>CP092882.1:20008344-20600890 GCA_030710605.1 Cordylochernes scorpioides | reverse complement strand
TACCAGACCGCTTCTTAGAGTTCTAATACTATATTGGACAATTCTGCTTATATTTACTACACTGAAGGTACACATGTACTTGGGATAAGAAAAAAAAAACACTGAAGTTTGGAGGAATCTTACCAAGAGTTCTTGGATATTGTTCTGTATAGTAAATTTTCAAACGTAAGTTTAGATTTTATTTCTCTCTCTTCTCTGGGATGATACAATTTGGATTATAGATTAGAAACATAGCAAGACTACATCTAAATAAATAAATTATGCGTGACGTTTCAGCAACAGCATTGTTACCATATCTTCAGACATAACGCTGTCACCAAAATGCCCCACATAAATTATGTGTTGTGTGTGGTCTTGTTTCTCTCTGCTGTGGTATATGTCACCTCGAGGAGCATAAACTCTTGGAATTTGTGTAATCAAGGGGATAAGAAACAACAACATATGTCACCTAGTGGCAGGTATGACTTCCCGAGAGTGCTGGATGAGGTGAAGCTGCTGCTAAGAGGTTATCCCTCCCTGCTCCCTGGCTTCAACAACTTCCTGCCCCCCACCTACCACATCCAGCCCTTCGAGGTCCTGGAGCCCCTCACTCCCCCTACTTCTGTGGAGGCCCCCACCTCCCCTTCTACCCTCAGCTCTACTGGGACCGCAGGAATGGTGGTGAGAACAGGGGTTTTTCTATGTCTCATATATTTTTTATCTTCTTCTTTCTTATCTCCACTCAATCATATTAGGGTATCAAGCTTGAGAATTTTGATGGTGTCTGCCGGGGATGAGTAGATCTCATCAATGGATGAGTCAATTCAACTGCACGATGACCGATGCAGCATAGTGGGGAGATTTGACAACCATCATGACTGGGTGAAGTAGAATGCGTCTGCCTTTGTCATTAAGACTGGGAGCACTACTCAGTGGCAGGCCGACTTAGCTCCGAAAGAAATGGCCGCCTCTGACATGAGGAACAGACTCCATGTACAGCCACTCCTAACATGGAGTACAAACGCTGTTTATCCTGTATCCTTGGATTAGGAGCTCGTACAGGGTACTATCAGCCGGGCCAGCTGAGCCCAGGTTTTTTAGTGAACTTGTTACTGTTCCCCCTCCTCCTTTTTCATCCGGGCTTGAGACCGGCAAAGGCGGAGTTATATATTTTTTATTATTATCTCTAGTACACACTGGCGATACAGGCCATGATAATCATGGTGGGAGGTAGTAAATGGCTGCTTTTACTGTAAGTACACCAAATGTCTACACAAGTGAAAAGCAGTTCAACTTTTGCACTTATAAGAGTCCCGTTTGGTTACTTTCAATCTCTGGTGGGGTTGAACTTTGATTGGACTTTGGGCTTGATTTTGTAAGTTGTCTATTTTTTTGAAGGAGACAGAGGCAATTTTTTTCACACTTGGTTATCTTGTATGTTCTCAATAAAGGTCACTCTTTATCGAATATCTTTGAGTTATTGTCTGAATCCTGATATACATGGTAAAAGGTACAATTTCTCTAAATTTTGTCGATGAGTGGATATTCACAGCTTAACTGAAGGCCATATTCCTATCTGTTACCGGGGTGCTAAAATTCAGCTATCTCCCAGGTTCTTGTCATCCAGAAGGACTGCGATGTGTGCAGGAGGAAGGGTCAAAGATGGAGGTGGACGGTGAGATGGATGTCTCCTCACCTCTGAGCTCCTCTGACTGCAGCATCTCGGAGGCAGCAAGCTACTCCGCCCCCACTCTGGTAACCTACTTCATCCTACTTATTAAAATTATATTTTTTAGCATTTAAAAAAAAAATGATGTTTTTATTTTGTATTTAATACAAGGTAAACACAAGGTAATAAGACCAAATCCAAATAAATAAATAGTTTGTGACGTTTCGGTAACAGCGTTGTTACCATCTTCAGACAAAAGTACTGAATGAATTCAGTTATGATACACATTCAGTACTTTTGTCTGAAGATGGTAACAACGGTTACCGAAGCGTCACAAACTATTTATTTATTTGGATTTGGTCTTATTACCTTGTGTTTATAATCTATAATCCAAATTGTGCCTTATCAATTAATACAAGGTAATAAGACCAAATCCCAATAAATTACTAGTGTGTGATGTTTCGTTAACAGCGTTGTTGCCATTATCAGACAAAAGAATAAATGGTAAAAATATCACAACATGTTCTTAAATATAACTGAAACGTTTCTAGTTTTGGTCTTATTACCTTGTAGTTCTAATCTATAATCCAAATTGTACCTTATCATTCAGTGCTTACTGTTTACTTATATTGGGTTAACTCATCAATGGGGTGATCAGGAAATTTAATTTCCAACCCTTCACTGCTATTGTATTTGGCTATTTTACTGTTATCAGAAGGCAGATCCTTAGTCTCAAAACTGATTGTGTGTATAGGAGAATGATTTTGAAGCTGAGGTAGATGTGGCATCACCTCTTTACAGCCTTGATCTGTGATTCATCTAAAAGTGACAACACACATGTGTATTTGGTTGTTGTAAGGTCCCTTAGCCGCCTCTAAGTCATATAGTGGAAATGATGATGGCTGACCTCTGTACTGACGCTTGCACTACGGGATGATGCCTGTACTAAATACCAAATACTTTAGAGGAAGTGTTGTTTCTTAAATAAAGTTATTGCAGTAAAGAACAACACCTAGTTGTTGAGCCAAAGTGTCCATTAGGAAGAGATGTCCTCTTACCGCAGCTAAATTCTAAAAATAGTATTCTTCTTCTTTCTTATCTCCACTCAATCATATTAGGATATCAAGTTGTGACCCTTGATGGTGTCTGTTTGACAACCACCATGACTGGGTGAAGTAGAATGCGTCTGCCTTTGTCATTAAGACTGGGAGCACTACTCAGTGGCAGGCTGACTTAGCTCCAAAATAAATGGCCGCCTCTGACATGAGTAACAGACGCCATGTGCAGCTGCTCCTAACATGGAGTACAAACGCTGCTTATCCTGTATCCCTGGATTAGGAGCCCTTACAGGGTACTATCAGCCGGGCCAGCTGAACCCAGGTTTTTTTAGCGAGCTTGTTACTGCTCCCCCTCCTCCTTTTTCATCCGGGCTTGGGACCGGCAAAGGCGGAGTTACTAAAAATAGTAATTTTTGACAATGACCACTGTCTTGTATAGAGGTGTCATCTAGACTGAGTGTCCTCTCGTGGAAGTTATACTGTTTATATATAGAGTGAAAAAATCAGTTTTTAGAGATTCACTTCAAATTAAGTCACAAGGTAAAAAGACCAAATCCAAATATATAAATAGTGTGTGACATTTCGGTATCAGCATTGTTTCCATCTTCAGACAAAAGTCGTTTGTCTGAAGATGGTAACAATCGTGTTACTGAAACATCACACACTATTTATTTGGATTTAGTCTTATTACCTTGTGTTTATAATCTATAATCCAAATTGTGCCATTTCTTCAAATAAGTCAAGAAGACTACTGGAGGGTCACTAGATGAACTACAATTGATTGTCACTAAATAAGATCTAATTGGAGAATATTTGTCAATATCGTCACCAAAAGTTGACTTGATGGACAATAACAACATTATACCTTAAAATATTATTATAGCAGCTTCCTTTATAACAGCAGCTTGCTTATCGACATAATTCAAAAGGCCAAAGTAACATGTAACAACTGTCTTGACTATGATTACAGCAACATGGTTATAACAATGTTAAAAGAGAAGTATGAAGGAGTGTCTATTAATTGATTCCAAATTTCAGAAGCTTTCAGACCTGGTTGTCTTACTACAGATAGTATAGAATGAAACTACAAGAGGAGACGTATATATGGTGGTACAAATTCCACCCACACATGGTTCAGGCCATGATAATCATGGTGGGTAATTAGTGCCTGCATTCACTTTTAAGTTCACAGCATGCCTATATATCTGGAAAGCAGTTCAACTTTTGCATTTACAAGTGTGCCAGAGTCTCGTTTGGTTACTTGCACTCACTGGTGGGGTTGGATTTTTGAAAAAATCAAGGGGCCATTGGAGTAATTTTTCTTCAGACAAAAATGCCCAATGCAGGATTCTATCTTGCATCATGGCTGTTAAAAATTGATGGTTTATGCCATTCTTCCATTGACTCCCGTATATGTACATATTTCTGTAAAGTTGCATACTTATTTAGTTTAAAACCTAAACTTTTAATAAACTATTGAGAGGAAAAAATATAGTTAAACCTGTCTTTAGTGCCCCCTCTAAATAGCACCTCCCTCTCTATAGCACCCAATTTTTAAATACGTAGTACGATGCAATTTACATTAAAAGTGACCTGTCTATAGCACCCTATTTTGGTAAGCCCCAAGAGGGGGCACTATAGACAGGTTTATCTGTATATACAAAAGAGATACCTAAGTTTAACTAAAGAACAATAGTGGCAAATAGTGCAACTACTCTATTAATCCAGTGAAATATTAGGAAAAAGGGATTGTACATATCCAGCAGTTCTATTGATACTTTTATAAGTTACTGTTCTAACAACATCTTGGTCTAAAGTAGTGTTGTCACCGCAAGAGAGGTTCAGTTATAACTATCCATTCTTCTACCATCAGCTAACCTACATCTAATGCCCAGTCTGGTCAACAGGAAAATGGCGGCAGCAAGTGTTTCTCCAGCCTCAAGAGACGGAGGAGTGATGTTGACGAAGAAGATGATGATATATCATTATCACCACTACCTAAGGTAATCTTTCTACTCTGTTTTGTTGTTTACTAGGCCACGAATGGTTCCTTAGCTAGTAGCCATGCTGGTCTAATCTATATTGTTCAATCTAACGTTGTTGGTATTATCAGTAGTTTTCATGATAGCATTTTCCTTCACTCTCATCGTCATAATTTTACAACACGGTAATATGCAAATTAGGCTATTTATTTTTATTAATTTGCATAATCTAGGGTTGAAACAGTGGCAAATAAGACCCAATTTTCTCTATATCTCTGCAAAGTTTCATCCATATACTGTGGGAACATCTCTGTGGAACAAACACAATCATACCACATCATTAAATTTTTTTAAAATGTTATTTATATAGATGTATATATATATAACGTTGTTCAGCATATAGACTCTCTTATGTACATTTATTATTAGGTAACCCTAAAGTTCATGTGGTTTTAGCCATTTTTACAGCTTGTAGCAGGACCCCAGTAAGACAAGTTTTACTTTACTAACACAACCTCAATTCTGTTGTTGTTTCTTATCCCCTTGTGTAAAGATTACACAAATTCCATAAGTCCATGCTCCTCAAGCTGTTTTATGATAAGCAGTGGCCTCTCCCAAAGGTCCTGTTTAGTGCATCTAATCCAAGCCAAAATGTGTTCTGGAGCTGCAGGTGCCAAGCAACATTTTGGGCAAGTGGGGTAGATTTTGTCATTATTTTCTATCTTCAATGGCTTGAGATGGCCTGTTCTAAATCTTGTTAGTGTTGTTTGATGCTGTCTATTTCTGATGTTCAGAGTTCCTCCTAGGTTCACTCCACTGTACCAACTATGCTTAGTTGGGATCCTCCAGTTCTTGTTTAATTTTGTTTTGGCTACTGTTTCCATTTCTTTAAAAGTAAGTTTTTTTTTTTCTGTGGCAAGGGTTCTTTTGCGTACCTTTTTTTCGCTAGCGCATCAGCCGCTTCATTGCCTTCAATGCCAACATGTGAGGACCTCAATTCTTATTTACCTGAATACATCCTCACTAGAGCTGCACTTTAGTTACAATCTACACTGAAGGTTGGGAATGTGGTTCAATTATTTACATATCTTTACATAATCCTTGAAAATTTTGCTAGGAGGATAATGACCTTGGCTCATTGTACAGTTTGTAGATACCTTTGTGATGATGGAATACCAAATTTTACAGATTAAATGATGAAAGCTTTGATATTCCATTAATTTGTGTTTGTGCTTTTGTGGTTGGCTGTTTTCCAAGATAAAGTTACAAATGTTAAATCAATACAGTAGCCAGAGAGAGAGAGAGAAGCAAAGAATTTACATTCATTTATCTACAAATATTTTTTGCACTAAATAATTTGGGATGTCATCAAATGATGTTTTCTCTCAGCTAGTACAGGTTATGTTGTTGTTTCTTATCCCCTTGTGTAAAGATTACACGAATTCCATGAATTCATGCTCCTCGAGCTGTACAAGTTATGGATAATATAACTGATTTTTGATCAAATAGATGAACTCTGTATGGTGGCTTCAAAGATTAGGTTTGGTTGACTCCTGTGGGTTTTCAATTTCTATTATCGATGAGGCGCAATTTTGATTGTAGATTATAAACACAAGGTAATAAGACCAAATCCAAATAAATAAATAGTGTGTGACGTTTCGGTAACAGCGTTGTTACAGACTTTTGTCTGAAGATGGTAACAATGCTGTTACCGAAACGTTACACACTATTTATTTATTTGGATTTGGTCTTATTACCTCAATTTCTATTATCTAACCTCATAAGTGTAATTGTGTTTGTGCAGAAATACAAGCTGCCCAGCTACGTCGACCCTAGCTACGCCAAAGTTGCCCAATACGCCACTTATGCTGAGTATCGCTTCTTTGATAAAGTAATTCCTATTTTATATTTCATATATTCCATTTTTTTTTTCTTTTATAACACCTGCTTCTCTGTTTTTTTTTTTTTTTCAAAATGTGGAATACAGTAGAGACTTCCATACACACAAGTGATTCATCCCATGAGTGACCAACCTTGTAAAGCACAATTAAATTTCCCTTGTGTAAGCCATTAATGATTGGCTCCCTTAATGACTAGCAGCCACTAAAAACCTATTTTTTGTTCTCTCATGAGGTAATTGAGGTTAAAAACATATTAAATTCTGAAATATTAAATGAAAATTTTGTTATTAAATATTTTATCTCATAAATATCAAGCGCCTTTTAAAAAAGAACCATACCTACTTTAAGTCAAAAGGCGATCCATCAATTAAGTTCATATAAAAGGGAGTACCTGGATCTGTAACGAAAAAAAAAACAATTTTTTTCTCAAAATATTTTGAGAGATTGCTCCCTCTTTATCAATTTATTGTATTTATAAACAGGGAGCAATCTCTCGAAATATTGAAAAAAAAAATTTTTTTTTTTCTTTACAGATTTAGGTACGCCCTTTTATATATACCTACTTTGTCATTTCAAAATATCTTGTTTTGTTTTCAAATCAACAACAACAACAAAAAGCCTTTATTTAGGGCCTCTCGCCCTATACAGGATTCGCCAGTTCACAAGGGATGGGGAGAACACTGTGTGGCCTTTTTCCGGGATATAGTCTTGTGGAATCCAAATATCGCCATCGCTATATACCTATTCTTTGATATTTCATTAATTAGTGCCGGAAATGAAGGACAAAGTTGCCCCGTTTTATCATTTAGTTTTCGTCTTTCCTCAGAAAGAGCAGCACAGTCAAATAAGCAGTGCAACATCTCCGTTGTTATTCCTGATCCACAGAAAGTGCATTTCATGTCTTCACGCCTCAATAAAATCAGATGGTGTTCTCTGAAAAAAATTGAAAGGGTTCTAAATTGTGCGATTAATCTGATGACAGGAAAAGGGAGTTCACTTAAGAAATATTCTTCGGTGGTAAACGTTGTATATATATCTCTATAGTGGGAATATAACTTTGATTGGGTTATTCTTGTTAGGTCATTTTGTATTGTTTGCTCTATCGCAGTTCTTAATATTCCTGGGATAGCATTTCTTAGTGAATCAGGATCATTACAATAAGTAAGCCACGAGGATCCGTTATTATTGAGTAAATTGCTTAATTGTTTTATAAACCCGATGGGCGCACCTGTAGCACAGGATATTTGCCTCATTCTATTTAAACATATTCGAGGCAATCTATTTGTATCCATACTCAGCACCCTCAGCCAATATTTCAAGGTCAATTTCAGAGCTGTTATTATTAATGAGACGCGGCCTGTTTCTGGTCTTATTATGTATCCTGGTGTATATCTAGGCAAATTCAAGAACCTACGAATAAATGTATGTTGTATATGGTCTAATAAATCTTTATACTCTGTTGCCCAAATTGGAGCAGCATACATCAAAACAGCCATCACAATAGAATCAAACAGTTTCATTGCAGAGTTTAATGAATTAATGTTTTGTTTTCAAATCATTTATTAAATAATAGGTTATTTCCTTTAAATCTAGGATTGAAGTGTTTTTTAGGAGATCTTTCCTTGCTCTTTCCCCATATACATATGCAGTAGAACCTCCATGAAAGGACACCTCTCTATAAAGGATAGTTTTCATCACCAAAATTACTATTTTTAACTATTTAGTAACTTTCCGGTAAGAGAACACTTCCTTTCATTCATTAAACTTTTTCCTAAAGGACACTTTTACTCTGCAACTAGATGTTCTAGTCTATATACTTTTATTTTCAAAACCCCAGCCAAATTACTTCAATTTAGCCAACTAACTAAACCATCTATTATCCCTTGGAGGAGGGATGAAGAATTAAAGAAACAAGAAAATAAGACCTAATCCAAATAACAACAATGTTGTTATCAAAACGTCACACACCTTTAATTTGTTGTTGTTTCTTATCCCCTTGTGTAAAGATTACATGAATTCCAACCTTTAATTTATTGTGATTAAGTCTTATTTTCTTGTATCTATAATCCAAATTTTTGTTGTTGTTGTTGTTGTTTCTAATCCCCTTGTGTAAAGATTTACACGAATTCTATGAGTTCGTGCTCCTCAAGCTGTTTTATGATAAGCAGCGGCCTCTCCCAAAGGTCCTGTTTAGTACATCTAATGCAAGCCATAATGTGTTCTGGAGCTGCAGGTGCCAAGCTACATTTTGGGCAAGTAGGGTAGATTTTGTTATTATTTTCTATCTTCAATGGCTTGAGATGGCTTGTTCTAAATCTTGTTAGTGTTGTTTGATGCTGTCTATTTCTGAGGTTCAGAGCTCCTCCTGGGTCCACTCCACTGTACCAGCTGTGCTTAGGTGGGATCCTCCAGTTCTTGTTGATTTTTGTTTATCCAAATTGTACCTAATCAAGAATTAAAGAAGTCTGACAATGTATATAGTTTTCAATTTTTAGATAAATACTTCCAGTTATTTACCTTTCTATTGTGTTGAGTTTATACATCACATAGACAGACTTCTGAGATCATTCTGTACTATCCAGGTCCAACAGACCCTGAGCAAGGACCCAGGAGCCTATGAGAACTTCCTCAAGCTCATCAATCTCTATAACCAAGACATCATCTCCAGGTTTGAGCTGTACGAACGGACCAAGGAAGCCATGGGGTGAGTCAGTCTGTGTCTCCAATATCTTTTTTTTTTTAGTTCACTCTCTCTCTTGTTTAAAATCTTGATAAATTTGTTGGGTTTTTTTGCTGCTGAAAATAATCATCCATATATTAGTAGAAGGAAGACCTCCAATGAGCTAGCTGGAAGGGAAAGCTTACCGGAGAGTTACTAAATAGTCATTTTGGTGATGAAAATTGTCCTTTATAGAGAGGTGTCCTTTCATGGAGGTTGTACTGCATATGTATATGGGGAAAGAGCAAGGAAAGATCTAAAAAAAACCACTGCAATCCCAGGTTCAAAGAAGCTACCAGAAGGTCACTAGATGTGCTGTGAGTGATTGTCACCAAAGGTTGACACTAGCAACAACAACAGCATATTAGTAGTAGATGTATATAACTAGCCGAATGACCCGGGCAACGCCCGTGTTTTACCCGATTGAATGTTTTGATTCAAATACTATTTGTTACAATTATAAATTGGCGGCTTAAATAATTGCATATGTTAGTTAATAACTATAGCCTATGTGCTTTATCTGTCTATGTACTGTTGGCTTCCGTAGGCGTCTCTTACTGGGAAAAAGAAAGAGAGGATTCCATTTGGTTATTATCTAATATATGCATTTATTTAGGGAGCGACCCGCTCCAACACAATAGTTACAAAGACGAAATAGCAAGTGGGGGGGGGCAAAGGTGGCGTGACCGTAGCCAACCAATAGGAGGGCGCCATACCAAAAAAAAAGCAAACGGTGACAGAGATGAAAACTGATTATTAGGAGATGAAGAATGACGCTTGTAACTGTATATAGAATAATCAAAAGTTTTTTTTATATATAATTATTCCTAGTTACACGCGGTACGGGCCATGATAATCATGGTGGGTAGTTAGGGACTGCTTTTACTGTAAGTGCACCACATGTCTACACATGTGAAAAGCAGTTCGACTTTGCGCTCACAAATGTGCCAGAGCCCCATTTGGTTACTTGCACTTGCTTGGTAGGGTTGGACTTTTGCAAGAATCGGGGGTCATTGGAGCATTTTTTTAATTAGAAAAAAAAGTGCCCAATGTGAGATTCGATCCAAGATCATAGCAGTCGAAAACCAATGGTTTAGACCATCCTTCCACCCACCCCCGGTGGAAAAAAAAGTCGACATTATGTGGTGGTTAAGCAATGACACTCCACATAAATAATTTCTTTATAAAATCAAGCCTTTTTATTACGATCACTATGGCTACACCTCGCTATGGCTATTTTGTTCAGGCAACCAAAAAAGAATGAGAAGAAGAATGAATTCAATTAAATTAAAAATATATATATATAAATTAGATAATAAAAATTTTGCATATTTGCAACAAACAAATATGAATTTTTAAAAGCAAATAAAATTTACATAAAATAGAAATACAAAACAATAATTTTTACATGTCCCCTACATCACTCCCCTTCTAGTGACGGAAATCACGTCCAATAGACTCATTGTACCTGGAAGGAGTTTTTACCATCTTCCGCGCTGCGGGTCTCCTTTGGCAAATAGAACCGCACACCAGGCTTGGATGGTTGCGGTTTACTGGAAGGCCCGATGGGATCTTCTCTGCTGGCAGGTATGATGGGATCTCCACTGCTGGTTTAACATACTGATTCTCTTTGTGGAACATTCTTGGTTCTCCTGGTATAGCATACTTGGTTCTCCTGGTATAGCATACTTGGTTGTCCTGGTATAGCATACTTGGTTCTCCTGGTATAGCATACTTGGTACTCCTGGTATAGCATACTTGGTACTCCTGGTATAGCATACTTGGTACTCCTGGTATAGCATACTTGGTACTCCTGGTATAGCATACTTGGTACTCCTGGTATAGCATACTTGGTAGTCCTGGTATAGCATACTTGGTAGTCCTGGTATAGCATACTTGGAACTCCTGGTATAGCATACTTGGTTCTCCTGGTATAGCATACTTGGTTCTCCTGGTATACCATACTTGGTACTCTTGGTATAGCATACTTGGTACTCCTTGTATAGCATACTTGGTACTCCTGGTATAGCATACTTGGTACTCCTGGTATAGCATACTTGGTTGTCCTGGTATAGCTTACTTGGTTGTCCTGGTATAGCATACTTGGTAGTCCTGGTATAGCATACTTGGTATCCGCCCTTAGATCGGGAACGGGAGCGCGCATTGTAGTAATAATCACATGATCTTCGGTCACGAGATCTACCTTGATGCTCCATTTTCATACTCTCTATTTTCTGTTCCAGAGATTCTATTTTTTTTTAATAACATTTTTGTTTCATTCTCCGGCTTAGCTGCCTCGTAGATCTCCGCCTTGAGGTTTAATTCGGCTATTCTATCAGCCATTACTGCCAATTTGTCGAGCTCTTCCTCGCTAATTATTAAAATTTGCTGAATTGCCTGTGGTAGTCTTTCGAGCCATAGCGTCTTTATAAATTTATCGGATAAGTCCTCTGTTGCTAATGATCTCAATTTCTGCAACAGCTGGCTAGGCTTTAGATCACCTAGTTCAATTCCCGATAGCAGTTTTCGAATTCTTTTTGATTCGCCATCTTTAAATATTCTAAGAAGTCTCTCTTTTGCCTCTGAATATTTATTTATTTCTTTAGAGGTAATTATATACCAGAAGTTTTCGACATACTTTGGGTCCAATTGAGCGATTAAATAATTGAATTTCGTATTTTCTGTCTTTATATTATTTATCAAGAACTGAGCCTCAACTTGATGAAACCATATATCAGGTCTTTCAATCCAGAAAGGTGAAAGTTTAATATTTACCTTATAAGTCTCAACTCTCTCAGTTTCATCACTTTTCATTTTATCAATTCGTTGTGCTTGTTCTTTTGTTCGGCTCACCAGTTTATGTGGTGGTTAAGCAATGACACTCCACATAAATAATTTCTTTATAAAATCAAGCCTTTTTATTACGATCACTATGGCTACACCTCGCTATGGCTATTTTGTTCAGGCAACCAAAAAAGAATGAGAAGAAGAATGAATTCAATTAAATAAAATATATATATATATAAATTAGATAATAAAAATTTTGCATATTTGCAACAAACAAATATGAATTTTTAAAAGCAAATAAAATTTACATAAAATAGAAATACAAAACAATAATTTTTACATGTCCCCTACAAAAACAACAACAATGGCATATCAGTGTGTAGTAGATGTATTTAATAATAAAAAGGTGAAGTTTATATATCACAAGCTTACATGTTTTTTGACAGGTTTGAGAATTAATCATCTTCAGGTTGTTGCAAGGGCGTTAAACCTGAAAGCATACATTATATGTATTAAAGGGTCACCTTACCTTTTGATTATTATACTCATCTATAAATACTATTTTAAATCTATATATATAAAAATGAATGTATGTGTGTGTGTCTGTTTGTTTGTTTGTTTGTCCTTTATGCCTGACCAAACCACTCATTGGATCGCCATGAAACTTTGGGAAGTTATTTAGTATAGTACTGGGAAGGTTTCTAGCAAATAAAATTTTTGAAATAACTTTTCGCCTAGAAATAATCAAGATAAATATTCTAATTTATCTGTTATAATTCAACAATCTGCTCTAAATATTATCATGATGATACAATGATTTTGTAATGTAGAAAATTAGGAAAGACAAAATTCAGGATGACACGGCAATTTATTTGAGACAAGAATAATGATACAATTCCAAGGCAAGATACTATTCCTTTAACTTCCAATTACCGAGGGAACCATTTAATATTGATTTTATTCAACTTATCGAGTATTTTTCAAGGGACCGGGAAAAAATGTTCACTTTATCGAGAGATTCGTTAGACAAACTTTTACTCGGGTAAAACCCGGGCGAAGCCGGGTATATATATATAAATGTTTTGAAAATAGAGCAATCCATATTCAATTCATTAGATAATAAAAAGACCTATATTAGAAATATACCGAAATATTGGCAAAATAAATCTTTTATTAAATCTAATATATATATGCCTTTTTATTATCTAATATATAAATGTGTGAGGGTTGCCTCTTCTGTCAAAAATGTTAAAATTAAGTGCTATCTATTGACTGTCTCCACAAACGAGCGGACTCAAGTCACAAAGCCAAAAGAAGAGGTGACAATTATTTTTATAGTTCAATTTCCTCCTGGCGAAATTTCCATCTATATATACCTTAAAATATTGTAGCATGGGCCGACTTCATGGAACAGTAAGCTCGTGCCAGCGCCGGGTTGTTCCAGGCGAGCCCTTGCACGAACGCACGCGCTGCGCCAGTGATTCTTTTCCCCCGCTCGCGCTAGTGCTTCTTTTCTTTGCTCTCATATAAACAACCTGTATAAACTTTATATAAATTTCTCTCGCTTTATTAAATTGTTCTTAATTGCCATACAACTTGCTAATTATTTCATCACTACAATATATTTCTACGGACCTTATAAAATGTAATGTGTATTGTTCATCTTTTAGCCATCTCACCAGTTTAACCTACCAGATTGCTATATCAGACGGGGTGTCTTATGTCGGCATTTATCAACCCTGCTTTCCTCCCCCTCAATTCCACCCTCTATGTGAGGTAATCACAATAGTAGAGAGGTGGGTCTCTGTGGTAAGATAATCAAACTGGCGAAACCATGGGAGGGTTTCACCACTGATGAGCCAGGCCCCACCTAATATAATTTTATATTATTGGAATGTAAATAAGGTCTGTAGAAGTAGTTTTCAATTTTCCGAATATCATAAGAGGGCTAAAAAATGATGAAAGCCAAATAAATGATTTATAGGTAACAGTTTAACAGCATTGGGTTACCATCTACCACCATGGTGTTCCATGATGGATGGCATTTTGGAGACAGCAGTACCTAATATATTTGATATTATATAACTAGACGAATGACCCGGGCAACGCCCGGGTTTACCCGATTAAATGTTTTATTCAAACACTATTCGTTACAATTATAAATTGGCGCCGTGGATGTCACTCTTGTGAAACGTCCCGCTCCAAACTTTACAGTCAGATTAGTTACGATATAAATCTTCAAATCGAGCGAGCGTCTATAAATATTTCGATTTAGATCAAGTATTCTAATTAGTAAGCGAACTATTATTAATAAAATTTTTAAAATATTTCAATTTTATACGTATTTATAACCTTGATAGAGGGCGCTGTTCGTGAGCTAAGTAGAATAATTTGAATATATAGTTTTAATATTTAATTTATATATAATATATAGCCTAGTGGTCATGGCATCTGCCCGGTAAGCGGAAGGTCGTGGGTTCGATTCCCATCCCTTGACACTTTTTTTATTTTATCCATTCTGACCAAAATCTATCCGTGAACTTCACACAGACAGAATAAGGCAATTTTATAAGTAGATTAATAATAATAATTATTATCATTAGATAATGATCATAATGATGATGCGCGCGTTGATGACCAAAATCTATCCGTGAACTTCACACAGACAGAATAAGGCAATTATATAAGTAGATGATAATTTACCCTTGGTGTTGAACTTGGCTGGTGTACCCAGCACACTTGGGTTTTGAATATGAGTTGTGTTACCACGGTAGAGGGACACACTACAGATCATATGTATATAATGTTTATGTATGTGGAACATGTTCAATAGAGTTCACCTAGTAACCTTCCAGTAGTTTTCTTGACCCCTTCTAGCCAGCTCATTGCAGGTCTTCCTCTCATGCTCCTTCTATATTGTGTGAATAATGTGATAAGTCTTTTTAGCCTATATTAATGACCTTCATTACCTAGTTGTTGTAGGTTGAACAATAAAGGTTAAAAGGTTGTACAATTTAGATTATAGATATTAGAAACACAAGGTATAATTAGACCAAATCTAATGTAATGTTTCGGCAACAGTGTTGTTATCATCATCAGACAAAAGTACTAATTGAGGAAAATTATCACAGGAAATTTTTAATAGTTGGTAGTGTTACCAATTATGTAAACATTTAGGATTCTTAGAAAATTATTTTCTTCTTATCAGTTATCTTGTTTACACAACTGATAACATTTGTTGTTAGCGTCCATCAAGTTGAATTCGACTTTTGGCGACTAAATGGATAAATATTCTACAATTTAATCTCTAATAGGTTCACCTAGTGACCTTCCAGTAGTTTTCTTGACCCCTTCTAGCCAGCTCATTGTAGCTCTTCCTCTCATGCTTCTTTTTCTTCAATCCCAACACAATGTTCTTTTCTAAACCATTGTTCTCATTATAGGTCCGAAGCATGTCAGTCTTTGTTTACATATTTAGGATTCTAGGTGGATCTAACAGGATTAATTCCATTTCAGATTGAGACATTCGATCTTTTATCTATCCACAGCACTTTCAGTAGCTTTGTCCATGTCCACATTTCAAAGGTTTTGATTCTTTTTCTTCCTTCTCTTCTGAGAGTCCATCTCTCACATCCTTAAGTGACCACAGGGAATACCAATGCCTATAAAATTATCTTCTTTGTCTTGAATGAAATGTCTTCCTTTCATAATCTTTTACAAAATCTTAAAAAAGATCCAATGGCCCCCCCCCCCCGATTCTTGCAAAAGTCCAACTCCACCAGCGAGTGCAAGTAACCAAACGGGGCTCTGGCACATTTGTAAGTGCAAAGTCGAACTGCTTTTCACATGTATAAACATGTGGTGCGCTTACAGTAAAACCAGTCACTAACTACCCACCATGATTATCATGGCCTGTACCACGTGTACTAGGGATAAGCAAAAAAAAAAAATCTTTTACAATTTCATCATTGTGTACCTTCCTACCTATAACACTACCAACTATTAAAAATATGCTGCTATACCTTTTCTCATTCAGTACCATCTGATGATGCTAACCACGCTCTACCAGAAAATTCACTCTTTATTAATTAACTTGGATTTTGTCTTATATTGCCTATAATAAGAGAGCAACTAACTAAAGCTCTGCCCTAGCATATATTAAATCATTGGACAACAGTGTAGGGTTCTAGGGGCTACCCGGAGCTGTGCCTGGGCATGCGCAACATTCTGGGACTGGAAGGAGAGCCAGACGAGGGGGTCCTGGTCCGCACGGACCTCCCCACTAAAGACATCCCGGAAGATTTTGAACATGAAGTTGGTAAGTTGTTCTGTTTTAACTGGGTGGCATATATGTTGGATCATGGGGTTTCAAGGTGTGGAAAGCTGAAAATCTAAGATGTAACATCACCACAGGTCTAAATAGATAAACTACCTACTTGGTAATATATATGGGTGTGTAGCATTTAAAAAAACTCAGAGATATCTTGGATATAAAGATAATCTTTAATAATGTTGATTTTTTTTTTTTTTAAATGTGTAATCCACTCATCTTTATCAAAGTTTTCTTGTTCGTTATAACATTGGTTGTCTTGTGACCAAAATTTTGAAGTTAGTTGCCCTGTAACTACATATTCCCAAAGTTGATAGCCGTGCATTTCAACAATGGCAAAGTTGGTTACTAGTGACAACAACAATGGCAAAGTTGGTTACCTTGTGGCTTCACAATGGGAAAGTTGGTTGCTCTGTTACTAAAACAATGACAAAGTTGGTTACTCAGTGACAACAACAATGGCAAAGTTGGTTACCTTGTGGCTTCACAATGGGAAAGTTGGTTGCTCTGTTACTAAAACAATGACAAAGTTGGTTACTCAGTGACAACAACAATGGCAAAGTTGGTTACCTTGTGGCTTCACAATGGGAAAGTTGGTTGCTCTGTTACTAAAACAATGACAAAGTTGGTTACTCAGTGACAACAACAATGGCAAAGTTGGTTACCTTGTGGCTTCACAATGGGAAAGTTGGTTGCTCTGTTACTAAAACAATGACAAAGTTGGTTACTCAGTGACAACAACAATGGCAAAGTTGGTTACCTTGTGGCTTCACAATGGGAAAGTTGGTTGCTCTGTTACTAAAACAATGACAAAGTTGGTTACTCAGTGACAACAACAATGGCAAAGTTGGTTACCTTGTGGCTTCACAATGGGAAAGTTGGTTGCTCTGTTACTAAAACAATGACAAAGTTGGTTACTCAGTGACAACAACAATGGCAAAGTTGGTTACCTTGTGGCTTCACAATGGGAAAGTTGGTTGCTCTGTTACTAAAACAATGACAAAGTTGGTTACTCAGTGACAACAACAATGGCAAAGTTGGTTACCTTGTGGCTTCACAATGGGAAAGTTGGTTGCTCTGTTACTAAAACAATGACAAAGTTGGTTACTCAGTGACAACAACAATGGCAAAGTTGGTTACCTTGTGGCTTCACAATGGGAAAGTTGGTTGCTCTGTTACTAAAACAATGACAAAGTTGGTTACTCAGTGACAACAACAATGGCAAAGTTGGTTACCTTGCGGCTTCACAATGGGAAAGTTGGTTGCTCTGTTACTAAAACAATGACAAAGTTGGTTACTCAGTGACAACAACAATGGCAAAGTTGGTTACCTTGTGGCTTCACAATGGGAAAGTTGGTTGCTCTGTTACTAAAACAATGACAAAGTTGGTTACTCTGTGACAACAACAATGGCAAAGTTAGTTGCCATGAAACTACAACAATGGCAAAGTTGGTTACCTTGTGACTTCAACAATGGCAAAATTTGTTAGTCTGTGACTACAACAATGGTAAAGTTGATTAGCCTGTGACTGCAACAATGGCAAAGTTGGTTGCCTTGTGACTTCAACAATGGCAAAATTTGTTAGCCTGTGGCTACAACAATGGTAAAGTTGGTTAGTCTGTGACTACAACAATAGCAAAGTTGGTTGCCTTGTGACTACAACAATGGCAAAATTTGTTAGTCTGTGACTACAACAATGGTAAAGTTGGTTAGTCTGTGACTACAACAATAGCAAAGTTGGTTGCCTTGTGACTACAACAATGGCAAAATTTGTTAGTCTGTGACTACAACAATGGTAAAGTTGGTTAGTCTGTGACTACAACAATAGCAAAGTTGGTTGCATTGTGACTGCAACAATGGCAAAATTTGTTAGTCTGTGACTACAACAATGGTAAAGTTGGTTAGTCTGTGACTACAACAATAGCAAAGTTGGCTGCCTTGTGACTGCAACAATGGCAAAATTTGTTAGTCTGTGACTACAACAATGGTAAAGTTGGTTAGTCTGTGACTACAACAATAGCAAAGTTGGCTGCCTTGTGACTGCAACAATGGCAAAATTTGTTAGTCTGTGACTACAACAATGGTAAAGTTGGTTAGTCTGTGACTACAACAATAGCAAAGTTGGTTGCCTTGTGACTACAACAATGGCAAAATTTGTTAGTCTGTGACTACAACAATGGTAAAGTTGGTTAGTCTGTGACTACAACAATAGCAAAGTTGGTTGCATTGTGACTGCAACAATGGCAAAATTTGTTAGTCTGTGACTACAACAATGGTAAAGTTGGTTAGTCTGTGACTACAACAATAGCAAAGTTGGCTGCCTTGTGACTGCAACAATGACAAAATTTGTTAGTCTCTGACTACAACAATGGTAAAGTTGGTTAGTCTGTGACTACAACAATAGCAAAGTTGGTTGCATTGTGACTGCAACAATGGCAAAATTTGTTAGTCTGTGACTACAACAATGGCAAAGTTGGTTGCCTTGTGACTGCAACATGGGCAAATTTGGTTAGTCTGTGACCACAACAATGGCAAAGTTGGTTGCCTTGTGTTCTACAACAATGGAAAAATTGTTCACCTTGTGACTACAACTATTCCAAGGTTGGTTGCTCTGAGACCATAACAAGTCCATGGTTGGTTGCAAGAATTTAAGAGGAATCATCCCCCCTCAATTTAGTGCATTTAGCATACCAATGTTGCACTTCAAAACTCTTTATATAGATTGTGCAGCTGATTTTGTTCTTAGTACTTGATAACTTCAACCTCGCTCTATGCTATGGTAGTCAGAATTGGAGTGGAATATATTGTCTGGGTCAAAGACTTGGCCATTGGGAAGGACAAAGGAAAGATTAGCAGAATTTGAAATGTGGCTCTGGAGGAAAATGGGTTAACAGTGTCAGAAATGAAAAAGTCCTTAGAAGATTGAGAGAGGAATGAAATTTGTTTAAGATCTCATCAGAAAAGGATCTTGAAATTAAATAAGACAAAAATTAAGGTGAAATGGATTGTTGAAGAAAATTATGGGAGGTGAAATGGATAGAATGGTAGGAAGAATTGGACTGGAAGGTAGGTTGAGAGGTCTAGATAGAGAAACATTGCACTACTGGGGACCAGGACCTGCTCGAGAGTTTGGTGTTTTGCAACAAATATTTATTTCATTAAAAAATAGAACAAAGGGTAAAAAATGTACCAGATCAGGTTGTATAATTATAGAGGCCATCTCAACAAAGAAAAGACAATCTTTATATGTTCAAAAAAATATGTGAGTGATGTGAAGGATACAATGGAGGAACTGTATAGAAGAACTACATATGAAGATAATGACGGAGGTTTGGTGGATTGCCGTGTGATCAGCCGCTATGTGTGTTCAGATTACTACAGTCTGAAGGCCAAAGGAGCCAGTTACCGCATCCTGCCCAGCACCTACCCTCACCCTTCTTGTTCCGGCAGAACTGACCTCTGTAGGGAGGTATGGCCATACTTACCTTTCTTTTCTTTTTACCTGGATCTATTATTTTACTTATATGGATTGGTTTGACTTGTTGGTCACCTTTAATAATGGACATCTGATATGCTGGTTCTATGAGGTTTATTGACATCTAAATTTCAATAATTGGCACTATTGAAGAAAAAACACAAGTTGGGGAGAAGAGCTTCTTTTATAAGAGGATCTCTGGTTCAAATCACATTAATAGGTACCGCTCAGCAAGAGCAACCTAGTTCATGATAATTGAAACAATGAATAATATGTGAAGGTTAGACATATTAAACAATTTTTAAAGCGGGATTCAATCCCGGTTCATGACTGTCGGGAATCGAGTGTGTTACCCTCTCATCCACAGACTTATTGTCGGGAATCGAGCGTGTTACCCTCTCATCCACAGACTTATTGTCGGGAATCGAGCGTGTTACCCTCTCATCCATTGACTTATTGTCGGGAATCGAGCGTGTTACCCTCTCATCCACCGACTTATTGTCGGGAATCGAGCGTGTTACCCTCTCATCCACCGACTTATTGTCGGGAATCGAGCGTGTTACCCTCTCATCCACCGACTTATTGTTGGGAATCGAGCGTGTTACCCTCTCATCCACCGACTTATTGTTGGGAATCGAGCGTGTTACCCTCTCATCCACCGACTTATTGTCGGGAATCTAGCGTGTTACCCTCTCATCCACCGACTTATTGTCGGGAATCGAGCGTGTTACCCTCTCATCCACCGACTTATTGTCGGGAATCGAGCGTGTTACCCTCTCATCCACCGACTTATTGTTGGGAAACGAGCGTGTTACCCTCTCATCCACCGACTTATTGTTGGGAATCGAGCGTGTTACCCTCTCATCCACTGACTTATTGTCGGGAATCTAGCGTGTTACCCTCTCATCCACCGACTTATTGTCGGGAATCGAGCGTGTTACCCTCTCATCCACCGACTTATTGTCGGGAAACGAGCGTGTTACCCTCTCATCCACCGACTTATTGTTGGGAATCGAGCGTGTTACCCTCTCATCCACCGACTTATTGTCGGGAATCGAGCATGTTACCCTCTCATCCACCGACTTATTGTCGGGAATCGAGCGTGTTACCCTCTCATCCACTGACTTATTGTCGGGAATCGAGCGTGTTACCCTCTCATCCACTGACTTATTGTCGGGAATCTAGCGTGTTACCCTCTCATCCACTGACTTATTGTCGGGAATCTAGCGTGTTACCCTCTCATCCACTGACTTATTGTCGGGAATCTAGCGTGTTACCCTCTCATCCACTGACTTATTGTGGGGAATCGAGCGTGTTACCCTCTCATCCACTGACTTATTGTCGGGAATCGAGCGTGTTACCCTCTCATCCACCGACTTATTGTCGGGAATCGAGCGTGTTACCCTCTCATCCACCAACTTATTGTCGGGAATCGAGCGTGTTACCCTCTCATCCACCGACTTATTGTCGGGAATCGAGCGTGTTACCCTCTCATCCACCGACTTATTGTCGGGAATCGAGCGTGTTACCCTCTCATCCACCGACTTATTGTCGGGAATCGAGCGTGTTACCCTCTCATCCACCGACTTATTGTCGGGAATCGAGCGTGTTACCCTCTCATCCACCGACTTATTGTCGGGAATCGAGCGTGTTACCCTCTCATCCACCGACTTATTGTCGGGAATCTAGCGTGTTACCCTCTCATCCACCGACTTATTGTCGGGAATCTAGCGTGTTACCCTCTCATCCACCGACTTATTGTCGGGAATCGAGCGTGTTACCCTCTCATCCACTGACTTATTGTCGGGAATCGAGCGTGTTACCCTCTCATCCACTGACTTATTGTTGGGAATCGAGCGTGTTACCCTCTCATCCACTGACTTATTGTTGGGAATCGAGCGTGTTACCCTCTCATCCACTGACTTATTGTTGGGAATCGAGCATGTTACCCTCTCATCCACCGAGTTTTTTTTATAAGAGGACAATTGTACAAGCTTTTGGACAAGACATCCTTCTATGGGTACAAAAGTCCTTAGAAGGACATCTTACCCGAAGTCTTGTATGGTTGTTGTCTTATAAAAGAACTTGTGTTTCTTCTATAGCAAATAGGGAGATTATAACCATAAACCTACAACAACGGGTAGAGTGGAATTAAACTCCTGTCACCTATATATGGTGGGACTATTAATGCAGCCATGGTTTCCTATTGCCTCACACACTCTAATAGAACTACATCTCTGTAATTGACTACACCTGCAAAGTGTGGAGAGGTTTTCTCTATTGGGAGTGTCCTCTCATGTTCTATTGTTTATTGTGTAATCACATCATAAAAACTTTTGGTCAAAAAAACATTCTGATCTTCTTCACTTCTTCTTCCTCTTGAAGGTAGTTACTGCTAACAAGGCAGTTTAGTGACTTCACAGCAGGCTATTCTATCCACATATTTATGTCACCAGGAAATGTTCTCCATCCCAATATTAAATGTTGAGTGATGTGTAGGTCCTCAACGACACATACATCTCCTTCCCTTGTTGGTCCGACGAACAAGCCACCTCCTTCCTCACCACCCCCAAGACTCCCTTTGAGGAGAAGATGTACCGCTGTGAGGACGAGAGGTTTGAGGTAATCTATCTCTCTCAACACATTTATATTGAGAAATATGTGATATGTGGATTTACTTAATCAAAATGAACAGGTCACCTCAAACACAAGGTAATAAGACCAAATCCAAATAAATAAATAGTGTGTGACGTTTCTGTAACAGCGTTGTTACCATCTTCAGACAAAAGTACTGAACATTCTGTACTTTTATTAGACGAAAAACATGGTGAAGGAAGACGAGTTTCTTTTATTGATGAATAGGTGCAAGCTTTCGGGTAAAAACCCTTCAGGTTTAATGCTGTTACCGAAACGTCACACACTATTTATTTATTTGGATTTGGTCTTATTACCTTGTGTTTATAATCTATAATCCAAATTGTGCCTTATCAAGGTCACCTCAAATTCATCCCCACAGCACATTCAAGAATGCATCAAGTCAAACAGTTCTTCCTGAACAAGTCTCTAGGCATGCTAGATGTGCACATCCTCCATGAATTGGGGTATAGACTGGAACAAGTAGGACAATACAAAATAATCTTACCACAACTTTTTTTTTTGCTTTTTGTTTGTTAAAATTTGAATAGTTTTGAATAAGGAAAACTAGCTTTTTGGGCAAAGAGTTTCTTTTTTTTTTTTGCTTATCCCTAGTACAAGTGGTACAGGCCTTGATAATCATGGTGGGTAGAAGTAGGCGACTGCTTTTACTGTAAGTGCACCACATGTCTACACATGTGAAGAGCAGTTCGACTTTGCACTTACAAATGTGCCACAGCCCCGTTTGGTTACTTGTACTCGCTGGTGGGGTTGGAATTTTGCAAGAGTTTCTTTATTTTGAGGTGTTGCAAGCTTTCAAGCAAAATTTGCTCTTCAACAGGAAAATCCAGAAACAAATGAAGAGAGATGTTATCGACATGGATCAGATATAATAGCTGTAATATAGTCTGTGTGATCCATGCCTCCATGTGATCCATTCTCTCCTTCTTTGTCTCGTACATGTTTCCCCGAGTGGGTTTCCATAATCAAGGTAAATTTTAAAAAAGTAAATAATGAATAACTTACCTACTAAGGTTACTATGTTTATTTGTTGAGAGACTTCTTCGTAGTTGGTGATCTTTAGTCTTCGCGTCCGTCACTCCTCACTCAATATAAATAATCAACATATAAACAATAACAATGTTACAAAAGGAATGATACTATAAATACAAGGTAATAAGACCAAATCCAAATAAATAGTGTGTGACGTTTCGGTAACAGCGTTGTTACCATCTTCAGACAATATTCAGTATTCAGTACTTCATTCAGTACTTTTGTCTGAAGATGGTAACAACGCTGTTACCGAAACGTCACACACTATTTGTTTATTTGGATTTGGTCTCATTACCTTGTGTTTATAATCCAAATATCATAGATTATTTTGAATAAATAGAGGGGCAGATGTAGAGATGATATTTTTATTTTTGCTTATCCCTAGTACACGTGGTACAGGCCATGATAATCATCTGTAAGTGCACCACATGTCTACACATGTGAAAAGCAGTTCGACTTTGCACTTACAAATATGATATAACAATATGTATATATGAACACTGTCCAAGAGAGATAGATGTACTGTAGCTGGACCATGCCATCTCCACCAGCCAATACACCCTGACCCACCTGGAGGAGCTCCAGGCCAAGATTGAGAACATGAGTAGCGAGGAGAAGAAGAGCTTTGTGCTGGACGACTCCCTGCACAGTACTTCCAACATTCTTCACTTCCTCACCATACGCAGGTATGCCCTGCCTCTTTCTACACATTGTGGTACATGTTCTGTCTTTGGTTAGGATCAGACATCATATCGCCACGCTGTAATATTCAAAGAAAAACAGGGTAACGTGGTAAGATTCTTTTAATTTTTTTTTTTTTTTTTTAACGTGGTAAGATTCTTTTAATAGAACCCGACAAGCTTTCAGGCAGCAACTGCCCTTCTTCAGGTCTAATACAAGTGTAGACAAAAAAGTGCCATATTTATAAGCGAAAATATTTACATATATACGCGCAAAGAATAAGGAATTTTACATACTGGAGATTGGAAAGGGGAATTTGCATATTTACAAATAAAAATAAAACCAAACTCTGTGTGAGAAATAGAGGCAAAAACGGAGATAAAAATTAAATCTGAAGGCAAAACACGGAGATAAAAATTGAACCGTAAATAACAATAAAACCCAGAAACATATCAGCGAGTGAGGCCGTAAAATATTGTATATTGCGGTGGGAGATCAATCTTCCGGTTAAAACTGGGAGTACAGTTGGACACCAGTGCTTCCAGAACCAAGCGTTGGTACTTGTTTCCAATATCCCTGTATACAGAAATCGTATCGTCTAAATTAAAGGAATGGTCGAAATCTGCCATGTGTTGAAAGATGAGAGATTTTCGATCTTTGGAACGTATATTACCCTGTTTTTCTTTGAATGTTCTGTCTTTGTTACACCTTTATACAATCCTCCAACTTCTTTAACTCAACACCCCAAGGGATCAGAATCCTTTTCAGTTGAATCAAAGTCTGTATTGAATTATAATCTGTTAAAAGGTAATAAAAGCAAATAAATAAATAGTGTCTGATGATGGTAACAATACTGTTACCAAAACATCACACACTATTTATTTATTCGGATTTGGTCTTATTACCTTTTATTATTTATAATCCAAATTGTACCTTTGTGTCAGTTGTTTTAAAGAAATAGGCTGATTGGGATTTTTAAAACTGTTGAATTAAAGTAAGTGTTGAATTAAAGGAATTCCAAAATTCAAGCTTTTAATAATCAATAGAGAATGTGTTCCATACATCCGAAACTGCCTCATCACTCAGTTTTTGCTAGCAAAATTTAAAAGAACCAAAATAACAAGCAAGCTGAAATAAAATCAGTGTACCATTACCAACAGCTTCCTTGTTGTTATGGGGAGTTGTAGTTACTGGAGGTAGACATGGTCTTGCTCCGTGTTTTAGCCTTGGAATCTTTGTCCAATATAAATTGGGTGGTGGAATTGCCACTTCTATGTTATTTATAAGTTGTGAATAGAGTGCAATATAATTCCATTATAATAGAAAATTGATTATAACACCCTCATTCTTAAGTCCCATTTATATTAACATGCTTATCTATATATATAAAAATGGATGTTTGTTGGTTGGTCCGTTGGTCCGTCCGTGAGTGATAATCTTCTACATCGCTCAACCAATCGTGATGAAACTTTGGGAAGATGTTTAGTATACTACAGGGATGGTTTCTGGCTAATTACTCTTTAGAAATAACCTTTCGTTGCATTTTTATTTACAATAAAACGTGAATTCACTCGCAATCAGCGCCCCCTCGCGGGAGACGGGCGATGGCGGCGCGCGACGATTGGCTGCCGGCGCAGCACGTGACTTCCCTGCCCCCGCCGAGTAAATGAGATCTCCCGGCTGACGGCCGAGCAGCGCCCTCTAGAACGCGTGACGATTTTGACGCCGCGGGGCGCTCCCGGTTGGACAGTTGCGCGGGGGCAGAGTGACCTCGCCTGTGCCCTCCGGGAACTACGTCCATCTTCCATATGTAATATACATTTAATCGTGTGAACCCGGGCGTTGCCCGGGTCATTCGTCTACAAATTCGCAGTAGTTCACTAATTCAAACCAAAATTTCCATACATAGGTAAAAGAATACTGGGAAGACTGACATTTATTAATGCAGTGATTATAATCAATGATTACAATGAAGGGCTATATTGTCTATATATATAAAAATCACTTTCAAATTTTAACGTAACGTTCCATTCTCAATCCCGTTGGGCTTTAGATCGGCTAAAACATTTTTATCTTTATTAGTGAATATTAACTTTACTGTACTGAATAGTTTAGTATAATGTTAATTCAACATATTTCAATTTAGCCACTGCAACGCGTGGCCGGGTTCGCTAGTGCTAATATAAAATCTTGGTCCCAAGTGTAAAATGTAGTAGGCCAGTGCCGGGTTCACTAGTTCTGAATTGTTGGTTGAGTGGTGTGAGGCTACAACCACATTTCCCTTCCTTTTAGCTCTGGTTCAAACCCATCTAAATGATCTCTTGGATACATTGTGTAGTTGTTTTATAACCTCTAATTGTAAATATCCTCTTTTTGAAGTCTTGAACAGCTCATTTTATGAGAATTCGAAACTATTATAGATGCATATGATTCTTTTAAAAATTAAACAAATTTCTACTGCCCTTACTTGTGTCATTTTTAAAAGAATCATATGCGCCTATAATAGTTTCGAATTCTCATAACAGAAGAGAAGAAAGATGGCACGCTAATGTATCATAGCTAATTTTATGTTAGAGGCTTATAAACACAAGGTAATAAGACCAAATCCAAATAAAAAAATAGTGTGTGACGTTTCGGTAACAGCGTTGTTACCATCTTCAGACAAAAGTACTGAATGAGAGAATTTTACCACAGCATGCTTTTAAATAGTTCCTGTTATCACAGCATGCTGTGGTAAAATTCTCTCATTCAGTACTTTTGTCTGAAGATGGTAACAACGCTGTTACCGAAACGTCACACACTATTTTTTTATTTGGATTAGGTCTATTAGCTTGTGTTTATAATCTATAATCTAAATTGTGCCTTATCAATGTTAGAGGCTTGTTTTGGTTGGGGTCCACTTTTTATTTTACACATTTGGAAGTTCCTGTCGCGGCATCTACCCAATGTGACAAAGTTTGATGTCTCCAGGTTGTACGGAGACAAGGCTGAGGATCTCTTCCAGGGCTTGAAGGACAATCCTGTGGTAGCTATCCCACTGGTGATGAAGAGGTGAGTTGACACACAGGAGACAGCACAGAATGGGACATTACTATGATTGTTGTCACAGGCTGCGGGCCAAGTTGGAGGAATGGCGGGTGGCCCAGATCAAGTACAACTGCTACTGGAAGAAGGTCATTGACACCTTCTACCTGCGCTCCTTGGACAGCCGCGGCATCAACTTCCGCATCAATGACCTCCACCGGTTGCGCTCTAAAGCCCTCCTCAACAATATCTATGCCCTCTATGATGAGGTCAGTAGATGGGCTTCAATATTGATTCTTTGGTCTTATTTCAGCTGGGATTTATTTTTCTTTCTCAGTACTTTTGTCTGATGTAAGTATGTAGTAAAAATGATGTTACCACCATGCTGTTATTTATTTGGATT
Source organism: Cordylochernes scorpioides (assembly GCA_030710605.1). Taxonomy (NCBI): domain Eukaryota; kingdom Metazoa; phylum Arthropoda; class Arachnida; order Pseudoscorpiones; family Chernetidae; genus Cordylochernes; species Cordylochernes scorpioides. The sequence goes on along the minus strand of CP092882.1, from coordinate 20,573,195 downwards.
TGGTCTCATTACCTTGTGTTTCTAATCTATAATTAGAATTGTACCTAATCATTGTCTTATTTATTTTTAACCAGGGCAAAACCTTCTAAATACATTCTTGATAGACTATATCATCTTAGTTTCTTTTAACACTGAAAATTGATGCAAATTTTTATTGGCACTTTTTCAAATTGAAAAAAAAAAAAAAAAAGAATTATATTCTAACAGAGACCACATGCTGCAATGATCAATTTTTATTTTTTTATGTAAGGACATGGCTTATCAGTTATGAACCTTCTCATTAAGAAAAAAATAATTCAACATTTCATTTAGAGCTTTCTCTGTAGAAACATAGTTTCAATTATTTAAAAAGTAGTAGTAAGAGTAAAGCTATACAACCAGTTTAACCGCATAAGTTTCTTTTTTATTTATGAAAAATCATTTTTAATTTCAAAGAGAAATATTTAATATTTCTAACTTTTGGATGACGTATGAAAAGGTTGAATATATGAAGAGTGATGGTCGATATATGAATGGATGACGTATGGAAGGGTGAAAAATATGAAGAGTAATGGCGAACGGAAAAATAAAAGTGTCCAGGAGCGGGAACTCTTTTAACTCTTTAAACTCGTTAAACTGTTTGTATAGCTTTATAATTATACGCCGCAGTCATTTATAAGTAGTAAGAGTGTCGGATCAGTGTGGTTTTACTTAGAAATAGTAGAGTAAAGCATCTCTTGTGAGAGAGACCATATATAAACCATGAATACTTCCTCATTAAAAAACTGGTTAAGACAGTAGCAATTATGGAGACATGATCATTCCAAGAGGTAATTGATCATTTTTTTATGCTGCTCACAGGATGTATAGTATTTTCTTATCCCTTGTGCAAAGATTACACAAATTTCTTAAGTCCATGCTCCCCGAACTGTTTGATGATAAGCAGCAGTCTCTCCCAAAGGTCCTGTTAACATATCCATTATAGGTAAATTTGAACAAAGAATTCCCAAATGGTACTCATGGAGGTGGAGTGTCCTCTACTGTATAAGTTGCATCAATTCCTTGGGATCTTGCATAAAGATATTATGCAGTAGAACTACCGCTCTGTAAAGGACGTCACCAAGTTACAGAGCCAAATATCCTTTAAGAAGAGGTTTATTCTTACTTGGGAGTTGCTAAATAGTAAAAAGTTTTAATTATAGCGATGAAAAGTGTCCTGTGTAGAGAGATGTCCTCTATTGAGAGGTTGTTGTAGTGTACCAGCTAGTAGTATAGCTGTAGTTCTATGGAACCTGCCCTACGACATGTTGGTGTGTGTGAGGACAGAGGAGGAAGTCCACACCACGGGGAGCTGCCAGGAAGGTTGGACCCCACCTGTTGCTGAACATGGGACAGCTGGCCATGGTGTACCAAGACATGGCCTCACTGGTCATCTACTTCATCAACCACAATGTGGGTGAGTCACTTCCCTACACTTCAACATTCTAAGCTTGTTTAACACCTCTTTTCTACTCGGTAATTCTGATGACAAATGTTACTATTTACGGGTTAACACACAAATACAATATACTAGGGCCTAAAGTAGGAGTAACTTAAAGACAGAAAAATCGTGGACTCAGAAGTACAACACACAAAAAAAAGTAAATAATAAATCACAATTTGTTAAATAAAATAAAAAACAAGTACTTAGCTTTATTGCTGCTTAGGTAGGGATCGGACCGGGGTTACACAGGTATGCGATGAGATTGCCAGACAGGGATATAGCACGCAGAGAACACTTTAAGTGTCTCCACACGATAATCCACCACACTCGCCTCGACTCATACCATAGCCCCCTTTATATACAAACATGGCCACATTCGTCCAATGAGAAGGCGGGAGAGATTTGTTCACAAACAAACGAAAACACAAATTCTTTCCACTAAAACCTGAGATAAGATATGATAAGATTGCAAATATTTGTCAATATAATTTGACACTGATTGTTTCAATAATTCTCTGATTTCTTCTGTGGTGGTCTTACACCTCTCACATATAAATAAACTAAATAGATTTTGAAGATCATTTGTTGGTTGGAAGTTGATTCAGGGGACAGGAAGTCACTGAAACATCGGGAGTTATATAAAATAAACTATTTGTTGATGTGTTTTTCTCCGAAACTAAATAGAATTAATCCTCTCTCTAAAATTGTATCATCTCTAGAACCAAGGTTTCATGTGGTTATAGCGTGAAACTTTAGAATTATAATGTCCTAACCAAGTTGTGTGCTGTTCTAAAATAGGATATTTGCAGTTAATAAGTCACAGATTACTAATTAATTTTTTTTATTTATTATTGAATTTAATTTGCTGCATATTGCTAATCCTACTATGCTTGTCAATACTCCTGATTTTTTTTTTGTAAAAAAATTTTAATTTTATTTTTTTCAAAATAAACTATCAAATCTTTTATTTATTATAAGTCCAACAACTCCTAACAACCATATTTTAATGAGGTTGTATTTGTGTGGATATTTGAACTACAAGGTATGATATGAGGTACAATTTGGATTATAGAGTAAAACTACAAAGTAATAAGACAATTGGATTTGCTCTTATTACCTTGTGTTTAATATCCAAATAAATTAAAAAACACACTTTATTTATTTGAATTTTGTCTTATTACATTGTAGTTCTAATCTATAATCCAAATTGTACCTTATCATTTTTGTGTGAATATATTGTTTGCCTCACATCACATTAATCAAATATAATAGTTCTTTAAATTGTTAGCCAAAATGTTAACATCATCACATTATGCAGATTTTTCGTGGTCCCTTGAAATCCTATTAAATTGGTATTCCAGTATATTAAAATGGTTGAGATCCTGCTCCATATTCCAGTTTCCCCGCATTCTAATCTTGCTTAGAAAACCATTCTCCTATGTTCTCTCACCCACAGTATTGATGTGGATGTTGTTGTCACCTTCCAGAACTGAGCAAGGAGGAGAAGAAGGCCATCATTGAGCTGCTCCTGGTGCCCATCCCCCAGTTCCTGGACCTGCCCACTCTGGTGCTGGAGTCCGGAGAACCCGTCACTCCGCCCCGGATGATCTCTGTCTCTCTGGACAGCGGAGATGAGGACGATGTCATAATGGAAGGTGAGATACCAGAGGATCTAGTGTCCCCAGTGATAAGTGTAATCCTGACAATTGCTAAGCTAGATTTCAACTTCCTGACAGGATGATAATGTCATGAGGAAGTCCAAAGAATAACCTCCATGATGGTCCTCCATATCTCTCTCTCTCTCTTGTTTGTACACAACATATGGCGCCATCTATCTGTAAAAATGTGAAATTATCCATTTTTATTTTTGCTCTAATTATTTTGAGTTCTCTTATTATTATATACAGTAGAACTACCTCTCTGTAAAGGACACCAAGTTGTAGAGATAAAGTGTCCTTTAGGGAGAGGTGTTCTCTTACTGGAGAGTTGATAAATAGTAAAAATGGTCATTTTGGTGTTGAGAACCATCCTTTGTAAAGAAGAGTTTTCTAGCAAGAGTGTCCTCTCTTGGAGGTTCTACTGTATGTATATATATATATATACAGTTAAACCTGTCTATAGCGCCCCCTCTTGGGACTCACCAAAATAGGGTGCTATGGACAGGTCACTCTTAATGTAAATCGCATTGTACTACATATTTAAAATCGGGTGCTATTTAGAGGGGGTGCTATAGACAGGTTTAACTGTATATATATAGTTTAAGGTCAATTTTAAAACCTAATAATGTGTAAATGTTGCTGGTAGAAAATTGATCCAAAAAGAAAGGTTACCTCTTTCTTCCCCTCTGCACCATCTAGGGACTTATTTAGCAGACAGTGTCAGGGCCAAAAGTGGCAGTTTGACAAACACCTCTTGGGTGATTCTGAATATTTCATGATCTTGGGAAAATCTCTTTCTTTAGTTTTATTCCCCTTGTAGAAGGGCAGAAATACTCAAAAGCTCAGCTAGATGAAGACCTTACAATAAACAACCCTTCATTTCACAATTTTGTTCTTCTTTTGATAATATACTGATCCAGGTGATTAATCAACTTAGGATATAATCTCTATTTTGTTATTATTGTTGTGTATCATTTAATGTGACACCGCCTGTCTATAAAAGAGTTGGGGGACAGTGTGCCCAGCTCCTCCACCGCCAGTTCCACTACCACCACCTCCACCTCCGGAACACCCCAGAGTGGCTCCAGGTCCTATGGAAGGAGAAGAGACCGCCCAAGAGCAGCAAGCTGCCGGCCCCATAGACCAGGATCTCCCCACTGACTCCAACAACCAACAACTTGATGAGCAGGGACTGCCCAAACCTCCCATGATCAACTATGCCGAAGCCTTAGAAGACATCCCAACCCCTGAACTCCCCGTGTTGGCCTTTACCTCCAACCCCATGGTAACTTGGCAACCCACCTATGTGGTCTATGTAAGAGGTGATGTTGGAGCAACACAAGTCTTTAACTTTTAGGGGGTATTTAATTGAAACTTTATATGTGCTGTGTGCACCTTACAATTTAAAAGAGTCCTATCGTTCGAAATACAGTAGAACCTCCATAAGAGGACACTCCCGCTAGAGAACACTTCTCTACAAAGGACAGTTTTTATTTGCAAAATTACTATTTTTACCATTTACAAATTCTCAGGTAAGAGGACACCTCTCTCTCTCTCTAAAGAACACTTTGGCTCTGCAATTAGGAGTCCTTTTGACGTGACAACGTCTTAAATTAGGTTGCGGCTGGGAGTCACTTATGAAAAAGAGTCATCGAACGAGAGTGCTGCGCGCACAGCGCTAGAGAATTAGGCGCATTGAATCGGCGCATGCTTGTCTCTGTCTTTGTCTTTCTCGAACGTTCTTGGCGTTGGAAAAACAAGAAAGCGTCATAATACAAGTTCACACGTGTGGTTAAAGTATCGTCAGCTGTGTCTGTAGTGAAAATGTGGAGTGCTTAGATTCGTCATTTACAACAACTACAACAATAAAGGTAAATAATTGTACACTGATATTTCATTATCGTAAACTATGATTGATTGATTAATTGTTAGATTGACACAAAAGTTGAGAAACTGAGTTTATAGGTTATGTCATACTATTGATAAATGTTGATAGTGTTAAGTAAATTATTAGTTTAAAATTAATTAATTAATTAATTATTATTTTACAAATTTTAAATTTTTTCAAATTTATTTAGCAAAAATTTGAACCTTCGATCTGAATAAATGTTTTGATTTTCGAATTGATTCTTTAAAATTACAAATATTAAGAAAAAGTGGCAGATATAAGAAAACTTTATTTAAACTGTGTTGAGCAAGAATTTTAACATCTAATTTAAGTAAATGTTTTAATTTTCAACTTCATCATTTACAATTACAAATTTTATTTAATTTCAAATTTATTTAGCAAAAATTTGAACCTTCGATCTGAATAAGTGTTTTGATTTTCAAATACCAACGCGGCTGGTGGAGTGGCGATCTATCGTAAATTATCATCGACATCTACGGCGGAAGTGTTCCAAGTTGCGATTACAGACGTAACTCGTGTCATTAAAACCAAGGGTGACATGTGCATGACTGAAGTTACTTGCTTCGCCGCTAATACTAGCTTCAAGTTTATACTCGGTGCTGTATATATTCATCCAGGAGCTAGTATGCAGGATATTGGAATGTTACTATGGCAAGGACTCGGTCCGTACATTCACAACAGCCAGTACGTGCCACCGTTCGTGCAAGTTGATTCTAGTATACCGATTCTTCTGTGTGGTGATTTTAACAAAAACGTAAAGCCTGACAACTCGTTTCTTAAATTCATGAAAAATACGTATAATCTTGATTGCGTATCAAACGTTTCTAAGTCAACTACGTTAAAAGGAACAACTATCGACTTGACTTTCGCAAGACACATTACAGCAGAAACACTTCCTTTCATTTCATATTTCTCCTATCATCGTCCTATCCTCAACAAAATCACTCAAATAGGAATTAGTTAAGTTTTAGTTTACATGTACAATGTTTTAGTAAACAAAATATATTTCTATAGTTAAAATTTGTGCAATTCTTATTTTCATTCAATTCCTTGTTCCTATTGTGCAATTTAATTATATTCATATCAATAAATATTCTACCGTTGTCACGTAAAATCTTCGCCCGTAAAACCGACTTTACAGGCAACCATTGTTTTTTTTACAGGCAGGTTCTACTGTATAATTAAAAAATTTTTTTACAACTTCTCACATTTGCAGTTCACATTCAATTATTCAATTCTAAATTAAATGATTGATAAAGTACAATTTGGATTAAAGATTAGAAGCACAAGATAATAAGAACAAATCAATAAATTGTGGGTGACCTTTTGGTAACAGCATTGTTAACTTTTTCATTTTTTTTCATTCAATTGAGAGTTGTTACCCAAATATCACATACTATTTATTTAGATTTGGTCTTATTACCTTGTGTAACATTAAGTAAGGTTATTTCTCCTTTTTTCCTCAACCTTTTCCAATCTTCTAGTGTCTAAGCTTTACATGCAGGCTCGAGCCCCCAAGCATAGGCCAAAATTTAAATTATATATGGCAATTATTATAACTCTATAAAAACTACTTCTTAGTAAAAAATATTTATATAGATATTTAAATATTAACACCGTCAAGAGTACTCAATTCAGCATGCCCAATAGAAGGATGCTTTCTGTTATATTGTAGTAGGCATTAAGTGGGGTTTAATGGAGTCTGTGGAAGGCTGGTCTAAACTGTTTGTTTACGACCGCTACAACCCGGGATCGAATTTCGCATTGGACATCTTTTTTCTGATTAAAAAAAAATGCTCCATTGGCCCCCTATTCTTGTAAAAGTCCAACCCCATCAGCGAGTGCAAGTAACTAAACGGGGCTCTGGCATATTTGTAAGTGCAAAAATCGAACTGCTTTTCACATGTGTAGACATGTGGTGCATTTACAGTAAAAGCAGTCACCAACTTCTACCCACTATGATTATCATGGCCCACGTGTACTAGGGATATTTGAAAAAAAAAGTGTGTTTTGTGCTAACTGTTGAAATATAGTCAGTCAATTATACTCTATATACTCTTAAAACTAAAGCATAGAAGTTAATTTTTAAAAGATCTTTCCCTTACTATGAAATATATATTTTTTGCTTATCCCTAGTACACGGGGTACAGGCCATGATTATCATGGTGGGTAGTTAGCGACTGCTTTTATTGTAAGCGCACCACATGTCTACACATGTGAAAAGCAGTTCGACTTTGCACTTACAAATGCCAGAGCCCCGTTTGGTTACTTGCACTCGCTGGTGGGGTTGAACTTTTGCAAGAATCGGGGGCCATTGGAGCATTTTTTTTTTTTTAAACAGAAAAAAGTGCCCAATGCGGGAATTGAACCCGGGTCCTAGTGGTCGAAAACCAAACGGTTTACCCAGCCTTCCACCGACCCCCCCACACTGAAATATTAAAAATGTCAAATATAAGAAAATAAAGTTAACCTTGTTATAAAAGCATCACTTACATACAAGATTTTATGTTGCTCTAAATCATGTTTTAACCACTGTTAAAACAATTGGGACTTAAAACTTGGAACCTTAGATTTATAATGTTATAACACCAAGTTGCTCTGTTGTAAGGAAGCTGTTATAGTGAGGTGCCACTGTCGATGTGTGTGCATAATTTCGGGGATATCTCAAGTATTTTTGGGGGTCTTAAATATGATTGTGATTTAAAAAAACGATGATAGGATGAATTTGGACTTTAAAGTCAAAGTGATAGGTCTTATTTACAAAGACTGTAGAACTGCCTCCTCAATTCAAATGACTCTAATTCAACACTGACTTTAATTCAACCCTAAATTCTGATTTCCTGGGGTAAAGTTGAACCAAAGAGAAGGTAATAAGACCAAATCCAAATAAATCTTCTTCTTCTTCTTTCTTATCTCCACTCAATCATATTAGGGTGTCAAGCTTGTAAAGCTTGAGATCATGACCGGGAGAAGTAGAATGCGTCTGCCTTTGTCATTAAGACTGGGAGCACTACTCAGTGGCAGGCCGACTTAGCTCCAAAAGAAATGGCCGCCTCTGACATGAGGAACAGACGCCATGTGCAGCTGCTCCTAACATGGAGTACAGACGCTGCTCATCCTGTATCCCTGGATTAGGAGCCCTTGCAGGGTACTATCAGCCGGGCCAGCTGAGCCCAGGTTTTTTAGTTAGCTTGTTACTGCTCCCCCTCCTCCTTTTTTATCCGGGCTTGGGACCGGCAAAGGCAGAGTTAAGATAAATAAATAAATAGTGTTAATTGTGCCTTATCATTTGAATTAAAAGCTTGGTCTGCAGGTAGCATAACAGAATCAAATTTAGGATCCGAAACTCTTGGCCTCTTGTTTTAAAATTTTTATCCATCTAGTAAATGTGGCCATGATAATCATGGTGGATAGTAGTTAGCATTTACTGCAAGTGCACGACAGGTCTACATATGTGGTAAAGCAGCCATTTGGCTTCAAACATGTGATGTATTCACATGGAGAGTGTGATAGCAGGCCATAGGAGAGGAAGCCAAACACCGGCTGCTGTTCTGTACGGCTCCCTGGTACCTCACTCTCCGCCTCCTCTACATCTTCAAGGAGAGGATGGTGGACCTCAAGACCAAGGCTGATGAGATGACCAATGCCAACCCTTCAGGTAACCTTTCACATCACACCATCAATTCTAGTATACTTCCCACTAAATAATAAGGCACAATTTGGATTATAGCTTATAAACACAAGGTAATAAGACCAAATCCAAATAAATAGTTTGTGACGTTTCGGTAACAACGCAGTTACCGAAACATCAGAAACTATTTATTTAATTATTTGGATATGGTCTTATTACCTTCTCCCACTAAATATAACTTTTACTTGAAACTATCTCCATCTTCTTCCCCTTGCTAGTTTCTTTAAAATAGAATTTTATATGTGATAAGGCACAATTTGGATTCTAGATTATAAACACATGGTAATAAGACCAAATATAAATAAATAAATAGTGTGTGATGTTTTCGGTTTCAATTTCTCATTCAGTACTTTTGTCTGAAGATGGTAACAATGCTGTTACCGAAACGTCACACACTATTTATTTATTTGGATTTGGTCTTATTACCTTGAATCTTATTTGTAATTATCCCTAGGACATGTGGTACAGGCCATGATAATCATGATGGGTAGTTAGTGACTGCTTTTACTGCATGTGCATCACATGTGTACTCATATGGAAAGCAGTTTGATTTTTTTCACTTACAAGTAGGTCATAGCCCTATCTGGTCACTTGCATTCACTGGAGGGGTTGGGATCTACAAGAATGGGCGGGTAGTGAAGCAATTTAAAAAAAAGTTCTCAGTACAGAATTCAATCCCTTGTCAGACCCCACCTGTGATTGTAAGTAACCAAACATGCCCCTGTTGTCTTTTAACTACAAAAGTTTGCATATTTACCGTTTCAAGCACCCACCTACCATGATTTCCACAACTGTGCAAATTTGAGACTATTAAATAGGGTAGCATTGAAGCCTTTTTTTTTTCTTCAAAGTGCCCAATGTGGGATTTGATCCCGGGTCACAGATTTCTCTTTTCTGATTCAGTAGAACATCTCTCAAAATCAAACTTTGTTTCATATAACTACACTGTAGTTATGTTCAGTAAAACCTTGCTAGGTAAATATAGTGAATCTTCCCTTATAACCAAAGTTCAGTCAAGTCATTGAATTTTTCACTGTAACAAAGTTTTACTCTGTGTATTAGATCACAATCTCTCTAAACCTTAATAGCCTCTCTTTATGTTTTATTAAAGTCTATGTAATAAACAAAGGAGTTTGATTTAAAAAGAAATTCTTTTTTTTATTATTATTTTTTTTATTGAGTTTGATTTATAGTTTCTTTTTTTATTGTTTAAAAAAAAATATTTTTTATTTATTCTTTCATTTTTCTATTTTAATTATGTATATTTTATTGCACACACAATTATATCCTTTAACTAGGGATCGTTAAGGTTTTTACTTTATAAAAATGTCAGGCTCTCTCTCACCATTATATACAGCTTTTATTATTGTTCATTCAAAGATATTCTGCTAGTTTGTTATCTCTCTTCAGTCTAATAAAATGGTTAGAAGAGTGAAGTAGGAGATAACTTGACCAATAGTGATGGACACTTTCAGGGAGTTGGTGAAGGATGGCGCAAATCCATCACCATCCATTTTTGACAGCTACGACCCGGTATCAAATCCTGTATCAGGCACTTTTTATGAGATAAAATTGTTTCACTTGTCTCCGATTCTTGTTCCAACCCCACCAACGATAGCAAAATAACAAAACAAGACTCTGGCATACTTGTGGGTGCAAAAGGTGAACTGCACTTCTACATGTTTTGAAATGAGGTGCAACTTAGTGTAAAAGTAATTGCAAATTACTCACTAGGATTATCATGGTATGTCAGACCTTTGGGAGAGGCTGCTGCTTATCATCAAACAGCTTGAGGAGCATAGACTCATGGGATTTGTATAATCTTTGCACAAGGGGATAAGAAACAACAACATCATGGCTGGTTCCGCATGTACTTGAGATAATAATGATTTAAAAAAAAAAAGACTTCCCATAGCTCTCTGATTGTTTCCCCCTGATGAACCAACACCCCCTGTGTCACACAACAAGTTAATCTGAGCTGGTGTGTGGGGGAGGATAGAAGACCACCCAGACGGCCACTTCCGCAGCCTGCTCAACTACGTCTGCTGCATGCTAGATGGGATCTACGACGTGGCCATCTTCGAGGACAAGCTGCGTCGGCTGCTCACTCTCCATGCCTACAAGGCCTACAGCCTGGATCGTGTTGTGCTGAACTTGACCAGACAGGTATACTGCTCTTAGAGATAACAATGGATTTGTTGGATTTCATTGTAACATATGTTAGCACTATACAGCATAACCCTGTTATTATAACAACCTCTTTTATAAAGTAGAGCCTCCATTAGAGGGCACTCGCACTAGAGCTCACCTCTCTACAAAGGACAGTTTCCATTGCTAAAGCACCATTTTTACTCTTTAGAAACTCTCTGGTAAGAGGACACCTCTCCCTAAAGGACACTTTGGCTCCGCAATAAGGTGTCCTTTACAGGGAGGTTCTACTATATATACATACAGTTACGAGCGTCATTCTTCGTCGCCTCTGTCACGGTTTGCTTTTTTTTTGGAATGGCGCCCTCCTATTGGTCGGCTACGATCACGCCACCTTTGCCCCCCCCCCCCATCATTTGGTGCCGCCAATGCGCGAGACACTTCTGTCACCGTTTGCTTTTGGTTCAGTGGTAGAATGCTCGCCTGCCACGCGGGCGCCCCGGGTTATTTACAGCCTGAGGGCTTGCTGTAACCACATTGCGGTTACAACATCCCAATTCCAAAGCCCCAAGTTTTTAGAAATCTCAATAGTTTTAACCATGATTATACAGTAGAATTTCCATGGATATAGATGGACATCTCTTTACAAAGGACAATTTTCACTTTTTTGTCAAAATTAGTATTTTTCTTTATTGTGGTAAAGAGGACACCTCTCCCCCTAAAGTACAATTTGGCTCTGCAATTAGGTGTTGTATTTACAGAGAGGTAGTTCTACTATTTTTGTTGTTAGCGTACATCAAGTCGACTTAGGGGGTCGGTGGAAGACTGGTTAAACCGTTTGGTTTCGACCACTACGACCCGGGTTCGATTCCCGCATTGGACACTTTTTTCTGTTTAAAAAAAAAATGCTCCAATGGCCCCCGATTCTTGCAAAAGTTCAACCCCACCAGCGAGTGCAAGTAACCAAACGGGGCTCTGGCACATTTGTAAGTGCAAAGTCGAACTGCTTTTCACATGTGTAGACATGTGGTGCGCTTACAGTAAAAGCAGTCGCTAACTACCCACTATGTTTATCGTGGCCTGTACCACATGTACTAGGGATAAGCAAAAAAAAAGTCGACATTTGGTGACTATATGGAGAAATATTCTCCAATTTGATTTGTTAGTGATCATCACTTACAAGTCTTCCTCTCTTCCTTCAAGTTTTTCCTAACATCTTTTCTAAACCATTAGTTCACCTTATGTGTCTGAAGTAGGTCAGTCTTTGTTTACAGCTCTACTGTAAGCAACATAAAATCTCTTGGTCACAAGGGATTCAGTTATAACGAGGTTCAACCCTATTAACCTCATAGATAATTATAATTTTTCTCTCAAGAGCTGCTGCTACAACAATGGACGACGGGTTTCTTCTATTACAATCTGGTCTAGCCTTCCTTCCATCCACAGGTTCTTCCTGGAGCCCTTATCTGCTTTCATGTTTGAAATAAATGTCTTGCGCTTATTGTTTTGTAGCACCCTTTCTTAATCGAAAAATTATACGGGGGCAAAATTTTACTACAAAGAATTAACATTTAAAAATGACTTTTTTTTTTCAGTAGGAGTTTTACAGATCCCACAGCGAATGTTGAAGATCTCCTTGAATAGCCCAACGATACACACCATACAATGGGCACATGGCTTGCAGAGTATTGGTGCAGGGTAGAGTGGCACTACAAGAGAAATCTCCCTAGAGTGACCTGAGCCACTATCACTTTTGTGAAATAAATAAATTATTTACCCAAAAGTGGTATCATGGCTTTGTCAACTGACCTGAGTCTACTAGTTTACAGAGATGGTCAATAGATGGCACATAGTTCTTGGTTCTATTTTGACCAGAGAGAAGTGACCTTTATAGATTAGTATACAGTGATATAAGGCACAATTTGGATTATAAATTAGAACTACAAGGTAATAAGTTCAAATCCAAATAAATCAATAGTGTGTGATAGTTTCGGGAACAGCATTTATACCAAATCATCGTATACTATTAATTCATTTGATCTTATAACCTTGTATCACTATACAGTAGAACCTCCCTATAGTGAAGAACCCCTATGGGACTGAAATTTTGGTTCATTATAGTTTCAGAGGCTATTGAGGGATAGTTACATAAAAGAACAGAAAAAAAAAGGCCATCTCTTAATAATGATTGCTTTTTTTTTTTTTTTTATTTCCCACAAATTAATATACAGATAAACCTGTCTATAGCACCCCCTCTAAATAGTGCCTTCCTCTCTATGGCACCCAATTTTAAATACATAGAACGATGCGATTTACATTAAAATTGACCAGTCTATAGCACCCCCTCTCTATAGCACCCTATTTTTTTGAATCACAAGAGGGTGCGCTATAGACAGGTTTAACTGTATTTCCATATATTAAAGCTGTATATCTAAATAGACACAATGATGTCCTTTTTGATGATTGATTCTTGTGATCATTTAAATATTATAACTTCACCTTTTTGTCTAATTTAAAATCATGACGAATCCTAGCCAAAGTTTTATTAATTGCATACTATAATATATAAAATTTTATTTTAAGATAATATTATTACACACTCCACACATATGGACAAAACTTAAAGAAAAGTCTTTGATGTCACCGGTCAACTATTTTTTTTAAGGAGACAGAGGCAATATTGTTCACACTTGATTATCTTGTGAGTCTTCAATAAAGGTCACTCTGTATAAATATATTTCAGAGTTATTGTTCAGAATCCCAATATACATGTTAAAAGGTACAACTTCCTCCAAAGTCTCCCAATTTTTGCAAAAGTCCAACTCTACCAGCGAGTGTAAGTAACCAAATGGGGCTCTGGCACACTTGTAAGTATATATATATATTTTTTTGCTTATCCCTAGTACACATGGTACAGGCCATGATAATCATGGTGGGTAGTTAGCGACTGCTTTTTACTGTAAGCGCACCACATGTCTACACATGTGAAAGCAGTTCGACTTTGCACTTACAAATGTGCCAGAGCCCCGTTTGGTTACTTGCACTCGCTGGTGGGGTTGGACTTTTGCAAGAATCGGGGGCCATTGGAGCATTTTTTATTTTAAACATAAAAAGTGTCCAATGCGGGAATCGAACCCGGGTCGTAGTGGTCGAAACCAAACGGTTTAACCAGCCTTCCACCGACCCCCCTACTTGTAAGTATAAAAGTTGCAATGCTTTGCACATGTGGTGCACTTACTGTAGAAGTAGTCACCAACAAAGAGCCACCATGATTATCATGGCCTGTACCACATATACTAGGGATAATTTTTTTTTAAAGTTGTTTTTAAGTTTTTCTCTCTCTTGCATTGTGTTCACTTACAAAAGCTGTAATATAATGGCTACTTTTATCTATTGATATATAGTAAAACTTCCTTGAGAGGACACTTGCGCTAGAGGATACCTCTTTATAAAGGACAGTTTTCATTGACAAAATTACCATTTTTACTATTTAGCAACTCTCCAGTAAGAAGACATCTCTCTCTAAAGAACACTTTGTTTCTCCAAATAGGTGTCCTTTATAGAGAGGTTCTACTTGTATATATTTTAAGAAAAACTTTTTCTCTTGTCATTTTTCTTATTTTTGGAAGTCATTTGTAAATATTTTCCACTTTAAACTTGATGTGTTGTTGTTGTGTTTGTGTTGAATATAAAGATGTTAATTAATAAGAGTGCAGAGAAATGTAAATAACATTGGCAAAAATAGAATATGTTTTTTCTTGCTTATCCCTAGTACACATGGTACAGGCCATGATAATCAATGTGGATAGAAATAGGCGACCACTTTTACTGTAAGTGCACCACGTGGCTACACATGTGAAAAGCTGTTCGACTTTGCACTTACAAATATGCCAGAGCCCCGTTTGGTTACTTGCACTCGCTGGTGGGTTTGGACTTTTGCAAGAATCAGGGGGCCATTGGAGCATTTATAAGTTTTTGCACGTGTTTGTAAACAAACAATACTGCCAAATTAATTGTTTTTAATCTGTGAGTTGACATTGGCTCAAAATTTTACTATTTAAAAAAGTTAGTCAAGTAAAAATTATAAGTTTTTTTATATAAGCTAAGTATTATAATTTATTATTTTGGGACTTAAAATTAGGTATATATTGTCGCGAAATTTGTTTAGAGTGAAATCAAAGTAATTGTTTAATTATTAAATATGTAAATATTTTAATAGTTCGAAGTTATGTAAATTTTGTAACTGTATATATTTTCCTTCTTTTTTCTTTAGATAAAAGGTGAGAAAGATATCACTCAATTTTTGAGCCTTAATTTAATAATAAAACCTGCTGAAATAGCTCTGTGTTTGTGTGTACCTCTATTCATTTAAAATTGCGACAATATGATAGGGGTAGTTTGTTATTTAAAAAAGCCAAAGTTTGTTATAGCAATGGTATTTTCAATGGAATGAAAAATTCCCTTAGGTTTGTTATAAGGTCGGATTCACCATAATCCCATTTTAGTGAGGTTTACTCTATCCTCCCATCAAAATTTATTTTGTTTTACACAAAGCAATGTTCAATTGTCCAGTAGATCTACCTCTTTTATAACACCTAGTTGTAGAGCCAAAGCGTTCTTTAGGGAGAGATGTTCTCATGTTGCTATTTTGTAAAACTGGTCATTTTGTCAATGTCCTCTGTAGAGAAGTGTCCTCCCATGGAGGTATGTTGTACTGTAGTGTCAATTATAGTGAGGCCACTATAGTGATGTGAGAGATGTGTCTACAGCTCCAGAAACTGGTAGCGGACCCTTGCACCGAGTTCCTCCGTCTGATGGAACCCTTCTTCACCACAGACCAGGTCTCCCGCTCCCTTGAACTCTACTACCGCAGGAGGGTGGAGACTCTGCCCACTGTCCATGACCACATCTTCAAGGTCACCTCTGTGAGTGACAATAACTGTGATGAAAGGACATTTGTCATCCTGCGTGTGTTCACCAGCACCAGGGCGATATAGCCATGGAGCTGCTCTGCATCAATCAAGAGGATGAGAGTGAGCCTTACTTTGCGGACGCCATGCAGGAGTTGGAGGAGTACAAGGAAGCTTATCTGGACATCACCGCAGCACCCTCCCTCCCTGTACAGCCTGTGCTGCCTGTGTTCCTCCCCAGGAACAAGAGGTTGGGGCAGGAGAGGTGCCAGGATCCCCTCCAGGCCGGCAGATTCCACGTGTGGGACAGGCAGGAGGTGGACATTGAAAAGTACTCCTTCCACCTGTCCCTCCTCCAGGGGACCTCTTTCCTGCTCTACTGGGACAGGGCCCTGGTGACCGCCCACCAGGTGAGTGCAGGCATCACCTAGCCCCCCCCCCTGAGCCCACTCATACCATTGTTGGGGGTGTTACAGAACCATCGCACCCTCTCCTCCATCAAAACCTCCAGGTTTGAGGACTGGCATGCCAAGTGGGTGGAGGACCATGTGACGGAGGAGGAGGAGGATGCCTGCATGGATTGGTTCATGGCCTGCAGAGCCCGGGCCAAGAAGGAAGGCAGCCCCTGGATAGCCCCTTACTTTCCCATTACCAGGTACAAGGTACCTCGTCGCCGGTTACGCCGTGTCCGCCGTTATGTCAGGCCACATTGCTTGCCTCCTGATTGCCAATCCATGTCTCCACTGCCAGCAATACCTGATGGTGACTCAAATTCTTCTTTGCAAGAGGAACCTGATGGTGACTCTAGGTCTCCATTGCTGGAGGAACCTGATGGTGACCCCGGGTCTCCATTGCCAGCAATACCTGATGGTGACTCAAATTCTTCTTTGCAAGAGGAACCTGATGGTGACTCCAGGTCCCCATTGCCAGCAATACCTGATGGTGACTCAAATTCTTCTTTGCCAGAGGAACCTGATGGTGACTCCAGGACTCCATTACCAGACGAACCTGATGGTGACTCCAGGACTCCATTGACAGCAATACCTGATGGTGTCTCCAATTCTTCTTTGCCAGAGGAACCTGATGGTGACTCCAGGACTCCATTGACAGCAATACCTGATGGTGTCTCCAATTCTTCTTTGCCAGAGGAACCTGATGGTGACTCCAGGACTCCATTACCAGACGAACCTGATGGTGACTCCAGGACTCCATTACCAGAGGAACATGATTGGAACTCCAGGGTTCCATTGCCAGCAGTACCTGATAGTGGCTCCAGGGTTCCATTTCCAGAGGAACTTAAATCTGCTGCTCCTGATGACCAATCTATGTCTTCATTGCCAGCAATGCCTGATGGTGACTCCAAGACTCCATTGCCAGGGGTTCTTAAATCTTCTGTTCCTGAAGACAAATCTATTACTGCATTGCCAGAGGAATCTGATGGTGACTCCAGGACTCCATTGCCAGAAGTTTTAAAATCTGCTGTTCTTGAAGACCAGTCTATGTCTCCCTTGCCAGAAGATCCTAATTCAGCACTTCTCAAATATGACTCCATGTCTTCTTTGCCAGAAAATCCTTATTCAGAACTTCCCAAAGATGATTCCATGTCTCCCTTGCCAGAAGATCCTAATTCAGCACTTCCCAAAGATGACTCCATGTCTGAATTACCAGAAGATCCTAATTCAGCACTTCCCAAAGATGACTCCATGTCTCCTTTGCCAGAAGATCCTAATTCAGAACTTCTCATAGATGACTCCATGTCTGAATTAGCAGAAAATCCTAATTCAGCACTTCCCAAAGATGACTCCATGTCTGAATTACCAGAAGATCCTAATTCAGCACTTCCCAAAGATGACTCCATGTCTCCTTTGCCAGAAGATCCTAATTCAGAACTTCTCATAGATGACTCCATGTCTCCCTTGCCAGAAGATCCTAATTCAGCACTATCCAAAGGTGACTCCTTGTCTGAATTACCAGAAGATCCTAATTCAGCCCTTCCCAAAGATGACTCCATGTCTCCTTTGCCAGAAGATCCTAATTCAGAACTTCTCATAGATGACTCCATGTCTCCCTTGCCAGAAGATCCTAATTCAGCACTTCCCAAAGATAACTCCATGTCTCCTTTGCCAGAAGATCCTAATTCAGAAGAACTTCCCAAAGATGACTCCATGTCTCCATTGCCAGAGGTTCTTAAACCTCCAGTTCTTGAGGACAACTCCATGCCATCACTGCTTGAGGATCCTAATGCTGCTGTTCCCAAAGACATGTCTCCATCACCAGATGGTGTTCCCAGAGATGACTCCATGTCTCCATTGATAGTTTATGAAAATATAGTTGTCAAAAAGGAGCCCATGTCTCCTTTGCCAAAGCCTCTCAGTAACATTGACTACCTTATGTTGCAATATCCAGAGGATTTTAAAGAGTTGAATCGGGATTCTGGGGATTCACCAACTGATGACAGCACCTCGACATCCTCTGATGACCTCACCAGGTTTCCACTTAAACCTTCCTTGGGGGGTTATCCATCCTATGAAGACAGCTACTCCCTGGCAGCCCGTCTTAGAGAAGCTAAATCCAGGTATTTATTTAAGAAAGCTCATTTGAAACATTCCCTGTTTCGTCCTGGGCCTTCATTCTCCTTAGCTTCTTCACTACCTACCTCAGCCCCTGCTGAAACAACCCCTGCGCTGCCTGACGTTCAGAATGCAATACCTTCTGCCCTCCCTGATGAATCCTCCTCTATGCAACTTGCTGTATCAACTGCCGACGAATCTTCCTCAGTCGATGCTTCATATGCAACTCCTCCCGATGAATCAATAGTAGTACTTGATGTTACACATTCAACATCTCCTGGTGAATCATCAACATTGCCTAAAGCCACTTATTCAGAACCTCCTGACGAGTCAGCAGTATTGCCTGATACCGCACATTCAACATCCTCTGATGGGTCATCAGTAGTGCCTGATGCCACCTATTTAGAACCAAAAGATCAGTTATCCACATTTCCCAAAACCTCCTATTTTATGATTGTTGATGATTCTTCATCAGCATTACCTGATGGCTCCTCTGATTCAACACCTCCCAATGAGTCATCAGTGATTGACATCACCCATTCAACATCTGATGAGGCATCAGTGGTTGAGCCTGAATACTTCACAATCCCTGATGATTCATCATCTGCCTTGCCTGATGGCTCTTATTCAAAGCCTCCTGATGTTACTTATCCAGAACCTCCTGATGATGATTCATCAATGTTGCCAGAGGCCACACAGTCAACACCTCCGGGTGAGTCATCTGCATTGCCCACTGCCACATATTTCACAATCCCCGATGATTCGTCATCTGCATTGCCTGATGGCTCTAACACCTCAACACCTCCTGATGACGCATCAGTATTGCCTGATGCCACACATTCAACGTCTCCTGATGAATCCTCTGCATTGTCCACTGTCACATATTTCATTTTACCCGATGAATCTTCATTACCTAATGGCACCTATTCAATAGTTCCTGATGGTTCATCAGTATTGCCTGACAGTTCTAATTCAGTGGCACCTGATGAATTGTCTTCAGTACCTCCTAGTGAATCCTCTTCAGCCCTGCCTGACGCCTCCGGCCCAGCACCTCCTGATGAGTCATCAACAGCACTGTCAAATGGTCCGTATTTGACTATTCCTGATGAATCATCTTCAGCATTGCCCGAATGCCCTTATTCCATATCCCCAGATCAATCAAATTCCGCATTATCTGAAGAACCATCCTCTTCCTTGTCGCAAGGCCCCTATATAGAGTTTCACCTGGACTCCACAGCACAGGTCAACACCTCAACCCCTGAATCTTCATCACCCAATATAACTTCCACATCTTCCTCTTTGATGCCACAAAATCCACTGCCTTTATTTTCCCAAGCAGCTTCTCTACTGGCAGAACCATCTTTGCTCCCCCCATCCTTTGTTCAGGACATCTCTCAGGAACCATCTTCTACCTCATCATCCCTTGGTTCAGCCATATCTGTAGATTCCTCCTCTCTGCCCCACATCCCAACCTCCTCCTTTCTGCAAGGCTCTCCCCTGTTGTCGGCAGGCTCCAAGCATTCTTCTACCACAACACCGGAATCCCCTCCTCAACTTTTGTCACTTACCTCCCAGGATCCACCTGTAGCTATGCAATGCGATTCAGCTTCTTCGTTGCCTCAAGAACCACTATCCACATTGCCTCATAGCACATCATTTGCAATGCTTCAAGTTTCATCTGTTTCAATACCTCAAGACCCATCCTCTTCGCCATTGTACCATGATTCAATTTCTGCAATACCCCAAGATTCTTCTTCAATGCCCAGAGATTCTCCAAAATCTCAAGAAACTTGCTCATCCATGCTCCAAGAAGCACCTTCTTCAATGTCCCAAGATTCATCATCCATGCTACAAGAACCATTGCCCCAAGGCCTATCTTCACTACCGATTTCTCAAAATATATCTTCCACTTCTTCAATAACCCAAGATCCCCCTTCACCAAAGCACCAGGATTTCTCATCAATTCTACCAGAACTATCTTCAATGCCTAGGCAAACTCTTTCACCAAAGCCCCAATATTCATCAATGTCCCAAGATTCTTCATCAATGCTTCCATCTTCCTCAATATCACAAGATGTATCGCCAATGGTAGCCCATAATTTTTCGTCAATTGTACATTCACCAATGTATCAAGATTATTCATCAATGCACCAAGAACCTTCTTCCACAATATCCCATGATTCTTCACCCATATACCAAGAACCATCTTCCACATTACCCAATGATTCTTCATTAATGCCCCAAGAACTAGCTTCTGTAACGCCCCAAGAGCCATCTTCACCAATGCCCCAAGAACTGTCCTTACCAATGCCCCAAGAACCATCTTCTTCAATTCCCCAAGGACTAGAACTAGCTTCTGTAATGCCCCAAGAACTCTCTTCTTCAATTCCCCAAGAACTAGCTTCTGTAATGCCCCAAGAACCCTCTACTTCAATTCCCCAAGAACTAGCTTCTGTAATCCCCCAAGAACCCTCTTCTTCAATTCCCCAAGAACTAGCTTCTGTAATGCCCCAAGAACCCTCTTCTTCAATTCCCCAAGAACTAGCTTCTGTAATGCCCCAAGAACCCTCTTCTTCAATTCCCCAAGAACTAGCTTCTGTAATGCCCCAAGAACCCTTTTCTTCAATTCCCCAAGAACTAGCTTCTGTAATGCCCCAAGAACCCTCATCTTCAATTTCCCAAGAACTAGCTTCTGTAATGCCCCAAGAACTCTCTTCTTCAATTCCCCAAGAACTAGCTTCTGTAATGCCCCAAGAGCCATCTTCATTAATATGGCAAGAACCATCTTCTTCAATTCCCCAAGAACCCTCTTCACCAATGCCCCAAGAACCATCTTCATTAATACCACAAGAACCATCTTCACCAATTCCCCACAAACTATCTTCACCAATGTCTCAAGAACTATCTTCTGCAATTCCCAATGAACTATCTTCACCAATTCCCCAAGAACTAACTTCTGTAATGTCCCAAGAACCCTCTTCACCAATGCCCCAAGAACCATCCTCACCAATGCCCCAAGAACCATCCTCACCAATGCCCCAAGAACCATCTTCACCAATACCCCAAAAACCATCGTATGTAATACCCCAAGAACCATCCTCATCAATGCCCCAAGAACCATCTTCACCAATTCCCCAAGAACCATCTTCACCAATGCCCCAAGAACCATCTTATGTAATGCCCCAAGAACCATCTTCACCAATGCCCCAAGAACCATCCTCACCAATTCCCCAAGAACCATCCTCACCAATTCCCCAAGAACCATCTTCACCAATGCCCCAAGAACCATCTTCACCAATGCCCCAAGAACCATCCTCACCAATGCCCCAAGAACCATCCTCACCAATTCCCATGCATTTGCCCATGCTACAAGAATCTCCTTCACCAATGCCTGAAGAAACATCTTCCACAATACCCCAAGATTCCTCACTGTCCCAAAATTATTCATCAATACTGCCAGAACCATCATCTTCAATGCCCCAAAGACTTCCTTCACCAATGACCCAAGAATTATCATCTACAATTCCCCGTGATTCTTCACCAATGCACAAAGAGCCATCTTCCACAATGCCCCAAGATTCCTCAGCAATATCCCAAGAATCAATTTCAGAAATTACTCAAGATTCTCCATCATTGCCCCAAAATTCACCTTCCTCATTGCCCGAAGTTGTTTAATAATTTTCATTACTTCAAGACATAACACTGTCAAATAGTGAATCTGAATGAATTCGCCTCCTTCATATCTAAAATTGTCCTCTTTTTTAAATTTCATTTCATTTTTAAATAAAAGTTGAAATAATATAACCCCTCTAGACCTCTATATTTAATTACTCCACCAACATATCAAACAACTAGAGATTAATAGGTACACTAGGGAAATATATTTTCTCTGAATGACAACACCAGGACCAAACTGTCCTTTGTAGAGAGGAATCTACTCTTCTTACTGTAGAGTTAATAATAGTAAAAATGGTTATTTTGGCTATGAAAATTGTCCTTTGTAGAGAGGTGTCCTCTACCGGGAGGGTTCTCTCTCATAGAGGTTCTACTGTAACAAGATCAAATTAGATATATATCAACTAGTACAAGTAAAACCTCTCACAAGAGACCACACAAACATATCTCATTAAATGGTTAGAATCCTTTGATCACAATCAACAACAATTTTCCTTGGAGACTTGTTGTTGATTCTGATATGGTATCTCATGTTCATGGAAATTTTGATTTCATAAAAGTGGTTTATCACAGGGAGGGGATATGTTGACTTTGCTTAGACTTTTTAAAGATACTGATTCCAAGAATATTAATTAAACATTATTGATTTACAAGAACAAAATAAATGAGAAACTTATAACATAGTAAACAACGGGAAACTTATCTTCTTACAGTTAGCACCTATTTACTTGTGATCTTACACATATACTCTGTGGGAACAATTAAACTTAAAATATATATGAGACAGGATTTTCACTGTATCATAACCTATCTAATTCACACAATACTTCGCCGGAAACTCTGCCTTTGCCGGTCCTAAGCCTGGATGAAAAAGGAGGAGGGGGAGCAGTAACAAGCTCGGTAAAAAACCTGGGTTCAGCTGGCCCGGCTGATAGTACCCTGTAAGGGCTCCTGATCTAGGGATACAGGATGAGCAGCGTTTGTACTCCATGTTAGGAGCGGCTGCACATGGCGTCTGTTCCTCATGTTAGAGGCTGCCATTTCTTTTGGAGCAAAGTCGGCCTGCCACTGAGTAGTGCTCCCAGTCTTAATGACAAAGGCAGACGCATTCTACTTCATCCAGTGTGAAGATAAGAAAGAAGAAGAAGAAGACACAATACTTCATATCATTTACTATAATCATGTTTAAAAGATTGGGTAACTTCCTTTTGGATTGCCATTTTTAATTCATCCAAATTTGAGCCATTCCATAATTTAGAGGGAAATTAGTAAGGATTTTTTTTTTTTTTTGTGTTTGAATAATAGTAGATTGATAGTGTGTATAGAGAGTTCTACTGTGTTTGCTTAGAATATATTGAAGGGCTTATTAAAGCCTATGAAGGACTTATTAAAGCATTTTAATAAAATCACATTTGAATGCTAAGAAGGTTGAATTTGAACTCTGAATGGAAATTGTTATAAAAAACTTGATAAGGCACAATTGTGCCTTATCTCTTGTTGACTTGTTCTCAGCACTTTTGTCTGAAGATGGTAACAAAGCTCTTAGTCACACTCTATTTATTTGGATTTGGTCTTAATACCTTTTTGTTATCAGACTTCTTTCCTCAATAATTATATTGTCATGGTAGAGAAGACAAGTATTTCAAAAAGCTTAATTAAAAATAATTTATTAATTAATTAAACCTATATATTGCAAAATGTGTCAAAAGGATTTTTCAAGTGGTAATTTACAAGCATGGTAAGGGGTGATGACTATGCAAATATTTATGAAGATAAACAACAGAATATTTAAAATAATGATTCAGTGACAATATCACCTCCTGTAAAACTGGTGTGGCTTGATCATCACTAGTAAAGTGATGGGTAAAATGGGGGGGTCGGTGAAAGGCTGGTTAAACCGTTTGGTTTTCAACCACTATGACCCGGGTTCGATTCCCGCTTTGGACACTTTTTTTCTGTTTAAAAAAAAAAATGCTCCAATGGCCCCCGATTCTTGCAAAGTCCAACCCCACCAGCGAGTACAAGTAATCAAACAGGGCTCTGGCACATTTGTAAGTGCAAAGTCGAACTGCTTTCACATGTGTAGACATGTGGTGCGCTTACAGCAAAAAAGCAGTCGCTAACTACCCACCATGAATATCATGGCCTGTACCACGTGTACTAGGTATAAGCAAAAAAAAAAATTAGTAAAATTTTTTTACTGGGGTGATGTACAGTGCATCGTTCTGATGTATGAAGGGAGTGGTGCCTTTTTTGTTACATGACTATCATCCTACCACAACTTTATGTTGTAATCTTGCCTGAAAAGTGGCCCTTGCCAACTTAAACACCTGTTTGGTAAATTCAACTGATTTCACACCCATCTCAGTAGGATGTTATGAAGCCGCCCTTGTACTGATGAAGGCCTTTAAAAGGGCCTTCATGCCCCAAAGATAGAGAATATGTAAAATATACATTTCTATGATGCATTAAGCGCACCATCCATTATAAGAAATACACTTGGTTCTTTTTTTATGCGGTAGATGCGTTCCAGGGGAATCCGCATTAAAAAAAATCGCACAAAAAAAGACATACATTTATATGTAAAATGATGGATACGTTCCATTTATTAAAAAAATCGCATAAAACCTAAATAATGTTTTAAAATGCACCAGAAATCGCATAAAAAAAGATTTATAAATAATAAGATTTAATTTTTTTCTCATCATATTTTAATAAATGGCACATATGTGTGTTAATAACAAAAACAAAACTTAATATGTAAAAAAAAAAACATAAACAAAACTTTATTTAAAATCATATTAAGAATGTTTTCATCATTATTCGCTGTCTGATAATGTGCGAACCCGTTTGTGGAGTGGTGCAAGATCACTTTCATCACTTGAAGATAAAATTACGTCATCAGATCTACATGGTAATGCTTCTTTAGGAACTTCAGTGATTTTTTTTTTCTTTGACAAGGTAGTCAGTAATCAAACGCTGTGATGGCTTGACTAGTTCTTTGTAGAGTTCTCTGTAGCCAGACATACAAAATTTCAGATCACGTTGGAATTTTAAGGCGCGTTCTACATCATTATCATTTTGAATAAAAAAATTTTTCCAATTTACCGGAAAGTTGAAGGCCTTCCCGAAGTAATTTTTCGTCCAGTGGAGTAACATCTTCCAGTTCGCTATCTACTGTTTCGAAATCTTTAGTAGTATCTACCATACTTTCCAAAATATCATCATCATTTAGGGCTTCGTCCACAAGCAATTCTTCTATATCATGCTCGCCAAAATCATCAAAACCTTCCCCACCTATTTCCTTAGCAATTGAAATAATATCTGATGTTACTATTGTTGTTCTATTTGATTCATTTCTCTTTGATACGCATTCAGGCCAAGCAGCTTTACAACATGCATTTAAAGTTTGTGATTTTATCTCGGCAATTGCTAACGCAACATGATCTACACAGTTCAAGATATTAAATTGTTTCCAAACTTCAGTAACTGTTATTGTATCGGATTCCAGTTTATCGAAAATGAATTGGAAAGTGAATTTTACATAATATTTTTTAAATGTTGAAATAATTCCCTGATCTAATGGTTGAATTAGGCTCGTTGTGTTTGGAGGGAAAAAAACTACCTTTATATTTGGATGTTCTAAGTTTGGATGACCTGGTGCATTGTCAAGAATTAATAAGATCTTAAATTCGAGACCCATCTCTTTCATATAATTTTCTACTTCGGGTACGAAGCATTTATTGAACCATTCAGTGAAAATAGCCGTTGTTACCCAGGCCTTCTTGTTTGCCATCCAATGTACGGGCAGTGTATTTAAGTCTTTTCCTTTTAATGCACGTGGTTTTAAAGATCGATTTACAAGCAGCGGTTTTAACATTCGATCGCCAGATGCATTGCTGCACAGCAATAAAGTAACTCGATCTTTAGCAGCTTTAAAACCACTGGCATTTTTTTCGGACTTTGCAATGTAAGTACGGGTTGGCATTTTTTTCAAAAAAAATCCTGTTTCATCAGCATTGAAGATTTGATGGGCACAATATCCTCCATCTTTAATAATTTTAGCCAACTTTTCAGGATATTTTCTAGCAGCTTCTTCATCTGCAGAAGCCACCTCACCTTTTATTTTTAGATTATGAAAAGAATGTCTTTTTATAAAACCAGTTAACCACCCTGTGCTGGCAGAGAATTGTGGATTACTTTCACGTGAAGATGTAGATGGCTCTGATTCTTTTAACTCCTTGTAAAATTTAAGGGCTTTCATCTTGATTAAATGTCCATCTAACGGAATTCTTTTTTGAGTTAAATCTTCAATCCAAATTACGAGAGCCTTTTCTGTTTTTTTCTATTAAAGTGCCTCTTGAATATGATGAAATTTTAGAACTCAAATTTGTACCAGATCTGACTGATCTTCTTATTGCCGCTTCATTTTTTTTTATTGCTCTTATAGTAGATTCGCCTAAATTATAACGTTTACCTATTGCTGTTGATCTTTCTCCTTTCGCCAAGCAATCGAGAATTATAATTTTGGTTTCTAGCGAAATTGCACTTCTTTTTTGTTTTTTATTATTGTCACACATTTTCTTTAAGAGGACTAAAAATTATAGAAAAAACTTAATGTACAATTACGCACTAAAATTATTCAAAAAAACTTACAATTCACTTGAGTAAATTTATCTTCCGGTTTTCGGTAGTAACCTTCTTTCACAAAGTTTTATTTTCTAATGCTTTCCAATATGCAGGCTTTTTTAATTAGTTTCATACAAAAACAAAATGCAGCATAAAAACACGCAATTTTGACGAGGTATTTTTGTTTTTGTCTCTTTTGTTTTAAGAACAAATCAAGAGAAAACATGTCAATAAAATAAAAAAGAAATTTGTAACGGCAGCTGGCACGCCGGCGGGTTTTCAGTTTTGATTTCGGTTTTGCACGAGTTGTGTAAGACACCGGCAGGCGCGGAATAAAAGACATTGGAACTTCCCCTCTACTGTTTGTTGGATAACTTAACATACAACCAGGACGTTACAAAATTCTTTCTTTGTATTGATTGCGTAATAGTAGAGTTGTAGTTGTTATTCTTATTCGTTTTCAGAAAAAGTGAATCACCAAAAAAATAAAATTTCGAAATTCGAATAAATTTTTTTTTTCTTGCACCGCATAACTCCAAAACCGCATAAAAAAAAAAACCGCATAAAAAGAGAACGAAGTGTATATACTTTTTTTTTATGCGCATGATTTTTTAAAATTGAAACAATTTTCTACTGCCCTTACTGCAATATGATAAAATAGTTTCTCAAATATCCTTTACAAGAGTCTAGCTTTAGTTTCAGTATAAAAGCAAAACAGTTAAATACAATATAACAGTGGTATGGTAGATTAAACTGACAAAACCATTGGGAGGTTTCACCACTGATGAGCCAGGCCCTCCCACTATTTTATCATTGCAGTAAGGACAGTAGAAATTGTTTTAATTCAAAAAGAATTAATTGCCTTAAAAATAGTTCATATTTCTTGTATACTTTTCTGTAGGAACACAAATCACCTAGATTTCTAAATTCCTTGAGTAAAATACAAATTATCAAATGTGAATTTTGCCTGGAGGAAATTGATCTATAAAAATAAAAGTCACCTCTCCAGTCAAAATAGACGCTGAAACTAATTGCCATCTCCGTTTGAGACTGTTTCAGCAAACTATCACCAGGTGAATGCTTCTAAGTCTGCCAAAACTGATTCTGTGGCTTTGTCAGCCAGTCCGCTAGTTTGCGGAGACGGCAGCTGGCATACCTACAGGATATATAGTAAATCATCAGTGAGCACATCACTGATGGTACTCTGTGGAGTTGTCTCTTTGACTGATTGTAATATATATCCACATATATATGTAAACTTATGTCGGGAGTTAGGCTAAAGAACATAAAGACTTTTCTTTTAATCTTCCAGATACTTCTTGCTTCTTAACGCCAACTAACAAACGCATTACAAATAGAGAGGGCTTAGTTTTAGAGTCTATTTTGACAGGAGAGGTGAACTTTATTTTTATAGACAAATTATCAGGTCATTGAATTCACTATAACACCAGCTTGCATGAAGTTTGAAAAAAATATCAAATAAAATAATGATTGATTGTGTTAGTACAAAGGAATCTATGGTTTCCTGAAAATGTATGAGACAATCTTTGGTACAAAGGTTCCAAGGATTTTTAAACTCCTCTCATTGTGTCCAGTTAAATAAGAGTCGTTCCAGGTTCATTGCTATACAGATTGGTGTCTCTGAATACCATCTAACTCTAGAGTGCAGACAAATTCAATGTTCCAATTCTGTGCAGAGAGAGCTGGGGAAATATCCAATCTTACTTATATATATATATTTTTTATATGTGCCACACATTTCATTGTGTTAAATTTATTTTTCTTATTAGAGAAAAATTATGTCAAGAATAATTTAGGAAAATATATATATATATTTACGCAAATTTGGCCTTAAATACCCATTTCTTGATTTCTCAAGAAGCCTCTGGGACCAAAAATCTTTTTGGTCGCAGTGGTTACAGCCTACTCCACGCGTTCGTGGATGGCTTTTCTTGATTTATCAAGAAATTGGGTTGGCCAAATATCACGGGGCAAGTTAAATAAACGTTTAGTTTATTTTTGCTCCACTAGATGGCGCTCTGCCATCTAAAAAGCACATGTGCTCGTGGTCAGGAGATGCCTTCTTTATTTTTAATATCAACACCTGACCCACTTATCTTTTATTTTTCTATTATTTTTTCATATATATTTTTTAAAAATAAAATAAAGAATGTATAATTCTATATAAGTTTCTTTTATTACTTTAAAGTGTAAATTTATAGCAAGTCTCGAATTTATTTCTAGTCTTTATTCACAATAATGAGTACAGAAATATTTTTTAATCAATAAATTCTGATATTTCAACAACAACAAAAGCCTTTATTGGGCACACGTACCATACAGGATTCTCCCTGTAGAACAAAATAAATAAATAAATTCTGATATTTAATCATTTTAAAAAAGAGTCGGTGGAAGGCTGGTTAAACCGTTTGGTTTACGACCACTACGACCCGGGTTCAATCCCCGCATTGGACACTTTTTTCTGTTTAAAGAAAAAAAAAATGCTCCAATGGCCCCCCGATTCTTGCAAAAGTCCAACCCCACCAGCGAGTGCAAGTAACCAAACGGGGCTCTGGCACATTTGTAAGTGCAAAGTCGAACTGCTTTTCACATGTGTAGACATGTGGTGCGCTTACAGTAAAAGCAGTCGCTAACTACCCACCATGATTATCATGGCCTGTACCACGTGTACTAGGGATAAGCAAAAAAATAATAATAAAAAGAATGAAAGTTAAAAAGGTTATATATTTGTATTTTAAACAACTTTTTGTTTGAATAATGGAGCTTAAAATATCACATCTTTTTCATTTAATGTTATTTTGTTTCATTTAATATAATTTTGAAATTATAAAAGGTTTTCACATCGCAGAATCTTTAGTAAAATATCCATTTTCATGGTATCAATTTTCGAATTATATATCCTCAATTTTCTCATATAAATAAATATATTAGAACTTTAATTAAAAAGGCATATATTGGATCAAAATATCATTTATATTAAATATTAGAACTTTTAAGAAAGCTCAATAGATATCTCGTTTCCAACGGTCCAACAATGGTCCAGTCAGTTGGGAAATGAGGTAGAAGGCGGGTCTGCTTTGAGACTCTGTCCGTTTGTTTCCTCAGATATCCATCCCCTCCCCTGACTCTTTGAGACGGAGTCCATAGCATCGGCAGACCAGTTCCTGGCAGGGCTTGGATCATTAGCTCGGCCGAGTTATCTCGAGCGAGTTGGATGCTCTGGTTGTGCCAGAAGAGTGGAATAGGGCTTCTACGGGAGGCGAAGCGCCACTATAAACAAAGGCTAACGCGCTGAGCAGGTACCTCCTGGGTGGCGTGGAAACCCTTTGCGAAATATTCTTGACCTGGTCTGGTGATGCATGGACTTCTTGAGATAAAAAAAATATATATATATAAGACATATCAAGAAAAGATATCACACCACACCCACAAACTTTCAAATAGACCTGAACATTGTTTTTAGACAATTATTTTTTTAAGGTGAGTCCTTTTGACAATGTATAGATGAAGCAAAAGAATATTGTAAATTTGAAATATTTATGACACACGTGTATATAAAGGATTATTTTATTAATAAAATAATTTCATACTGCTTTTACTGCAAGGATAAAAATAATTGTGAGGACCGGGCTCATCAGTATTGAACCTTTTTTTTTTTTGGATCTGGTAATCCCAGCAGCCAATGTCCTCACAGAAATAACCATTTATCACATATTTTAAAAGAAATATACATATTTGTATATTATTAGCCTATTTGCATATTTCAAACTTGACACTATGACAGTGACTCCTTACTGAAGCTTCAAGTTTTACAATAAAGAACAAATTGCCTTGATTAATCTGTTGGGATCTTTTACTTCAAATTTATAGAAAGACAGATAGTAGTATAGTAGAACCTCCCTCCCGATTCTTGCAAAAGTCCAACCCCACCAGCGAGTGCAAATAACCAAATGGGGCTCTGGCACATTGTAAGTGCAAAGTCGAACTGCTTTTCACATGTTTAGACATGTGGTGCACTTACAATAAAAGCAGTCACCTTCTTCTACCCACCATGATTATCATTGCCTGTACCACATGTACTAGGGATAAGCAAAAAAAACAAACAAGTAGAACATCCCTGTAAAGGACACCTAATTGCAGAGCTAAAGTGTCCTTTAGGGAGTGGTGTCCTCTTACTAGGGAGTTGTTAAATAGTAAAAATAGTAATTTTGCAGATGAAAACTGTCCTTTGTAGAGAGGTCTCCTCTAGTGAGAGTGATCTTTCACAGAAATTCTACCGTATTTGTAATGATGGAAAAATTTCTTTGATACATTTATGCTGCTGCTGTGTCGAGGATGACCAAATGAGCATGCTGGATCAATAAGGATCTCTGTTTGCACCGTGTGACTGCTGATTTTTTTATCTTTGTGTATTCATGGAGAACAAATAACATACATCATCCAACAACAGGGACTTCACTGCTGACTGTCAGATGGAATTTCTTCTTAACTGGTCCATCCTCACCATGGGGTGAACACATATGGTCAAACTGACTCTACTTGCTACCACGGCGGGTTTTTCCTTGCTTTCTCATCGTAACAATATTTTATCAAAATAATCTGTTTGAATCCAATATGTAATTTTTTTTTTTGCTTATCCCTAGTACATGTGGTACAGGCCATGCTAATCATGGTGGGTCGAAGTAAGCGACTGCTTTTACTCTAAGTGCACCACATGTCTACACATGTGAAAGCAGTTCGACTTTGCACTTACAAATGTGCCAGAGTCCCCGTTTGGTGACTTGCACTCGCTGGTGGGGTTGGACTTTTGAAAGAATCGGGGGTCTATGGAGCATTTTTTTTTTTAATCAGAAAATAAAAAAAGTAATTTAGTCCTAAATATAGGGATAATTAAATTATGATGAATTAATAGCCCATCTGTTATGAGAATTCAAAGAGGTATTATAGATGGGTATGATTCTTTTAACATTTAAATAATTTTCTCTACTGCCCTTACTGTAATGAAAAATTAATGGGAGTCAAGAGCCTCAGACCAGAACAAGAGTAACCATAAAACATCATTTTCAATCTTAAAAAAACAGAGAGATATCTAAACAAAAATCATTCAACACTTTTGTCTGAAGATGGTAACAACGCTGTTACTGAAACGTCACACACTATTTATTTATTTGGTCTTATTACCTTGTGTTTATAATCTACTAGCCGAATGACCCAGCCAACGCCCGCGTTTTACCCGATTGAATGTTATGATTCAAATACTATTTGTTACAATTATAAATTGGCGCCTTAAATAAATGCATATGTTAGTTAATAACTATAGCCTATGTGCTTTATCTGTCTATGTACTGTTGGCTTCCGTAGGCGTCTCTTACTGGGAAAAAGAAAGAGAGGATTCCATTTGGTTATTAACTAATATATGCATTTATTTAAGGAGCGACCCGCTCCAACACAATAGTTACAAAAACGAAAAAGCGAGTGGGGGGGGGCAAAGGTGGCGTGATCGTAGCCAACCAATAGGAGAGCGCCATTCCAAAAAAAAAAAAAGCAAACCGTGACAGAGATGACTGATGAAGAATGACGCTCGTAACTGTATATAGAATATTGAATAATCCAAATTGTGCCTTATCAGTAATGGAAGTAGAGAACATTATTTAATTTTTAAAAGAATCATACACATCTATAATAGTTTTGAATTTTCATAGGGATAATTGCATATACCACACACACACACACACACAATAATAGAAGCCACTTCCATAATTTCAAACATAGAATTTGTTAATTACTATTTTAATAATTATAAACTTTTATTAATAGACACTTCAGCTCTGTAACTAGGTATCAATTTACAGACGATATTTTATATCAGAATAAAAATAACATATTTTTGATCCAGAAATAAAAAAAAATTAGGTTTCTTTGTGTGACAATTTTAGTATTTCAAGGGCACTGGAGGAACACCAATCCTTTGCTTAAATTTTTTTGCTTATCTCTAGTACATGTGGTACAGGCCAAGATAATCATGGTGGGTAGAAGTAGGCAACTGCTTTTACTGTAAGCGCACCGCATGTCTACACATGTGAAAAGCAGTTCGACTTTGCACTTACAAATGTGCCAGAGCCCCATTTGGTTACTTGCACTCGCTGATGGGGTTGGACTTTTGCAAGAATCAGGGGCCATTGGAGCATTTATAAGTTTTTGCACGTGTTTGTAAACAAATAATACTGCCAAATTAATTGTTTTTAATCTGTGAGTTAACATTGGCTCAGGGGCCATTGGATTATTTTTTTCTTTTAAATCATAAAAAAAAGTGTCCAATGCGGGAAGCAAACCCAGGTTGTAGCAGTCTAAAATCAACGATTTAGACCATCCTTCCACCGACAACCTCCTTTGCATAAATGAATATGTAATATATTTTGAATTGAAATATAATAACACTGTTATTATATTTCATATATTATATTTTATAATCAGATAAGTTATAATTATCAGATCTTATCTCCTATATGCTATCACCGCCATATTTTTTGTCATAGGCCATAACTTTATTAACCCTTAACTGGACGGGTGATTTTTTCTTACGTAACTGGACGGGGTGGGTAGATTCAACCCACATATGTACCTTTACGAAAAAAGCGCTAAATAATGAATTAAATCAATATTTGAAAGATTATTTAATGATTACAAATGTTAATATAGATTTTGACTTCTAAAAATTCTAAATATAATGTATTTATAGTTTTCACAAATAATTAAGAAATATTTTTTACAGACGGTTAGTTTACATACAGAGCATAAGGTTTTCACTTTTCCCGCATTTTTTGATGGACATTTGTAGCACCTTTTTGGAGTATCAGATTCTTGTGGCATCGTAGATCCTCTTGATGTACTTGAACCATCATTATTTTTGAATTTTTTTATTGTCATCTGTAATTCCAGCGGGAGGGAATTTAGATTACGTGTGGCCAGGTGTTCATCAATCAAGGATCTCCCAAGATCAACAATAAAGGTACTTCTTTCTTTTTGATCCTTTTTATCAATCTGATAGTTGAAGATGATGTAAGAATTCAGAGCTGTGATATCTAAGAGGGCATAAAAAAGTGCCAAAGGCCATCTTCTGGATCGACGAGAGGTAGAAAAATTAGAGACCATTTGGTCAATGGTATCTACACCTCCTTTTGTTAGATTATAATTCATTATAATGTCAGGTTTTCCTGTTGTTTCATCACATTTATTGTCATGATGCATCGAAGATATAAGGATTACTGATTTTATTTTTTGGGAACATAGGAGACTAAAGTTTTTGTTCCAGAGAAACCAAAAATAGATGTTCCTGATTCTCTTTTAGGATGCGGTTGGAATTGTGGTGGAATCTGAGGTTTGTTCTTTCTCATCGTTCCTAAATATGTAAGGCCATGTTCTTTCAACTTATCAACTAATTCTATTGAAGTAAACCAGTTGTCTGCTGTAATATTTCTATTACTCTTCCAAAGTGGTCGACTAATATCTAAAACTATTTGGGTTGGCAGGGATAGTTCTTTTGACTTTGGAGTTTTAGATTTTCCTGTATATACCATTGCATTATACATATAATGTGTTCTTGAGTCTGCTAGTATCACTATTTTTATCCCATATTTATTAGGTTTTGAGGGTATATAAATTTTGAATGGACATTTTCCCCGAAACCCTACAAGCATTTCGTCAACAGTAAGGTATTCAGCAGGTGTATAACAACTTTGAAATTTTTCAATAATGGTTTGGAAAATATCTCTTATGGGTGAGAGTCTATCTTCTTTGCATCTTGTCTTGAAATTATCAAATCTAATACAAAGTAATAGAAAAAGGAAACGCTTCACACTCATTACAGAGCGAAAAATGTCACGGCCTGTTCCATCTGAGGCAAACAAAGATTCTACATTTTCATGACCTGATTTGTAAACTCCAGCTAGATACAACAAACCTAAGAATGCTCTTATTTCTATTTCACTTGTAAAATTTGAGTAAGTACTTTTGGTCAAATCTGAAATTCTTTGGCGAAATTCTTCAATTTTTGCATTTGTAAATTCAGATATTTGTTTTATAATTACGGCAGTAAAAAATAAGTTGAATATATCTATGCCACAATTTGGCTTCGGTTTAGCAGGGCCTTTCAGACCAGGTAAGTGTGTAATTATGTTATGAGAACGGGTTCTTCCAATTATTGCATGATTCTTGTTCCACTTATAGCCATTTTTCCCAATGAAACAATTACTTGAAGACATTTGAACAGTGGTAAGAATTGAATCACATTCCTCATCTGTACTGACATCTGAAGATTCCTTCAATGAATAATTTTCAGTTTCAGAATCATCGTCAAAATTCTTATTCAAAATTTCGTCTTCCATTATAAATAGAATTTCAAAAATAAAAAGTCTTACCTTGATAAAAAAAATTAAGGAAGTTGTTTTTTTTAATCTAAAAGAATAAATTCTACTTAGCCAGAGAAAGAAGTCTTATTTTATGAATGGAAGCTAAAAAATAGCGGAAGAAAGCGACTCGAGAATGAGCAATCAGCTATAACCCTAACATGAAAAATTCTCACGCTTCTGGACGGCATGGGCGGAATCCGCCCACACATGCAAATTTAACCGCCCTCCCAAAACTTATATTTTTAAACGATGAATGGAAATTGTTTGTATCACTGTAAAATTAGAATACACCAAAGCTGTTAGCTCTCAGTAAACGAAAAATATATATTTTTCCTATATTAAGTTTATGCATGGGCGGAATCTACCCAACCCGTCCAGTTAAGGGTTAATATAATCTGTAACATTTTTTATTTGCATACAATATGTTAGGTCATATTTAGGATAGACTCATTTTAATCTCAAATATCTGAAAAATCATGAAACAGGTATTTAATTTGATGCACTTGCGCGCCATCTGTTATCAAAATTCGAAACTATTTTAAAGGCGTAAGATTCTTTTTGAAATTAAACAATTTCTACTGCCCTTACTGCAATGGAAAAATTAAAGGGAGGGCCTGGCTCATCAGTGGTGAACCCTCCCAGCGGTTTCGCCAGTTTAATCTACCATACCGCTGTTATATTGCATTTTTGGAACTTCCTTTTATAGTGATACTGTTGGTAGACTCTTGGAATGGGTATTTTAGAAGAACTATGGACATAAGCTTTGAGGATAGTAGAATTACATATATTTATAAATATATAATATATAGGTATTTAATTACACCTGGAAGGGCATGAGAATACCAAACTATGTGAAAAAATAGTACAAAAGTTGAATTTTACTGGGATCAGGTGGGAAATTAAGAAAATAAATACATCTGATCGTGCAACTAAGTGTCTAATAGCTTGTGCCATCTCTTGGAATAAATATAAATTAATTGTTGGTTGTTGAGGAACAGCTTGCACCATTCTGATGAGGACCAACAGCCCAAAACGTGGTTAGCTATTTTTAATTAGTCAGAAAGGATATTTGGCTGGGGGGGGTCGGTGGAAGGATGGTCTAAACCATTGGTTTTTGACCGCTATGAATGACCCGGGTTCGATTCCCGCATTGGGCACTTTTTATAGATTTTTTTAAAAAATGCTCTAATGGCTCCCAATTCTTGCAAAAGTCCAACCCCACCACCAAGTGCAAGTAAACAAATGGGGCTCTGGGACATTTGTAAGTGCAAATTTGAACTGCTCTTCACATATGTAGACATTAGATAATAAAAAGGCATATATTGGATTTACTAAAATATTTATTTTGCCAATATTTCGGCTGGCTGAACGCCAACCTTTATCGAGGCATTACATTTTTGTACACACAAACTCAGCGCCGCATAGTGTTATAATATCACAGTTGAAATCAATTAAAATACAGAGTAGGTGGGAGAAATTTGTGAATGAAAAAATTATTATAAAAATTGCAATCAAATATGTAAAATATATTTAAATATTAAAGGAAAAAATGAGTTCTATCTTTATATTTTAAAAAAATTGTAATAAGTACATAAAAATAATTCATTAAGAGATAAATGTAAAAATATATGTATCTATTAAAACATTTGAAATTAAATTTAAAATGATTTAAACAATAAACTGTATGAACTTTTTTAAAACGTTTAACAAAAAAATGTGGGTATTTAAAAAAATTAATTTCAAAATTTAAGGAGATCGATTTATATGTAAGTAAAAAAAATTATAAAAATGCATTGAAATGGAAGTTAAAACAATTTAGGATCAATAAATGAGAAAAATTAAATTAAAAAGTGGAAACTAAAAAAGTTTAAAGTATTACATGTAATATGTTATATATTTAATGTATCAATACTTTTGCGTTTTGAAGCGATAAATGAAAAAAAATTAAACAAGTGGTATGTATTAATTACAGGGGATTACTAATGTGTGAAAATATAATTAAAGAAATCGCGGGTATTACAACAAAATTTAAAAATTCATTAAAGCAAAAAAAATTAAATAAAGCAAAGTTATGTAATTTAAAAAAAAAAAAAAAAAAAAAAAAAAAAAAAAAAAAAAAAAAAAAAAACGGCACCTCTCCCTTTAAAATAGTATAAAATAAGTCAATTTAAAAATAAAAATAACTAATTGAAATTAAAATGATTAGACAAAAAAATTAAGAAGATCTAAATGGTGTGTAGATGTCCGGTAAATCAATTTTTCTATTTATGCTTTCTGTGTCTTCTGCAGAGGCCCAGCTTTCTAAGAACAATCGGCAGTGTTTTTCTTTAATGTTCTGGTATAAAACAGCTGTATTTTCGAAATCCGGAGTGTGGTTGTTTTTCAGTGCATGATCTACAAGGAGAGACAGTGGGTTGTAATTCCTTAGTCCTGATTTGTGTTGATTTAAACGATCTTTAAGTGGTTTGCTGGTTTCACCTATATAATTAGCTTGGCAATTGTTGCAAGGTATTTTGTAAATTACGTTGGTTTTGTTTTCCATTTTGTTGATTTGTTTAGTGTCTGGATGGCGTAGGGCCTTTTTTAAATTTAAAGATGATTGATAGGTAGTTATGATGTTGTATCTCTTTAGGACTCTGGCGATGCGTTCAGAGCCGTAGCTGTAGGGGAGGGAGCAGTAAAGTTTTTTTGATTGATCAGGGGTGTTATTTAAAGGTGGAGATTTTGGTTTATAAAAATGTTTTTCGACAAAACTGCTAGGGTAATTGTTGTTTTTTAATTCTCTGAAGATTCTATTTCTCTCCAGTGGTGCACTAACAATAAAAGCAGTCGCCAACTTCTACCCATCATGATTATCATGGCCTGTACCACATGTACTAGGGATAAGAAAAAAAAAGGATATTTGGCCTCTACATTCTATTCCTTCATGGTGAGAAAACAACATAGTTCCTATTCATTTTCACAGTTATAATGGGGGGAGAATTTTTACTTTGGTCAGCAGGGGGGTGACCACTCGTTGTTGTAGGCCATTGCAGGGTTGGTGGGGAGCAAGGTAGACACCATCCATTTTGACAGCCACATCCCGGGAACAAATCCTGTATTGAGATTTTTTCTTTCTTCAGAAAATGCTTCAATGGCTCCTGATTCTTACTAAAAAATCCTACCACACCAGTAAGTAACTAAATGACCTCTGGCAGATTTGTAAGTAAAAAAGTCAAACTGTTTTCTATAAGTGTAGACATGTGGTGCATTTACAGTAAAAGCACGGGGGTCGGTGGAAGGCTGGCAAACCGTTTGGTTTTCGACCACTATGACCCGGGTTCGATTCCCGCATTGGACACTTTTTTCTGTTTGAAAAAAAAAAAAATGCTCCAATGGCCCCCGATTCTTGCAAAAGTCCAACCCCACCAGCGAGTGCAAGTAAACAAACGGGGCTCTGGCATATTTGTAAGTGCAAAGTCGAACTGCTTTACACATTGTAGACATGTGGTGCGCTTACAGTAAAAAGCAGTCGCTAACTACCCACCATGATTATCATGGCCTGTACCACGTGTACTAAATAAAGATAATTAAAAAAAAAGGTTCTTAAACACAAGGTAATAAGACCAAATCCAAATGAATAGTGTGTGACGTTTCGGTAACAGCGTTGTTACCATCTTCAGACAAAAGTACTGACTATTATTTATTTGGATTTGGTCTTATTACCTTGTGTTTATAATCTATAATCTAAATTGTGCCTTATCAAAGAAAGGTTCTTCTTTTTTTTCTTTTGCTTATCCCTAGTACACGTGGTACAGGCCATGATAATCATGGTGGGTAGAAGTAGGCAGGGGTTCTTCTTTTTGAAATATTGATGTTCACCCATACAATTCTCAGTTGGTTCATCATTGGGAAAAACCTGCCCAGCATTTTAAAAAGTTGACTACATCACAAATGTGGTTTCCCCTATTTAATGAAGAGACAGTAGATCAAAAAATAACTTTTATTTTTTATGTAAAAAAAAAGCAGAGAGAGAAAGAGTTTCAAACTAGCTCAGATTCTTTAATAGAAAAACTTAATAAATAAATAGTGTTAGAAATAAATGCACAGAAGAGAGAAAAAAATGGGTTCCATGATTTTCATAAACAAACTCAAAAATATGTTCCCTTTCATGTTTAAATTAAAAAATATATATATATATTAATGTAATGAAATAAAAGAAAAACTTAAGAGTCTTGTAGAGAAATGAAAAAGTTTAAAAAAGATATAAACAAAAAATTACTAAACATGATAGAAAATATTATCATTTCACAATTGGAATTGCACAGGTGTTGTTATAAAAAAAGCTACAAAAATCTCTGGTGTCAATGTACATGGTGTTAGTGGGTGAAAAGGGGATGGGAGGAACTCAAAGTTCTTCTTTCGATTTCTTTTTCTTGGAGGGGGCTTCTTTCTTCTTCTTGGCTTCCTCCAGTTTGGCCTGTCACACACCGGGGAGGTTTACTTCAACAATGATATTTAGGGCCAAAAAATTAACAAAATGGCACTTCGTCAGGGTCTTCATCACAGGGTGAATCCCACTCCAACTGGTACCTCATCCAATTTACATACAGTAAAAACCCCTAGTAAATCCTGAGTTCAACTGACTCGGTTGATAGACCTCAGCAAAGTCCCTCTCCAGGAGGAGCTGCGTCTGTACTCATGTTAGAGTCGGCAGCAAAGGCTTCTACTTCCATGTTAGGAATGGCCTCACAATTACAGGCAAAATCAGACTTTCACCAAAGTGTGCTTGCTTCATGGTGCCATGATCAACGAAAGCTGCACCCCTACACCCCATTCTTGAACTCATGTAGAATTTGTGTAATCTTTGCAAAAGGGGATAAGAAATAACACCTCTATAGTGAACCCCAATGGCACTGAACCTAAGGTTCACTATAGCCATGGTTTATTATAGCCATAGTTCACAGTAATTACAAAATAAAAATGGGGATTATATCAGGTTTTTTTTATAGGAGAAGTTTTGCTATATCCCAGGTGAGTTTTAGCTTGGTTTTACTGTGTTTGAAAGTATAAAATACATGGTACATTCTAATTGTTGGCTTCACCCTGACTTTGTCTGCTTCTTAAATACATACAGTAGAACACACCTCCATGAGAAGACACTCCTGCTAGAGGACACATCTCTACAATGGACAGTTTTAATCTCCAAAATGAACATTTTTACTATTAAGCAACTCTGGTAAAAGGACATCTCTTTCAAAAGGACACACTAGCTCTACAACTAGATGTCCTTTAAAGAGTGGTAGTTTTACTTTATTACCAAAATAATTCACTTTATATACTGTATATATACACTCATGGACCAAACTTAATGAAGTAAAAAGTTTTTATGTAGACCGTTGTCTAGTTTTTTTTAAAAAGACAGGCAATTTTGTCACACTTGGTTATCTTGGGTCTCTTCAATAAAGGTTACTGTGTATCAAATATCTTTCAGAGTTATTGTCTGAATCCTGATAAACATGCTAAAAGGTACAACTCCCTTAAGTTTGGTCAATGAGTGTATATTGTATACAGCCTCTTTTAATCTCTCAACACTTACTTTATAATTAAACCTATTTCTAATCCCACCCATATTTTTGCCTTTCAAATTTCCTATTTTAATTCAACCACACCTCAAATCCAAATGAGCCTATTTAACAGCTATAATTCAACAACATCCCATTAACTATCGACAACAAAAGGCTCTATATTGTCAGGAGGACAGAGTATTCCCTCTTATCTGGACTGGAAGGACCGGTCAGGGAAAACAGTGGCGTCACGTAGAAGGAGGAAAAAACTCAGTTCTCCCCTCTTGCTCTAACTGCTGGGTCGATTTGGCTCATGTACATAGTAACTCTTATCAAAATTCAAAACTATTTTAAAGGCGTAAGATTCTTTTTGATATTAAACAATTTCTACTGCCCTTACTGCAATGGAAAAATTAGTGAGAAGGGCCTGGCTCATCAGTGGTGAACCCTCCCAGCGGTTTCGCCAGTTTAATCTACCATACCGCTGTTATATTGCATTTTTGGAACTTCCTTTTATAGTGATACTGTTGGTAGACTCTTTGAATGGGTTAAATATATAATATGCTTCGAGCAATCGCTCTTCCGCAAATATCAAATTGTTTCTTTTATTAGTAACTCTTATTTTATATTAAAAATCTCTCATTTAACTAATTAAATAAATATTAAATTGTTACAATATCGGTGAATATTGGGATGAATTGATAATTATATTAACTGACTAACATTTAACCAAACTTTTTTTTATTTGAGGAATTAAATAAGTTGAAAACTCCGCCCTTGCCGGTCCCAAGCCCGGATGAAAAAGGAGGAGGGGGAGCAGTAACAAGCTCACTAAAAAACCTGGGATCAGCTGGCCCGGCTGATAGTACACTGTAAGGGTTCCTGATCCAGGGATACAGGATGAGCAGCGTTTGTACTCCATGTTAGGAGCGGCAGCACATGGCGTCTGTTCCTCATGTCAGAGGCGGCCATTTCTTTTGGAGCTAAGTCGGCCTGCCACTGAGTAGTGCTCCCAGTCTTAATGACAAAGGCAGACGCTTTCTACTTCACCCAGTGTGGAGATAAGAAAGAAGAAGAAGAAGAAGTTGGAGAAGAATGGTGATGATTCTTGCCAAAATGTTCGTAGAGTCCACCATGAAACACCCTATGACAGAAATCAGTGATAGAAGCAGAAATAATAGGAATGATGGAAATCTGTGTGGCCTTGGAGGTACATGTGCTAGTTGAAACATAGTCAAATAGAGAGAAGTGAAAATCTTTATCAACAATATACAGTTGAACCTCTCTGTAAAGGACACCTAATTGCAGAGCCAAAGTGTCCTTTAGGGAGAGGTGTCCTCTTACTGGAGAGTTGCTAAATTGTAAAAATGGTAATTTTGCAAATGGAAACTGTCCTTTGTGGAGAGGTGCCTCTTAGTGGGGTGTCTGCTAAAGGAATGTTCTACTGTCTTTATATATTTATTTGTGCACATATTGTATTATATCAATCATATACAAGTAAGTTATACCATAAGTACCACCCACCTGGGAGCTGTACTTGCCGTAGTAGGACTTGTTCTCAATCATATACAAGTAAGTTATACCATAAGTACCACCCACCCGGGAGCTGTACTTGCCGTAGTAGGACTTGTTCTCAATCATATACAAGTAAGTTATACCATAAGTACCACCCACCTGGGAGCTGTACTTGCCGTAGTAGGACTTGTTCTCAATCATATACAAGTAAGTTATACCATAAGTACCACCCACCTGGGAGCTGTACTTGCCATAGTAGGACTTGTTCTCAATCATATACAAGTAAGTTATACCATAAGTACCACCCACCCGGGAGCTGTACTTGCCATAGTAGGACTTGTTCTCAATCATATACAAGTAAGTTATACCATAAGTACCACCCACCCGGGAGCTGTACTTGCCGTAGTAGGACTTGTTCTCAATCATATACAAGTAAGTTATACCATAAGTACCACCCACCTGGGAGCTGTACTTGCCATAGTAGGACTTGTTCTCAATCATATACAAGTAAGTTATACCATAAGTACCACCCACCCGGGAGCTGTACTTGCCGTAGTAGGACTTGTTCTCAATCATATACAAGTAAGTTATACCATAAGTACCACCCACCCGGGAGCTGTACTTGCCGTAGTAGGACTTGTTCTCAATCATATACAAGTAAGTTATACCATAAGTACCACCCACCCGGGAGCTGTACTTGCCGTAGTAGGACTTGTTCTCAATCATATACAAGTAAGTTATACCATAAGTACCACCCACCCGGGAGCTGTACTTGCCGTAGTAGGACTTGTTCTCAATCATATACAAGTAAGTTATACCATAAGTACCACCCACCCGGGAGCTGTACTTGCCGTAGTAGGACTTGTTCTCAATCATATACAAGTAAGTTATACCATAAGTACCACCCACCCGGGAGCTGTACTTGCCGTAGTAGGACTTGTTCTCAATCATATACAAGTAAGTTATACCATAAGTACCACCCACCCGGGAGCTGTACTTGCCGTAGTAGGACTTGTTCTCAATCATATACAAGTAAGTTATACCATAAGTACCACCCACCTGGGAGCTGTACTTGCCGTAGTAGGACTTGTTCTC
This sequence comes from Cordylochernes scorpioides, assembly GCA_030710605.1. Taxonomy (NCBI): domain Eukaryota; kingdom Metazoa; phylum Arthropoda; class Arachnida; order Pseudoscorpiones; family Chernetidae; genus Cordylochernes; species Cordylochernes scorpioides. The sequence goes on along the minus strand of CP092882.1, from coordinate 20,529,958 downwards.
AATCATATACAAGTAAGTTATACCATAAGTACCACCCACCTGGGAGCTGTACTTGCCGTAGTAGGACTTGTTCTCAATCACCACCTCCTCCAGCTCCGGCTGCTGCACAAGATAGTCCTTGGCCTCCCAGGCCTGGGAGCCGTCCTTGAACATGAAGATGGCCCTGTTGTCATCGATGGGGTACCTGTCCACGTTGATGTGGTTGTTCATCAGGCTGCTCTGCCACAGCTTGGTCACCTCCTCCGCCTGCTCCTTGCTGAGGCCCTCTGGACCCAAACATTCTGGAGATTACATAATTTTGATTTTTCATTGAAAAGAAACTCATGCGGTGTAACTTCAAGTGTCGTTTTGCAATCACATGCCACAGTGTATTATATTGTATTATAAGTTACTTTATGTATCATTTACGAACGGAAAAATACGTCCAGGGTAGCCTAGTGGACATGGCATCTGCCCGGTAAGCGGAACATTGTGGGTTCGATTCCCATCCCTGGACACTTTTATTTTTCCATTCATCATTACTCTTCATAATTCACCCTTTCATACCTCATCCAAAAAGGTTAGAAATAGTCAATATTTCACCTTGAAATAAAATTTAGATTTTTCATTGAAAAGAAACTCATGCGGTGTAACTTCAAGTGTCGTATTGTAAGGTACAGTCATCCATTTCTTTTGGAGTTAAGTCGGCCTGCCACTGAGTAGTGCTCCCAGTCTTAATGACAAAGGCAGACGCATTCTACTTCACCCAGCGTGGAGATAAGAAAGAAGAAGACATTGTAAGGTACAGTCATCGAATTGAGCAACCACCTCCCCGAGTGGCCACCCTTGTAAAAAAAAAATGTCCATAGTTAACCTACTATGTCTCCCATGAACGACTGTCTCCTATGAATGACCAGCATCCACAAAAAAACCTTCTTTGTTTCTCATGAGAGACTATTATAAAAACTTTAATTTGATAAAAATCCAAGTAAAAAATATATATTAAATTCTAAAATATTAATTTTGTTGTGGAATAATATATGTGGGTGTAATTATAAAGCACTTTTTAAACATAGAACTATACCCAATTTGTCATTCCAAAATGTTTTTTTCTTCTCAAATTATTTATTTAATAATAGGTGTATGTGTTATTCACTTTTTTTTTTTATTATTATCTAATAATTTTTATCATTGCAGTAATATCTGTAGAGATAATGTTTGATTATAAATATTTTAAGAACATATTGCTAAAAATATTTGTTATAAAATTTTACTCATAGATGGCAATTGAAATTATAAAATTTATTTAAATTTTTAACTCCGCCTTTTCCGGCCCCAAACCCGGGTGAAAAAGGAGGAGGGGGAGCAGTAACGAGCTGGCTAAAAAAACCTGGGCTCAGCTGGCCCGGCTGATAGTACTCTGTAAGGGCTCCTGATCCAGGGATAAAGGATGAGCAGCGTTTGTACTCCATGGGGCGGCTGCACATGGCGTCTGTTCCTCATGTCAGAGGCAGCCATTTCTTTCGGCGCTAAGTCGGCCTGCCACTGAGTAGTGCTCCCAGTCTTAATGACAAAGGCAGACGCATTCTACTTCACCCAGTCATGATGGTTGTCAAAGCTTAATACCCTAATATGATTGAGTGGAGATAAGAAAGAAAAAGATTTAAATTTTGAGCAATGTATCATCAGGACTAGGAAGTTGTAAAATATCAAATGTCTATATTTGCCACCCAATAAGTACCAACTATTAGAACAAGGCATCCTTCAATTTTTTTAAATTAAAATAGATGCAGAAGATAAATCGTATGAACATTCTTTAGCAGTCCATAAACAAACTCATAAGCAATGTTTTAAACAGCCAAGTAAAGATAAATAAGTTTTATGTATATAGTTGATAAATTATAATTTTTTTATTTTTCATTTTTACAACACAGAATTTTAAAGTAATATTAAATGTCTTCTTATTAACCTTTTGTAGGTTACAGTAATGATAGGGGGTCGATGGAAGGATGGTCTAAACTTTTGGTTTTCAACCGCTATGACCCGGGTTCAATTCCCGCATTGAGCACTTTTTTCTGAAAAAAAAAAATGCTCAATGGCCTCCGATTCTTGCAAAAGTCCAAGCCCACCAGCGAGTGCAAGTAACCAAACAGGGCTCTGGCACATTTGTAAGTGCAAAGTCGAACTGCTTTTCACATGTGTAGACATGTGGTGCACTTACAGTAAAAGCAGTCGCCAACTTTTACCCACCATGATTATCATGGCCTGCACCACATGTACTAGGGATAAGTAAATATACAGTAAAACCCCGCTATAACGAACCCTGGATATAACGAACCTTCCCTTATAACGAACCCACGCCGATTCCCAATTCCATTCCATTGAAAATACCATCGTTATAACGAACTTTGCGATTTTTAGAATAACGAACTACCCCTATAACGAACCTATTTCGGGTCCCAAAATGATAAAATCTATTAAAAATACTATGCTTATAACGAACTTAGAATTGTAATTTAAAAAAAAAATTAAAAAACAAAATTTTGGGAATGTTTAAAGCTAGCGGATCGCGATTTCAAAACAATAAATTTAGCGGCATTGTTTGTTTGATTTTTGCACTTTATTTTTGCTGCATGTTGTATAAATTTTTACGCATTATACTTTTTATTAATTAGAATATCTTTGCATCCATTAAATTTGAAATATAAAAAATGCAAATGGCTTCCAAAATGAAGAAAACAAAGGCATTTTAAAAACAAAAGCATTATTTCATTTTTAAAAAAAAGGCCATTTTCAGAACTATCAAAGTGAAACAACATAGGCAAAATGTTAAGAACATATTAAAATAAGAGAATATAACTTTTCTATTATAAAAGATAAAATATAAAGTTATTAAAAATTGTTACAAAGAGGAATCAACTTCAACTTTTGCCGCGATCGCGATCGTACGTTTTAGGGCTAAAAAAAAAAAAAGTCCAAATAAACGGTCCCGTGATGAAACAAAAATTATTTTTATGCCATTAACTATGGTGATTTTAAAGTCAGCAATGTTTTGCATGGCAGATTAAAAAAAAAACGAAATATAGACCTAGAAGAATATGGGGAAACATGAAATGGAAGAAAAACACTAACTTTATTTGAATGGTGCAATGCTTGGAAGAATGCTTTGAAACAACAAGGTATTAGAGCCATTTTTTCAAGTAAAAATTGTATTATATAATCTGATAATGATGTTTTAAAATCATTTCATATCTTTGAATATATATTTAATAAAACTTTGCCTAGGATTTGTCTTGATTTTTAACTTAGACATAGAGGTACATGTATGTTAATCATAAGAAGAACCTATTATCTAATGATTTCTATTATTATTCAGTATTAATATAAGGAAATTAGTCAATTAAGGGAATTAAAATAAAGTGACCACTATTAAGAGGCAGCCTCTTCTTGTGTGTATGGCTGTTTTTTAATTATACGGTCTAAAATTTTTGAAAAGTAAAAAAAAATAGCCAAACCGTGTCTATAGTGAACCGTGGCTATAGTGAACCAAAAGCTCTGTCCCATTGGGGTTCACTATAGAGGGGTTTTACTGTATATATAGTACATACTCTTGGGATCAGAGAACAATGTAGAATATTGATCGCCAAAAGAAAAGAACTTTTAACAAGTGGAACTTTTGCGAAATTAAGAGACAAGTTGATTGTCGCAGGCATAAAGTACCAAGTCGTAAATGGTAAAATTGTCAGTCAAAATGGGGCTGAATTATAGCAAATAAACAAAAATAATCTAGAGGAAAAATGTAATTATTTAAAAATAAATAAATCTAACCAACATATACCTTTCGATGGAAATCAAAACAAAGCCTGTCCACCCAATAAAACACTTAAATATAATATAAACTTTACAAATACAAAGCCACAAATCGATGTTGACAGCTCAGAAACTTTACAGCCATTACAAAATAAAATAAATACAAATAAATGTTCACAAAAAAGTTCTGGAAACAAAAAGATAAAATATATCACTATAAAAGCTAAAAAACCTTATACATGTAATTCTAATTATGTAAATCCAAAAATAAGGATATCAAATCCTAAAATGAATAACATTGAAATAATGTGTTGGAACATAAACGGTTTAAATAGAATTTGTTCCTCGTTTCCGGTTGTTAATTATCTAAAAAACTTCAAAATTATTGTTTTGTTGGAAACCTGGTGTGACCATCCGATTGACTTTCCACTGGGAACATTTTGTATTTATGAATCATTGGCTTTGAGGACTGCAAACCGTGGAAGATGTTCGGGTGGAATTATTGTTGTTTTAGGAAACGAGGTTCAAGCTTTGAACCGTAAGGTGGAAGTTGAAAGATTTTGGATCGCAATATTCCTGAAACAGAATTCAATTCCAGAATTTCCATCTGCTTGTTTGATTTTCGTGTATATTCCACCAGACAATTCGCAAATGGAAAATCTTAACAAACTATGGTGATGTGGTGATCTGAACGTCCGTACCGGTAGCCTGGGAGGGTTCCACAACCTAATGGAAAATCTGACAGTACTTTCAACCGGGCGTCTGTCTAAAGACACGCTAATACACCCTCTTGCTGAGACTCTAATTAACTTTTTAGACAATAATCTATTAACCATAGTTAACGGCAGATCAAAAAGTGATAATTGCAGAAACTATACATTTATTTCTGATCGAGGATCCTCGGTTATTAATCTAGTGATAGTTTCGCCGGCCATGCTTGAATTCATTGTCGATTTTTACGTCGACGACATGCCTTATTCTGACCATCTCCCAATTATAACGAAGATAGTCCTAATGGCTAAAACTGACCAAGATAAGAGAAGGAGATTGAATAGTATTAAAAAATATTACTGGTCCCCAGACAAAGCTACAACTTTTAGACGCAGTATGGACGAGCTGGATACTACTCAGATTACCCCGAGTGATACTATAGATTCTCAGATAAACTGGCTCTCCAACAAAATTACGACAGCAATGTCACAAGCAGGAATGCTGCGCACTTCAAAACTGGGTGACAAGAGGTCAAAACCATGATTTGATGGGGAATGTTACCTTGCAAAAAAGACAATGAAAGAGAGTTTAAAAAGGTTTATGACAAAAAATGAGGCTGAAGACAGGGATTGTTATGTGAATAAAAGGAAGAAATATCAGGCATTAATCAAATTAAAAAAAGAAAAAATTCTATGAAGATATATGCCTAGCCCTTCAGAAGACCAAAGATTCTGCCGGATTTTGGAAGGTAGTATCTCTGTTTAGAAAACGGAGCAGCATAACGGGCAAGATATCGATTGCAGAATGGCAAACTTTTTATGCTAAACTTCTCTCTACAACCTCAAATCCAGAGATAAATATATCACTTTATATTAGACGGTGAAACTACTACTAGACGGTGAAATCACTGATGCGGAAATAGAGACAGAAATCTAGAAACTGAAAAACGGTAAAGCTCCTGGAATAGACGACATTCCCAATGAGGCGATCAAGGCCCTCCATAAAGTTCAACTAAAAAGGCTAGTATGCATATTCAACCAAATTTTAGAAAACGGTTCTTTTCCGTCGTTATGGTCCAAATCAATTATTCACCCTATTATTAAAAACGGAGATATTGAAAACCCCTCAAATTACCGCGGTATTGCACTTGTTAGCAACCTCTCCAAGCTTTTTTCATCAATTCTTAAAAACAGAATGACTAAATGGATAGAAGACAAGGGAATATTATTTGAAAACCAGGCTGGGTTTAGAAGGGGACACTCTTGTCTGGACCACATATTTACTTTGACTTCTTTGATACAACTTACATTAAGAAAGAAGAGAAGGAAACTTTTTGCTTTCTTTGTTGACCTGAGGAAAGCGTTTGATAAAGTCGCACATTCACTCTTATGGGGAAAATTGACCGAATTGGGCATAAGTAGCCGTTTTATTACTGTGATACGGAGTTTCTATGAAAAAATGGAAGCGGTTGTGAGATGGGAAGGCTCTTTTACAGAACCAATTAGGATTTGATCTGGAGTGCTGCAGGGAGAGCCGTTGTCTCCATATCTTTTTATCTTATTTATTAACGATCTAATCAGCACGTATAACGGCTCTGATTTACCGGGTATTTGCCTTCCGGGTTTTGGAGAGGTCCACTTGCTTTTGTATGCTGATGACATCGTTCTCTTGGGGGAGTCCAAAATAAATCTGCAAACCAAGATTAATATACTAAAGAAATACCTCGAAACGAACTATTTAATACTTAATGAAAATAAGTCTAAAATAATGGTTTTTCGCAATGGAGGTCGACTCGCAATATCTGACAAATGGTTCTGGGGCGAAAGACCACTGGCTATTACATCAAAGTACAATTATCTTGGCTATCCTTTGTCAACAACGACTTCATATACACAAGTTGCCAAGCATTTCCAGGGCAAGGCACTGTCTGCAATAAGTGCGGTGTGGACTGTCATGACTAAGACTAAAGTTAACTCCCTTCAGGCACCTTTAAGGCTATTGGACTCAATGGTTGTAGCGGTACTCCTATACGCAGCTCCGATCTGGGCTTGTGATCAAAAGGAGTTACTGGACAAGACTCAGGATGTTTTCCTGCGTCGGCTTTTAAACCTGCCCAGTTATACCCCAGGATATATCCTTCGAATGGAGTGTGGACGAACTTCTCTTGCAGTCACCTCCATAAAACTTACAATGAAATACTGGATCAGAATCCTCAATATGGAAGCTAACCGATTACCATTTATATGCTTAACTGAACTAATGAATTTGTCCCGAAATTCAAATATCCACATAGGTCTTGTTAAAACCATTAATGACATTCTGAATTCCACTGGGTTTTCTTATCTGATTAATTGCACTGATAAGGACTTTCTTCAACATGAACTGCCACTGATTACTAGAACAGCAATAGACCAATCCATACAAGGTGACTGGGCGAGAATCAATAATACAAAACTATATCCTCACTATAGAAACCTGAAGAAAACATCACTTCCTGAAGGATATCTGTCGGACAATCTTCCATTCATTGTTAAACGACACATTGCCCAACTTCGAGTACTTTACACATTCTTCCGGGAAAATCACAAGAACATTTTTGGAGAAGCGGAACTGTTATGTAAGCTCTGTAAGCAGAAAACGAACTTCGAAATATCTCACTATTTTTTCCACTGTACAAGTATTTCAGATGAAAGAAAAACATTTATATCGAAACAGGATAATAGATTCCCAGACACAGTTGATGATATCTTAACAAACTACATAACAGATAGAAAGTTTTCACTGGATCTATGTGGGTTTTACAAGGCAGTGAATAAAAAGGCATCGTTACTGTTACTTTGAATTGAGTGAATGTGTATATATATATATTTTTTGTATTTTTTTTGTTCACTTCTTTATCTCTTTCTTACTTTGCTTCTTGGATCCTGCAGTCGAGTCTTTTGTAAGACTTTGGGTCTTAATGGGGGCTTTTGTTGTTATGTTGTATATGTGTATGTGTATATATCATACTTACATAATCTTTCTTTTTCTTCTTCTGTATATTCCCCACTTTAACAGCCCTATCTCTCTTGTAATCTCGGGGAGAATCCTCTATAAGACCAGTGTTTCTTAATAAAGGCTTTTGTGTGTGTGTGTGTGTGTGTGTGTGTGTGTGTGTGTGTGTGTGTGTGTGTGTGTGTGTGTGTGTGTGTATATATATATATAGTAATGATAAAGGAAAAACACCTACTGTGTTTGGGCTAAAAGAATCTCTCATAACTTGACCTGACATGGAAGAGTCTCCGATGAGAGACCACCTCCATGAGAGATTTAATGGAGTCATTGGGAGACTTTTTTTTTTTAAACTTCTGTGAAAACATAAAAATTACTTTGTAGCAAAGTAAAATTATGGAAGGGGTTACAAAAATCAGTTTTAAAACAAAGAAAATACATCAAGATATGCAAGGACTCACCCTTCACCTTGACGAAGGACATCAGGGTGATATGTTTCTTGGCACTCTGGAGCAATTTCTCCGGATTGTTCGGGTCCAGCTTGGACATGTCAATGGTCGGCCTCTTTCGGAGGTGTTCCGGCAGCTCATCCTCTTCCAGAGGCTCGTCATCTTCCTGCAATCAGCAATTATTGGCAACAACACTAGTGTAGAATCAACAAAATACTGGTAAGTTGACCTACAGGAGATCATGCAAGCTCTTTAACAGAAAGTTACCAAATATCTACTTGCACCCTCCTATGTCCTATATAGAGGTTCCCACATGAACACCACAGTATATTCTCCAATAAACCATACAATAGATACTACAGTAGAACACATCTCCATGAGAGGACACTCCCTCTAGAAAACACCTCTACAACACAGTTTATTGCTCCATAATTACTACTTTTACTAATTTGCAACTCTCCAGTAAAACACCCTCTCTAAAATTCACATTGGCTCTGCACACCTCTCTACAACACAGTTAATTGCTCCATAATTATTACTTTTACTAATTTGCAACTCTCCAGTAAAACACCCTCTCTAAAAGTCACATTGGCTCTGCACACCTCTCTACAACACAGTTTATTGCTCCATAATTACTGCTTTTACTAATTTGCAACTCTCCAGTAAAACACCCTCTCTAAAAGTCACATTGGCTCTGCACACCTCTCTACAACACAGTTTATTGCTCCATAATTACTACTTTTACTAATTTGCAACTCTCCAGTAAAACACCCTCTCTAAAAGTCACATTGGCTCTGCACACCTCTCTACAACACAGTTTATTGCTCCATAATTACTACTTTTACTAATTTGGAACTCTCCAGTAAAACACCCTCTCTAAAAGTCGCATTGGCTCTGCACACCTCTCTACAACACAGTTTATTGCTCCATAATTACTACTTTTACTAATTTGCAACTCTCCAGTAAAACACCCTCTCTAAAAGTCACATTGGCTCTGCACACCTCTCTACAACACAGTTTATTGCTCCATAATTACTACTTTTACTGATTTGCAACTCTCCAGTAAAACACCTTCTCTAAAAGTCGCATTGGCTCTGCAACTAAGTGTCCTTTACAGAGAAGTAGTTCTACTGTAATATAAAGAATTTTGAAATATCCTTCCGAAACTTGGTTTTCCACATTTGCCATTCTCCTAATGAAAACTCACCCTACCAAATACATTTACAGTATATAACCTCAGTATTTCGACCAACAATAATTTCACCATTTCTTAATTCAAACTTCAACAACAACATTAGTTATTTGATGTTTAAATACAACTCTAATGCTAAAAATGCATTCCAGTAGTGTTGGCCGGAATGGCAGCCATAGTTAGCACATGTGAACCATAGCTAAAAGTGCCTCATCATAGTCTTCAAATGGCATATCATGCACTTTTTTTCATTTCTTGGGGGCGATTGAGGTGTCATTGGTTCAATTAACTCACATATGTAAATAATCAGTTTTTTTTTACTTATCCTTTTAGTCTAAATTAGACAAGATCTTGGAGGTCGTGCTCGTAAAGAAGCTCAAGAACTCTTCTTGGTTCTCTGTACAGGGATCTTTTGTCCTTTCCAATGCAATTTAGTAAATGTTGGGGAGTGGCCTCTTCGGTTTTCCACCTAGTGCACATGGGGAAGCTTTTGGCTCCCTCTTTATAGACTAGAGGGCGCAGGTGACCAGATTTCCATTTGGCCAACTGTGTCGATTCCCTGTTGCTTTGGAGAGTATTCTTATGTTTTTTTTTAAAGAACTTATAGAGGAGGAAAGACAATGCAGGTGCAGTGAAATTGTACTGGGTTCAAGTGTATAAATTAAGAAAAAAGAGGCATCTCCTGGCTTGTGCTATCTGTCAGATTTTTAATCATTCTAGAATTAGCCAAATACCCATTCATGATTAATCAAGAAAAGCTAACCATGTATGCGTTCCAGGCTGTTGGCCATCGTCAACATGGTGCAATCTGTACATTAATGACCAAAAAAGTTGGTCTTTGGGGCATCCTGAAAAATCATGAAACATGTGTTTAGGCTGGAAAGGCGTGAGAACACCAAACGATGTGAAAAATAGTACGAAAGTAAATTTGTACTTAGATCAAGTTGATAAATTGAGAGAAAAAAAAAAGCAGCTCCTGATTGTGCAACTGCTGATGGCTTCTGTCCAACCCCTGGAATAATTCAAAATCAACGATTGGTTGATATTTTTCTGACAGATGGCGCAACCCATCATCCCATTTTAGTGGCACAATCAGGAGATGACTAACTCCGCCTTTGCCGGTCTCAAGCCCAAATGAAAAAGGAGGAGGAGCAGTAACAATCTAGCTAAAAAACCTAGGTTCAGCTGGCCCGGCTGATAGTATCCTGTAAGGGCTCCTAATCCAGGGATACAGGATGAGCAGTGTTTGTACTCCATGTTAGGAGCCAGCTGCACATGGCGTCTGTTCCTCATGTCAGAGGCGGCCATTTCTTTTGGAGCTAAGTCGGCCTGCCACTGAGTAGTACTCCCAGTCTTAATGACAAAGGCAGACTACTTCACCCAGTCATGATGGTTGTCAAGCTGAAATCCTGATTGAGTGGAGGAAGAAGAAACTTTTTTCTCAAATTATCCACTTGATCCACATACAATTTCATTTTTGTATTTTTCACATTTACCAAGTTTTAAACAAGGATAAGCTCTAATATAATAAATAAATATAATATTCTCATAAATATATTTTTTTTAGTTATAACATATAATATTTCTTGAAAATGAAGATACTTCGGCCAGTAAATCTTTTTATTACCTCGACGTTTCGACAAAAATCTTTTGTCCTCGTCAGGAGAAAACAAAAATTAAACATTCAGCAAGGCGTTAAGAAGGAAAGATTTTTAACGCCTTGCTGAATGTTTAATTTTTGTTTTCTCCGACGAGGACAAAAGACTTTTGTCGAAACGTCGAGGTAATAAAAAGATTTACTGGCCGAAAAGTATCTTCATTTTCAAGAAATATGAATGCCGGCCAGGAAGCCTCAATATTTACGATAACATATAATAATTAATAAATAAAAATGCATTTAAAAAAAAAAAGCTTTTATTTAAATTCACTAAAAAGGAAAAAAATCAAATATTGTATATTCTGTCATTGAGCAATTAGATGTATCTGAGTGAAAATAAAAGCGGCGGGAAAAGATCATCATGAATTTCGAACCTAATGTGATTTAATATGTAGCAACTGATTTTTATAAGTGTTTGCTATATTTTTACCTCTTCTCTAAATATGATTGTCCCCCGCCGCTTTTATTTTCACTCAGATACATCTAATTGCTCAATGACAGAAGATAAAATATTTTACTTTTCATTTTTAGTGCATTTAAATAAAAACTTTTTTTTTTAATGTATTTTTATTTATTAATTATTTAGTTAGTTTTTAGTCATGAATTTACAAAACTTGGAATCAAAAGTTCACTGGGGATTAGGTTTTAAATAGACAGAAGCCTGCTCGCGGCGGATTGGGCAATTCTTTGTAAGGGGCGTAACATAATACTCGAAAAGAAATATAGAAATTTGTTGATCCCTGGCCACTCCGACCACCCAGAAGTCTGAAAATACGTACACTTGCGTAGTTCATTGGACTGAGTGAGTGTTACAATTTTTATACTTCTATGTGATCTTGTAAGTATATCAAAATTAATTTACAAAATTTTAAAGGTAATTTGGAAATTTGTCCATTTCCAGCCCACCTGACAACCCAGAAGTCTGATAATTTGTCAACTTGCATTGTCACCGGGTTCTAAAAAGTGTACCAAATCTCAGATTCCTAGGTGCCCTAAAAATATTGTCAAATAGCTCCATCCAGATGGGACAACTGTCAATCATCCCTGGACCCCGGGAGGGGGGCAGCTGATATGTAAATAAGGAAAACGGGACGGTGGCTAACGCGGTTCATTAGGATTAACTTTTAACTTGGGTAAGTTGTACAAAACTCTCTCTCTCCCTACAAATACCCCTTGTAATAAATTATTTATTCCCAAATTTGCCCTTGCTTTATTTATCTCCGCGACATATTTTGGTGGAGATGCTGGGTAGCGTGACGGAACTTCGAAGAAGTCGACGTCTACAGGGACGTGAACCAATTCTTCAACCTTTGCCACAACGAATAGAAATGGAAGACGACCACAGACCTACTGTTAACGGATCCTACCTCCCTTGTCAACGCCAACGAGATCCTTCTACCTTTTCTGGAGATGGAAATATAAACCCTGGACAGTGGTTGAAAGAGTACGAGAGAGTTTCGAAGTACAACAGATGGGACGAGACCATGAAGCTTGCCAACGTCGTATTTTACTTGAATGGAACTGCTGGAAGGTGGTTTGATAATAACGAAGAATCACTCAACTCGTGGAGAAGCTTTGAAGACGCATTCCGCGGTGTTTTCGGACTGCAGGAGGATTCTGCTCGACGCGCCGAGGAAGTTCTGAAGTCAAGAGCACAGAAGGCCGAAGAATCCAGCGAGTCATACATCCAGGAGATTCTTAGTCTCTGCCACCAGGTGAACCCTCGCATGGAAGAAGGTGAGATAGTTGCTCACATTATAAAGGGAATTTCGGAGGACATATACCAGGTATTGGTGGCGAAAGACATACAGACGGTAGATGAGATCCTGAAGTTCTGCCGTCATCTGACAACCGTCAAGCAGCGCCGGATCGGCCGTACGAAATTCGCCAGGTTGTCAAACGTAATGCCCATTTCGTGTGTTGACGACTCAGACGACTTGGCCGGCTTAATTCGCCGCATCGTTAGAGAAGAGATACAAAAGGTTTTCTCAGCACCTGAAGTGATCAATCCTCTCCGAGAGGTGAACGCCCTGGAACAGACTGTGAGGGAAGAGGTCAGCCGTGCTCTACAACCTACCAGACCACAAGTCAACGTGGTACAACAACAACCACGAACGCCCTATTATAATATCGACCGACCAACCCAACCCAGGAAGACGGAACATTGGAGAACCTACGACGACAAACCTATCTGCTTCCACTGCGGACGACCCGGACATGTCGTCCGTTATTGTAGGGAACGACGGCAGGTCTTCGCTGAAGCCAGGACAAGGAATGGCGGAGAAGGAAGAAATGTTGGATTTTCGAGTCGACCCCCGAGATATGACGACGACGACGACTATGTAACGCCCCAAACCTCGACGTACTTCTACCGGAGCTCTTCCCCACATCCAAGCCGCGCAAGGTCGCCAGCCCGAAGACAATCCCAGTCGCCAACCCGTCGTTTCAGCCGTTCTCCCAAGCCTCAGAATGTGAAAAACTAAGTGGAGCAGCTTCTAACGGGGGTGAGGTCGCCATTGAGGAAAATCCTCCAGGGTATATCGCCGCTAAATTAAAAGAAAATTTTGTTATGGTCGAAATAAATGGACGCAAAATTAAAGCATTGGTGGATTCAGGAGCCGACTTTTCTGTTATTTCAGACAAATTTCGACGCGAACTAAAGACACCTCTCTTCAAAGAACCAGGTCCCATTCTTAAAGCCGCAAATAAAAATTTAATAGAGACCCTAGGAAAATGTGTCCTGAACATAGGAGTTAATGGTCTGAAGATATCCTTTGAATTCGTTGTTATGGTGGAATGCAGCCATGACATTATATTCGGATGGGACTTCTTCAAGGCCACCGAAGCCGTCATTGATTGTGGCAGAAATGAACTCCATCTCGGGGAAACCTCCGTCCTGGAATCTCGAGAGGAGGAAAACCAGAGATTGTTTGCTTCCGACGACTTTGTCATCCCGCCTAAATCAATAAAGAAGATCAGTGTTATAAACGAAGAAGTATGCGGTGTTAGAGATGTTTTAGTCTCAACTTCTAAGGACTTATTATTAAGAAAAGAAGTTCTTATACCAAACTCATTGGTTACATTTCGACACGGCCGAGGTAGCATTTGGGTGGCGAATGGAGCGTCTTGGCCGCAACTGATTCCATCAGGAATGAATATGTGCACCATGGAAAGTTATGAGAATGGGAATATCTGTAGTCTTATTGAATCCAGCGATAAGTTACAAGAAACGCAGCTAAAGTCACGTGAATGGTCACAGAAGATAAACCTTACTCTAGATCCAGGGCTCTCTGAAATTCAAAGGTTACAGCTTGTTTCATGCCTTGACGAGTTTATCGACATATTTGACTTTGGGAGTACATCTATTAAGCCCACCAGTACTGTGAAGCACAAGATAAACACAGGAGACCATTCTCCTATCAAACAGAGGCCCTATAGAGTAGCACCAAGTGAACGACGACTAATTCAAGATGAAGTGAACAAGATGATTGAAAATCACATCGTGAAGCCCTCTGAAAGTCCTTGGTCATCTCCAGTTATTCTAGTTCGAAAGAAAGACGGGACCTGGAGATTCTGCGTAGATTACCGTCGATTAAATAAGATAACAAAAAAAGATGTTTACCCTCTGCCACGCATTGACGATGCCTTGGATAGTTTAGCCGGCTCTAGTTACTTCTCCACGATGGATCTTCGGTCCGGGTATTGGCAGATTGAAGTGGACGAAAAAGACAGGGAGAAAACTGCTTTCATCACTCCAGATGGGTTGTATGAATTCCAAGTAATGCCTTTCGGTCTTTGTAACGCTCCAGCAACGTTTGAAAGGATGATAGATAGTGTTCTGGGCAGTCTTAAATGGAACATGTGCCTTTGCTACCTGGACGACATCGTAGTTTACGCACCTACCTTTGAGGAACATCTACGTCGTCTACAACTTGTATTAAGCTGCATCCAGAAAGCTGGACTAAGCTTGAACCACAAAAAGTGTCTTTTTGGATCAAGGAGGATAAAGATTTTGGGACACCTTGTTGACGCCAATGGAATTCATCCAGATCCAGATAAAGTTGAAGCCGTCTCTAAATTTCCGAGGCCAAGGAATATCTCTGAACTGAGGAGCTTTCTTGGATTATGTTCCTATTACCGAAGATTTATTGAGAACTTTGCCGACAAAGCTAGATCTTTGCATGACCTACTGAAGACTGAAAAACAATTTTATTGGGATGCAGCTCAAGAGAAAGCGTTTGAAGTCCTTAAAACAGCTCTAATTTCAGAGCCTGTCTTAGGACACTTTGATGAATCCGCTGATACCCATCTACACACGGATGCAAGCGGACATGGTATTGGAGCTGTTCTTCTACAAATACAAGGTGGAAAGGAGCGGCCTATAGCTTATGCATCTAGAAGCTTGACAAAGGCTGAAAATAACTATTCTACAACGGAAAAAGAATGCCTTGCTGTAGTCTGGTCTATTAGCAAATTCCGCCCATATTTGTTTGGTCGACCATTCACGGTTGTCACTGACCATCATTCTCTATGTTGGTTGGTAGGGCAGAAAGATCCTTCTGGCCGTTTGGCAAGATGGGCGCTGAAGTTGCAAGAATTTGACGTGACCGTTATCTACAAGAGCGGACGCAAACATAAGGATGCCGATTGTCTGTCAAGGAGCCCGCTTGAGAACGATCCACCAAGTGCTGTGATGTCACTAACCAACGTCGATATAGAGCAGACTAAAGACCCGGATTTAGCTAAAATAATCGATAATTTAAACTCGGGCTACACCAGAAAGGAATTCAGCCTTATCGACGGCATATTATACAAGAAAAACTATTGCACAACTGGAAGACCCTGGCTTATGATGATCCCTAAGCACTTAAGATCGGAAGTTATGGCAGATTTACATGACGCTCCTACAGCTGGGCATTTGGGTTTCGCCCGAACGTATGACAAAGTCAAGAAACGATTCTATTGGCCTGGCCTTTATAGAACTGTTCGCCAATATGTAAGCCATTGTCGGGAGTGTCAACGAAGGAAGAAATTACCTCGACGTCCGGCTGGACAACTTGTATCCATACCGCCCGTAGAAAAGCCATTCTATAAGGTCGGGGTCGATCTCCTTGGAAGATTTCCAGTTTCTAAAGATGGAAACCGTTGGATCATTGTGTGCACCGATTATATGACAAGGTATGCCATAACGAAAGCGATCCCAGACGGAGGAGCAATCGAAACAGCTAAGTTCCTAGTTGAAGATGTTATCTTGAAGCATGGAGCTCCTAGAGAAATGATAACAGAGATCGCGGAAGAAATTTCATTTCTCAAGTAATAAAAGAGATAAATGCTCTGTGCGGAATTGTGCACAGATTTACAACGGCCTACCATCCCCAGACCAACGGCCTGACTGAAAGGTTCAACAAAACTCTGGGAGACATGTTGTCCATGTACACAGGTGTCGAGCAGAAGGACTGGGACCAAGTTTTACCCTACGTGACTTTTGCTTACAACACTGCTAAACAGGAGGCGACCGGCTACACTCCGTTCTTTCTTGTCCACGCCCGCGAGGCCGAGACCTACATCGATGCCGTACTACCCTACCTACCAGATGAGACCTCTGAGGACTACGTTGGGGAACTTGTGACCAGAGCTGAGGAAGCGCGTCAACTCTCCCGATCACGCCTTCTACAATCACAGGCGAAAGACCGTAGACTTTACGACCAGAAACATACTCCAGTCTATTACCAGAAGGATGATCTTGTGTGGGTTTTTACTCCCATCCGAAAAGTAGGGCTCTCAGAAAAGCTACTGAAGAGATACTTCGGTCCCTACAAGGTGACCAAGAAGCTTTCAGAAGTTACGTATGAAGTAGAGCCCGTGGACCCGTCTCCCCGATCACGGAAATCCAAGGATATCGTTCATGTCATTCGGATGAAGCCCTACCTGGACCCTGAAGAACAACATTCCATTCTGCTAGGGAACACAGGCCGTGATAGATTTCCTTCCAGAACAAGGGCTGAGACAAGCTAATCAGCGGGTCGCTGTTTTTTCTAAAGAGGGAGTAATGTCAAATAGCTCCATCCAGATGGGACAACTGTCAATCATCCCTGGACCCCGGGAGGGGGGAAGCTGATATGTAAATAAGGAAAACGGGACGGTGGCTAACGCGGTTCATTAGGATTAACTTTTAACTTGGGTAAGTTGTACAAAACTCTCTCTCTCCCTACAAATACCCCTTGTAATAAATTATTTATTCCCAAATTTGCCCTTGCTTTATTTATCTCCGCGACAATATATTAAAAATCAATTACAAGATTTGTGGACAGACTGACAGGGAAGCAAGTTAAATAAAAGCTTTTAAAAAATATATACAGTAAAACCCCTCTTTTGGTTCACTATAGCCACGGTTTGGCTATTTTTTTTTTACTTTTCAAAATTTTTAGACCGTATAATTAAAGGACAGCCATACACACAAGAAGAGGCTTCCTCTTAATAGTGATCACTTTGTTTTAATTCCCTTAATTGACCAATTTCCTTACATTAATACTGAATAACAATAGAAATCATTAGATGATAGGTTCTTCTTATCATTAACATACATGTACCTCTATGTCTAATTTAAAAATCAAGACAAATCCTAGGCAAAGTTTTATTAACCCTTAACTGGACGGGTGATTTTTTCTTACGTAACTGGACGGGGTGGGTAGATTCAACCCACTTATGTACCTTTACGAAATAAGCGCTAAATAATGAATTAAATCAATATTTGAAAGATTATTTAATGATTACAAATGTTAATATACAGATTTTGACTTCTAAAAATTCTAAATATAATCTATTTACAGTTTTCACAAATAATTAAGAAATGTTTTTTACAGACGCTTAGTTGACATACAGAGCATAAGGTTTTCACTTTTCCCGCATTTTTTGATGGACATTTGTAGCACCTTTTTGGAGTATCAGATTCTTGTGGCATCGTAGATCCTCTTGATGTACTTGAACCATCATTATTTTTGAATTTTTTTATTGTCGTCTGTAATTCCAGCGGGAGGGAATTTAGATTACGTGTGGCCAGATGTTCATCAATCAAGGATCTCCCAAGATCAACAATAAAGGTACTTCTTTCTTTTTGATCCTTTCTATCAATCTGATAGTTGAAGATGATGTAAGAATTCAGAGCTGTGATATCTAAGAGGGCATAAAAAAGTGCAAAAGGCCATCTTCTGGATCGACGAGAGGTAGAAAAATTAGAGACCATTTGGTCAATGGTATCTACACCTCCTTTTGTTAGATTATAGTCCATTATAATGTCAGGTTTTCCTGT
Organism: Cordylochernes scorpioides; assembly: GCA_030710605.1. Taxonomy (NCBI): domain Eukaryota; kingdom Metazoa; phylum Arthropoda; class Arachnida; order Pseudoscorpiones; family Chernetidae; genus Cordylochernes; species Cordylochernes scorpioides. Next base: position 20,511,860 of record CP092882.1, on the reverse strand, counting down.
TGTTTCATCACATTTATTGTCATGATGCATCGAAGATATAAGGATTACTGATTTTCTTTTTTTGGGAACATAGGAGACTAAAGTTTTTGTTCCAGAGAAACCAAAAATAGATGTTCCTGATTCTCTTTTAGGATGCGGTTGGAATTGTGGTGGAATCTGAGGTTTGTTCTTTCTCATCGTTCCTAAATATGTAAGGCCATGTTCTTTCAACTTATCAACTAATTCTATATTGAAGTAAACCAGTTGTCTGCTGTAATATTTCTATTACTCTTCCAAAGTGTTCGACTAATATCTAAAACTATTTGGGTTGGCAGGGATAGTTCTTTTGACTTTGGAGTTTTATATTTTCCTGTATATACCATTGCATTATACATATAATGAGTTCTTGAGTCTGCTAGTATCACTATTTTTATCCCATATTTATTAGGTTTTGAGGGTATATAAATTTTGAATGGACATTTTCCCCGAAACCCTACAAGCATTTCGTCAACAGTAAGGTATTCAGCAGGTGTATAACTTTGAAATTTTTCAATAATGGTTTGGAAAATATCTCTTATGGGTGAGAGTCTATCTTCTTTGCATCTTGTCTTGAAATTATCAAATCTAATACAAATAGAAAAAGGAAACGCTTCACACTCATTACAGAGCGAAAAATGTCACGGCCTGTTCCATCTGAGGCAAACAAAGATTCTACATTTTCATGACCTGATTTGTAAACTCCAGCTAGATACAACAAACCTAAGAATGCTCTTATTTCTATTTCACTTGTAAAATTTGAGTAAGTACTTTTGGTCAAATCTGAAATTCTTTGGCGAAATTCTTCAATTTTTGCATTTGTAAATTCAGATATTTGTTTTATAATTGCGGCAGTAAAAAATAAGTTGAATATATCTATGCCACAATTTGGCTTCGGTTTAGCAGGGCCTTTCAGACCAGGTAAGTGTGTAATTATGTTATGAGAACGGGTTCTTCCAATTATTGCATGATTCTTGTTCCACTTATAGCCATTTTTCCCAATGAAACAATTACTTGAAGACATTTGAACAGTGGTAAGAATTGAATCACATTCCTCATCTGTACTGACATCTGAAGATTCGTTCAATGAATAATTTTCAGTTTCAGAATCATCGTCAAAATTCTTATTCAAAATTTCGTCTTCCATTATAAATAGAATTTCAAAAATAAAGTCTTACCTTGATAAAAAAAATTAAGGAAGTTGTTTTTTTTTTAATCTAAAAGAATAAATTCTACTTAGCCAAAGAAAGAAGTCTTATTTTATGAATGGAAGCTAAAAAATAGCGGAAGAAAGCGACTCGAGAATGAGCAATCAGCTATAACCCTAACATGAAAAATTCTCACGCTTCTGGACGGAATCCGCCCACACATGCAAATTTAACCGCCCTCCCAAAACTTATATTTTTAAACGATGAATGGAAATTGTTTGTATCACTGTAAAATTAGAATACACCAAAGCTGTTAGCTCTCAGTAAAAGAAAAATATATTTTTTCTTATATTAAGTTTATGCATGGGCGGAATCTACCCAACCCGTCCAGTTAAGGGTTAAATATATATTCAAAGATATAAAATGATTTTAAAACATCATTATCACATTATATAATACATTGTTTACTTGGAAAAATGGCTCTAACACCTTGTTGCTTCAAAGCATTCTTCAAGCATTGGACCATTCAAATAAAGTTAGTGTTTTTCTTCCATTTCATTTTCCCACAAATTCTTCTAGGTCTAGATTTCGTTTTTTTTTAACCTGTAATGCAAAACATTGCTGACTTTAAAATCACCATAGTTAATGGCATAAAAATCGTTTTTGTTTCATCACGGGACCATTTATTTGGATTTTTTTTTTTTTAGCCCTAAAACGTACAATCGCGGCAAAAGTTGAGGTTGATTCCTCTTTGTAACAATTTTTAATAGCTTTATATTTTATCTTTTATAATAAAAAAGTTATATTTTATTATTTTAATATGTTCTTAACATTTTGCCTGTGTTGTTTCACTTTGAAAAGTTCTGAAAATGGCCCTTTTTTTTAAGAAATAACGCTTTTGTTTTTAAAATGCCTTTGTTTTCTTCATTTTGGAAGCCATTTGTATTTTTATATTTCAAATTTAATGGATGCAAATATATTCATTTAATTAAAAGTATAATGTGTTAAAATTTATACAACATACAGCAAAAATAAAGGGCAAAATTCAAAACAAACAATGCCGCTAAATTTATTGTTTTGAAATCCGCGAGCTGAAACATGCTCAAAATTTGGTTGTTTTAATTTTTTTTTTTTTAATTACAATTCTAAGTTCATTATAAGCATCGTATTTTAAATAGATTTTATTATTTTGGGACCGAAAATAGGTTCGTTATAGGGGTAGTTCGTTATTCTAAAAATAGCAAAGTTCGTTATAACGATGGTATTTTCAATGGAATGGAATTGGGAATCGGCGTGGGTTCGTTATAAGGGAAGGTTCGTTATATCCAGGGTTTGTATTAGCGGGGTTTTACTGTATATACTTTCCAGTAAGAGGGCACCTCCCTATAAAGGACACTTTGACTCTGCAACTAGGTGTTGTCCTGCACAGGTTCTACTATAAGGTAAAGTCCGTTAGAATACAATTCAAGGGAGGTCATCTTTCTGATGGCAGCTGAGCCACAGATGCCCATAACCTAACCTCAAAACTCAGACTTTGCCGGTCCCAAGCCTGGATGAAAAAGGAGGAGGGGGAGCAGTAACAAGCTCACTAAAAAACCTGGGCTCAGCTGGCCCGGCTGATAGTACCCTGTAAGGGCTCCTAATCCAGGGATACAGGATGAGCAGCATTTGTACTCTATGTTAGGAACAGCTGCACATGGCGTCTGTTCCTCATGTCAGAGACAGCCATTTCTTTTGGAGCTAAGTCGACCTGCCGCTGAGTAGTGCTCCCAGTCTTAATGACAAAGGCAGACACATTCTACTTCACCTCATCCATTGATGTGCTCTACTCATCCTCAAACAGACACCATCAAAAGTCTCAAGCTTTACAAGCTTGACACCCTAATATGATTGAGTGGAGATAAGAAAGAAGAACTAACCTCAACATTAATCTAAACTGCCAATGGGAAAGAAGGCATGCAGTTTGGACAAACTTTCCAATTTTAAAAAAATTGTCATTTTAACAACAAAAATATTTGATTATAAAGCCTGCTTAGGTAAATGCAATAAAATTGAATGTTTCCAATTGATGGGGAAATCTTTAAAATTTCTTCTTTCTTGTTAATCAATACTAGATTATAGTGTTGTTTTTGTCAGCATGTTAAAAGTTATAACTATCATAACTACCTATTAAGGTGAAGATAATGGACCAATAAATGCATATGAGGAAGGTGGAGAAAGCATTGTCATGTTTATGCTTGCAAATATATAAAAAAAAAAGTTTATATATATTGTGTGTGTGTGCTTAGTTGGTGAATGTAAGCATGTCTGTTATATAGAATTATGGCTAACTTCCACCTCTCCTGAAAATGAAGTATACATTAGAAAAAAAAAAAAAGAAAGAAAGAAAAAGGTGTTAGATTTTATAGTATTCAATTTAATTACTTTCTTTTGTTGACATTCTATACAACTTTTATCTTGGGAACGTGTTTTTGTATTTTTTTATTACTTATATAAATTATTTAAGTAAATATTTAATCTTTTGAAGATTTTTTTTTCTACTTACTTCCCATTGGTCAAATAATTTTTCAATATCTACATCATTATAATCACGGATATCCTTCTTTGCCCAATCAGGTTTATCCTTTTTATTTTTCGACACAGCTAAGTTTAAAAGGCAAAGTAAAATGAAAGTTTTTATTAACATTTTCAAAATAATTTTAAATACCTATTTTAATAATTTAATGCCTTAAGAGCGATGAACATAAAGGATAGCCGAAACAACACGGCAAAATAGGTAACGAAATAAACATAACAATTGAACGAAGCAATTTAAATGCTCACATCAATTTTAGATTAATAAAATATGTGGTCACACAGGTTATATATATTTAATAAAAATATAAATTCGGAAATTATCGAATTCATCATGAGTTTATACAGTCATCATGAAAAAATTCATTATTTTATCTATATATATATATATATATATTTACGATGTACTAGAGCGCCATCTGTTATCAAATTATAAAACTATTTTAGAGGCGTAGTATTCTTTTTAAAATAAAACAATTTCTACTGTCCTTACTGCGATGGAAAAATTAAAGGGAGGGCCTGGCTCATCAGTGGTGAACCCTCCCAGCGGTTTCGCCAGTTTAATCTACCATACCGCTGTTTTATTGCATTTTTTGGAACTTCCTTTTATAGGTGACTGTTGTAAGACTCTTGGAATGGGTATTTTAGAAGAACTATGGACATAAGCTTTTAGGACAGCAGAATTAAATATAATTATAAATATATAATATGCTTCGAGCAATCGCTCTTCCGCAAATTTCAAATTGTGTCTTTTATTAGAACAATAATGTTACGATGTACTAGAGCGCCATCTGTTATCAAATTATAAAACTATTTTAGAGGCGTAGTATTCTTTTTAAAATAAAACAATTTCTACTGTCCTTACTGCGATGGAAAAATTAAAGGGAGGGCCTGGCTCATCAGTGGTGAACCCTCCCAGCGGTTTCGCCAGTTTAATCTACCATACCGCTGTTTTATTGCATTTTTTGGTAGTACAATTTGTTCCGCCTTCTACATGCTATTCGAGAAGCATTTTAAGGCAACAACAGGTCGCAGAAAGGGCGCGAAGCGCCCCGATGTGGAGGAGGCAGGGGCAAGAAGATCAAGGATCTGGCAGGGGGGGGAGGAAGCTGGAGAGGTCAGGGAAGCAGCGCCAAGAAGAGAGAGAAGCCCGGAAGGTGGCCAGTTGAGGAGGCAGGAGGCCCTGGAAGCCTAGAACTTGAGGGCTCTAAGCTTCAAGGTGGGGCAGCTCGAGGCTCTCGCCTCGTGCTTGTCAGAGAGGCCCTTGGCACAGCAGTTGGCGCACTTGGAAGTGCGCCTGTCGGCAGCGGAGGGGCAGGCGCGGCCTTCGTGGCCGCCATCACCGCAGTGGAAGCACTTGGAGTCTCTGGTGCATTGGGCGGAATTGTGGCCGAAGCCACAACAGCGGAAGCAGAGCCGTGCGCGGATGGACTCCTCGAAGTTGAGATTGCATTTTTTTGGAACTTCCTTTTATAGGTGACTGTTGTAAGACTCTTGGAATGGGTATTTTAGAAGAACTATGGACATAAGCTTTTAGGACAGCAGAATTAAATATAATTATAAATATATAATATGCTTCGAGCAATCGCTCTTCCGCAAATTTCAAATTGTGTCTTTTATTAGAACAATAATGTTACGATGTACTAGAGCGCCATCTGTTATCAAATTATAAAACTATTTTAGAGGCGTAGTATTCTTTTTAAAATAAAACAATTTCTACTGTCCTTACTGCGATGGAAAAATTAAAGGGAGGGCCTGGCTCATCAGTGGTGAACCCTCCCAGCGGTTTCGCCAGTTTAATCTACCATACCGCTGTTTTATTGCATTTTTTGGAACTTCCTTTTATAGGTGACTGTTGTAAGACTCTTGGAACAGTAAGGACAGTAGAAATTGTTTTATTTTAAAAAGAATACTACGCCTCTAAAATAGTTTTATAATATATATATTTGTTTTGAAAATAGAGCAATCCATATTTAATTCATTAGATAATAATAAAAGGCATATTTTGGATTTTATAAAATATTTATTTTGCCAATATTTCGGCCGGCTGAACGCCAACCTTTATCGAGGCATTACATTTTTTTTTTTTTTTTTTTTTTGTGAAAAATGTAATGCCTCGATAAAGGTTGGCGTTCAGCCGGCCGAAATATTGGCAAAATAAATATTTTATAAAATCCAAAATATGCCTTTTATTATTATCTAATATATATATATATAAGTCAATGTCTGTCTGTTTCGCGATAAACTCAAAAACTACTGAACCAATTGGTACCAAATTTTGCATGTCGCTTTTTATAAAACTGAGGAAAATTTTCGGCTGCATTTTGATTAGTATTTTTGGCTATTTCTTTTTTTCATTTGAAGAACTTTTTTTTTACGCGGAGTAATCCGGAATGGAATGAATACCTAAATATGGCCATTTTTTATAAGCATCGGTGGTTCCGTGGTAGAATGCTCGCCTGCCACGCGGGCGGCCCGGGTTTGTTGGGGCACGTTTTTGTAACCATACCCCAACAGAAGGCGTATGTATAATCAACATCAAATGGATACATGGCTTCCCTCCCACATAGACTTATAGACCACCTTTTTCCCAGAAACCTAGACAATTGATGACACCAGACTTCCATGCCGAAAGCTGATGCCTGGTGAAGAAGACACCAGTGACATCCAGAGACATCCGCGCTGGAAGCTGTTGTTCCATATGTACATATATTCCCCTCACCAAAAATTTAGGTAAAGGTGACCAGAAGAAATGGAGAAGGAAGATTTCTAAAAGACTAAGCCTTATAAATATCCTTCCCGAAAAAAGGAAGCATCACATTACAGTCCAGGTAAAAGGGGCCTGGGTCGATTTTTAGCCAAGACGGGGGGCGATATATATACCGTCCCGAGAAAAGGGAGGATCGTATTACAGCCCATGTGGAGGAGGCCTGGGGTCTGATGAAATTTTACACTATTGCCGTGGCTGTTTCTCTCTTTAGATTTTTTTTGTTTTGGTAATACTATATGTTCTATTTTGATGGGAGAGGCCTGGGGCGTCTGTGAAATCGTATACTGGAGCCGTTGGCCATTTTGATTGGTGTTTCTTTCGGCGAATGAAAATGCCAGCCAATAGAAACTTTGGCGCGGCCAGCGAATGAAAACGGAGAGAGACAAGAATAAAAGAGGGTTTCTTTGCCAAAAGGCAGATTGAATCTGAGTCGCCCAGAGAGAGGACAGTCTTCAGTCGGGAGACCAGACCTTTTCCGGCACTTTCGAGAAAAGGTAAGCCATTTGTCATTATGACTTAGCGCCCCCCCCTTTTTGTGTAGTAACCAACCTAGATTTCGCATGGGCCCTAAAGGGCTATAAAGTAACTTCAGGTCACCTCTATCTAGATTACTATGTAAATAGCATATCTCGTCAATATAGACATGTTCCCAAATTTTAATTTATTTAAATAAATATCTAGAGAAATTTTCTTGTTTCCTCTCATACATATTTCATTCCTTTTGCTTTATGGTACTACCCCCACACCTTAATTTCACAAATTGTACTAAATATAGAACTACCGACTCTGTTGGAATAGAGTTGTGTACTATATCTTTGCTGTGATATATTGACACAGCAACAGTTGCAAAATACGACTTTATTAGGGCTACTTTGAGGGTATCTATCTGTCAGGTTTTAGTAATGTTTGTACTTTTATGTGTTTCAGTGCGTTATTCCATCATATTTACCATTATACCATATTTTCTGATTCCTCGGGCTATTGTTACGCTGTTAGGAGGGTACGGCATGATGCAAACAGATTTGTATGTTTGACTATTGTTTGTGTTATTTGGGCTATAAAAATGCCTTAATATGAATCTATTTACAGTTGATCTGTAGAAATTATAGAGATCTGTTGCTATAATTTTCCTCTATGAAATAGCTCCCAGCGTCTTCAGTGGGTTGCTAAACCTCCAGAAGGAGTCTTTTATAGATTGTCCAATTTAATAACGATTTCATGGGTTGTCTGATGAAATTGTATACTAGTGTCGTGGCTGTTTCCATCTTTAGACCTTTGTTCTGACAATATTATATGCTCGATCCCTACTTTAGCTCAACTCTTAATCAATTACAGAGTTTCCCCCCTTTTTTTTTTTTATTTATCCTGTTTGCACAAATTGCATTACATGTGATGATGTAAAGACATATGTCGATAGTGCATCATTGACAGCTGTGCTTCTATTATACAACATTAAGGTCTTGCTGCGGGTTATATACATGGGATTGTTGGCCTAAATTGCTATATATATATATACTTAAGTAAGGAAACTTTAATAAGTCACATCGTGTATCCTCCCTTTTCATCTATCCAAACCGGGAACGCAACAATGTCGCCCGCCGCGGGGCTCGAATTTAGTATATGTTTCATCCCCTATACTTTAGAAATATATACCTAATGAAAAGCCATACTATTTTTAAGTATTGGTGAAGTAGTCCACGCATCCTGAGATTAACAGTCTATTATAAATCGTGAATTTTAATTTATGCTTTCCGTTTCACTGGCATTTTATCAGGCAATGAAAGTTATGTTGAGGCGGTGTATACCGCATCACTCACCGCGGTCATTTACGATTCACATTGTTTGTGACAAAGCCTTAACAATTTATTGATTACATTTTTTATTTTTATTTTTTTAAAATTATTTTACACAGTATGAGAAATGAGGTTGGATTGCCATGGTTCAAATTTAGAACGGTGATCAGTGTTTTACAGTAGTCTACTGAAATGACTTAGCATTTTTTTTTCATCATAGCTCTGATATAATTTTCTCACAGCAGAGGTGAGTTCTGATAATTATTGCTGGATACAAATATCTTAACTTCATTTTAATAGCGCTTTCTATCAAGTCATACTAGCCTGTGCATCCAGATTAGGGCTAACATGCTGAATGATAGTTAATCGATTTTATTTTTTTTAACGCATAGTGGATTGGGAGAGTGGCAAATATATGAGCCTTAAGGTGAAAATCCAGACAACCACTTCTTACAACCGAGGGAGGTGAAAACGAACGGCAAACCTCAGCGCATATAAATGCAGTTCTCTCGAGTATAACCGACAAAGACGAGATGTTGACGAAGATTTTTGAAGCTCAACAAGAAGATACGACCCTGAAAGCAGTAGTCAACTACCTTGAGAAAGGCTGGCCAGATAAGAAGATGTCACAGGCTCTGCTCTCTTATTGGCATGTCAAGGATGAACTCGGCGTTCAAAATGGACTACTGATGCGTAGCTGTCGTCTTGTTATTCCAGCACGTATGACACTGGAGATCCTAGAGAAGTTGCACGCTGAGCACTTCGGGATTACAAAAACAAGACTTCGCGCACGTGAGACGGTATGGTGGCCTGGAATTTCGGAGGAGATCGCGGAAACGGTCAGAAAGTGCAGTGTCTGTATCCAGGAAGCCGTCTCAAAACATGAACCTTTGATACCAACCAACTTTCCTACACGACCGTGGCAAAAGATTGGAATGGATTTGTTCAAGTTCGAGAATAAGTGGTATCTAGTCGTCATTGACTATTATTCTCGATTTCCCGAAGTGGTTCAGCTGGATCGGCTCACAGCCAATGTGGTGGTGCGTAGTTGCAAATCCATATTTGCCCGACATGGAATACCAGAAACTGTTGTAAGCGATAATGGGACGCAATTTGGAGCTGCTCGTGAATTTGCAAATTTCGCAAGGCAGTACGGATTCACACATGTCACTTCAAGTCCTCGATTCCCACAGAGCAATGGGATGGCAGAAGCAGGTGTGAAAATTGCTAAGTTGATCCTCAAGAAAAATCAAGACCCATCGCTTGGACTCCTGGAGTATCGATCGACCCCTTTGGAGAACGGTTACAGCCCTGCTGAACTTCTCATGGGACGTAAACTCCGAACGACCTTGCCAATTGCACCAGAGAATCTTAATCCAAGGTTGGTGGACTCTCAGACCCTGAAAAGAAAGGAGGGGAGAAGGAGAAAGGATATGAAATCCAGATATGATCGACGCTGCGGAGCTACGGACATGGAGGAGCTATCCGAAGGTGACACGGTTTGGATTACAGATATGCGAACCTGGGGGATTGTAAAGAAGAAAGCATCGACACCAAGGTCGTATATGGTTGATACTCCAGTTGGGACTTTACGTCGAAACAGGTTCCATCTACGAAAAGGAGTTACAGTGCAATATCCAGCCGACCCATCGACGCCGACCTTTTCGGGGGAGGAACTGGTTGAAAATGAAAAGACCCCAGTTGTGGATTATCCCTCTAACGACTCAGAAGACGGCCAGATAAGAACCCGGAGTGGACGAATTGTTAAACCTGTGGATCGCCTTCATTATTAATTATATTATGCATTTAAAGTTTGTAATGTATATATATATTTCAAATCTTAAAAAGGGGGATGTGCTGAGAACATGTACGAGAACATCTACGTATGTTTTCCCACGTGATACAGCGGAGCGTGACCTTGGCTGCACGGGTGAGTCAGTTGTTATTTTGAACTCTGTATGGACGGACATTAAAACACATTGAATATAATTCGGAACCTGTAGGCGTGAGGCGGTATCGTGATTGGATTAGATGGCTAGCACGCGAGGAGGGTGGCCCCCTTGACGACGTTTTCTGCCAAGTATGATCACTGGATACCGATAGACCGCTTAAAGGGTGTGCCCCCCGCATTGGAAATGTCATTGAAGATGTGCCAGCATGCAGAGAAGAAAGGTCTAGGACGAGATGACGTTTCCTAAAATTGACATTTAAGGTGATACGCCTGGACTATAGATGAGGCAGTGAAGTCCATCTAGAATATGGCGCTAATTCCAGAACAAAATGTGGATGGATCGAGCTGAGGTGACGACTCCATATTAAATATACCTCTATAAATTCTTAAATGTCCACATATATTTCCACAGTGAATTATACAAGTTGCACACCTATCTCATGAGCCAGGAATATAATTATCAGACTGACAGTAAGGAATAATATAAAATTTCTAACCCAGGAACAAACAAGACCCCTGATATGCAACAAAGTCTACAAAATAATTTCCCTATCAAATTCTCAGTATATCATCATAACTCAACAGAAAACCCAGTTACAATTAGTATCATAAAGGGCGAAATAACTTTGTCCTTTCCCAATCCAATGTGCACCTGTTACCACATAGACAGTGATCTTATAACCACATTTGATTTCGTTTCAGCATGTTGTGAGAGAATTGAACTCATGGAAATGCAGCCTTTTAATTACTATGCCTCATACTGTATAAATACAAGAAGGAAATTTCTAATAACAACCGCTAAGTGACAACCAGAGCGAACTCAGAAGTAATGAGCCGAGGGGAAATTGACAGAGTTAGTGTAGACAGTTTAACTTTACGCAGGTCTACAAGGGTGAAAAGGCCCACACAGTGTAAATTCTACTTAGACTGTCGCCACTAAATAGGATTTTGGAGTGTGTACGAAGAATCAACCCAATAGAATGAGAATTTTAGAGATTTCAATCTTTTCTTTTTTTAACCGTTTTTTTTTTCTCGAAGTAAGACTTCATTAGGATTTTTTTTTCTCAAACTATTTCTTGTTAAATCCCGAGTTTCAAAGACCAGTGAGAATAATGTATACCATTGTGAATTAATTATTTAGTGTAAATCTGAAATTTTAGTTATTATCGGGAGTAATAGGTGAAGGAAGGTGTAGGAAATCACAACTTAGAGGGGGGCTATGTCTAAAACAACAAACTTAATAGGCATCCTATGGCTTGTGTTGGGTAATTTAGAAAAGAAACCCTATAATCCCTGGCTTTCAGATAGTAGCTTTGAAATAGGTTTCTAATGAGGACATGAAAGGTCAATCTCTCAGAGTGAAGTTGTGAAGTATAGGGACCCTAAGCCAGGGGTAGAAGTTAAGTAGGCCCAGACTGTAGTCGATCCTTGGAAAGCACTTGAGAATGTTAGTGTTGGGTAGTGAATCGTAAACCCTATAAATCCATCTTTCAATAGAGTGCTGAGGTAGGACTACTGCAAAGGGGGCAGACGCACGAGGAAGTAAGAAGAAAGTGACTTCACCCACGGTGGCTAGGGGAATGACTCAATCCGCTTTTATGAGGTGTCACGTTTAATGGTCCTTTATCCGCCATTATAATTTGTGTATGTCTTTATAGAATTGTTGTGAAAAGTCGCTTAGTGTCAAGGCAAGGGCAGTTTTTGAAGTTACACTGATTCTTTTTTTTTTTTGGTAGGTTAGCTTCCAGGTTATTTAGACTTGTCAACAATTATTGTTAACAATCATTTTGTGAGTATAATGAATTAATATATATATAGAGCTTGTACAGAGGCATTTTCTTTTGAGTAATATAGGGCTTTAGTTCCCAATTTGTTTTAAGTTTATTATTTTATTTGATTTCACATTGTGTCCTGAAAGATGTTATTATTTGTTAGGATCTATTGATATTGATAAATGAGTATTTTGGCCTTTGTAGCAGCTTTTAACTTTAGTTTGTATGCACACCGTGAATGATAGGGGGGAGGGTGTATGAATGAATTGGTGTAATGAATGTGTAAGAAGGTTAAAAACTATTATATTGTGAGCCCAAATTACATTAGAATAGGGTTAAGGACTTTAATAGGATCGATTTTTATTTTATTTTATTTTTTATTTCTAATTTTGTTAGGACCGAGAAGCCTCAAACAGGACAACTACAACTCTATCTAGTTAGAAAATATTCGCTCCCTTTTTGTTAGGTCCCTCGTTAGGGGGTATAATTTTCCTTTGATTTTCTTTTATCTTAGTTTAGCTTGAATTCTAAGGATTGTGGATAAATGATCCCTATCCCGACCCTCAGACTTGGAGATAGTGGAAGGCAAGGATCAAGCCGAATTTCCCACTCAACTCCTCCTCGCAAGAGGAAACGAAGAGGTATAGATTGAATTTTATGCAGGATGGGGGATTTGTTTTAGCCATGCCGTATAGCCTGGGGTATAACGGCGCGACCTTGGGTAACCGATCTGACACCGTAGTTTCGACGCTTTTAGCGTGGCTGGAGCGAGGGTGTTCCAGACGGGAGGTCCTGTAAGATTGGCAAGTAGGCAGAGATTGCCCAGTTATTCTAGACGAAGTGTTTCCGTCTATTGAATTTTTTTTGGTACCAGTTTGATCCCCCATAGCTAGCGGAAGTTTCTTCTAATAAAGGATTCGCCCTGCCATACGTTTTGTTGGAATGAATTCGAGCATAAGACCGATTCGAGAGGCAGAATAAGTAATTATTAGGACCTTCAACGAGTTTAAACTCGTTCCATGATAGGATAAGATTTTAAAGTATTAGTTAACTATAAGGACCGCGAACGAGACGCCAGAACGAGCCAATGAGTCAAAGTTTTAGAAGTGTTGTATTGAGGACAGTAGAATTAAGAGCAGTTATACAGGGAGTAGAATTCTGAAGGAATCTGTAAAAGAACCAAAATTTCAGATTGATAAAATTCAAACTTATAAGATGTAGATTTATAGGATTCAGGTCAATGAATAGAGAGTATATTAGTAGATGAAAGTAATATGAATTTCTTGGAAGGGGGAGGTAGCTGAACAGTACACACCCCAGAGGCAAGGTAAACGGAGCCACAAACAAAATAGTAGAAATTGATTAGTCGCTCTGCCAAAACAAAAAAAAAATTCTCTTCATATGGTTGTCACCCTAGATTTAAATGGACTGTGTAGTTTAATAGAGGTCTGGGCTATGTTCCATTTGACCAAGATTCTAAATGACGTTCCCACTTGGGTTGAGAGTATTGTAACAGAGGAATCTAACACATAAGAGAAAACACACCCTCCAGTAGGATCGGGATAGACGAATATTACCCAGTGACCAACTCGTGATTCCAGACTGAATAAGATTGAAAACTTAACTGAGATACTAAACCTTGAACCTTCAGCGCACAAATATATATAATGTGTTTTCATTTTCTTATTGAATAGGTTATTATTTTATATCATTTATATTATATTATAATCATATACTATTCATTTCAACAAATTTATTTCCTTTGATATTCATGATATTAGTAATATTTACCTGCCATGTTGCGATTTTTTTTTAACATGTTGTCGTGGCTTATTCTTCCCTCAAGGCATGATCTATTTTATCCTTATTGTCTTTTATCCGCCTTACTTGTATATGTATATATATTTTGTCATCATATATAATTTTGTAGTGGTTTTCTTTATCATCTATCATGGGATGATTTTTATCATATTTAATCACTATCTGCATGATACGTGTTTTCTTCAATATATATATTATACCCATCATATAACATGGAAGGATTAATTTTATCATTACATATTTCGTGCCTTATTTAATAATTACTTTCACAATTTGTTTTCTGTAATTTTTTTTATTTAGCAAAAGTCATCATGTCATAGGCTAATCATTATATACCAAGATATTTCTTTCAGCTAACTATAATTATCCTTTCCTTTGATTGTATATATATAACTATACCACACGAATGTCTTGATTGGTACTTAAATAAAGATACTGGCATGTTTTAGGAGTTGGACTAGTCAGTTATTTCTAAACGACTTCTTGGCGCCCAATATTTTTAAAATATAATATGTAATAGGGAAATGTTCTAACTGTATTGCTAACAAAAAGAAGGTAGCAATGAAACCAGCACACCAAGAGGCAAGGATGAGGTGAGAGGACTTACCACAAGGATGGCCTACTCCTCAAGGCCAAAGAAGAAAGTGGAAGGGTGGTATATATACCCATGAATGGTGAGACAGATGACCTTGCTTACTTCCATACATATGATATGACTGTCCCCCATAACCTATGTTGATAACAGTGTGCTGACAGAATAATAACACATAAAAACCCCTTTGCCAGGATGCACAATGCCCACTAATGTTCGGAATAATAAACATCTAGAACAGCATACCATCATTTTGATTAGCCTTATCTTCCCTATAGGTTTCGGTACATCTGGCTTCACCTAGTAATGGAAAATGCATTTTGCTAGAAATGGGCCTGCTTTCATAGTAACTGATGAAAGGCAGATGAATAATGAATAGCACAAACGCATTTGTCCATTACTTGGCAGGGGGAGGATTGTTGGGGCACGTTTTTGTAACCATACCCCAACAGAAGGCGTATGTATAATCAACATCAAATGGATACATGGCTTCCCTCCCACATAGACTTATAGACCACCTTTTTGCCCAGAAACCTAGACAATTGATGACACCAGACTTCCATGCCGAAAGCTGATGCCTGGTGAAGAAGACACCAGTGACATCCAGAGACATCCGCGCTGGAAGCTGTTGTTCCATATGTACATATATGTAATATAATCCAAAGTTATTACACTGCAATATTTGATGTATCACACTGTTGTAGAATCCTGTCGACTCTATGTAATATATGCAAAGTTATTACACTGCAATATTTGATGTATTACACTGTTGTAGAATCCTGTCGACTTAACCGTTCTGTGACAATATCGTTGCGGAATTTCTTGTTGTTTGATTTGAATGGTGAGGATTGGTTGAAACGCAGTCGTTGAGTGGAAGTTGAAGCACACAGTTAGGAATAATCAGGACACGTGATGGGGTTTGAAAATAAAAGGCAACTGGGTTGGAGGAAAGAAAGCTTGAGAAGAGCGGAGCGGGTTTTGATTGTTAATTATCTGATCACATGGCGGTGATTGAACTTAGCTGTGGGATGAGCAGAGGGAGAGAGGTCTAGAGCAGATGTCACCTTGTTGGAAGCCAAATCACTACTGACAATTCTTGTCTTTCGATTTAACACCACGAGTTGTCTTCCTTCCCATTGGTCGAAGGATGGAACGTGCCCGTTTTTCTATTGGTTGACCTATTTAGTTATTCCTTCCTAATTGGACCGGCGGCTTTCTTTGGTGAAAGATATGCCCGGCCTGATAGGAAGTATCGGGTGTTAGTTCGACTCTATTTACTTCCGCGTTATCAAAATACGTCCGGTCCTGTCCGGAAATATATGGGGCGTCTCTATACTAATATAACTTCTGCGGATACCAGATACGTCCGGGTTTTGCGAGGAAGTATTGACTGTACAAGTTATTTATACTTGTGCCCGCTTTTAGCCGGCTTCCTATGTCTTGTTGCTACTTCCTTTCCTCCAGTTACCTTATTCTTTATTAAATCTTTGAAAATCATACATTGTACATGCATAGTGGGTCGGGGGGCATACAATTATATACAAATTATGACAGATGCGCCCCCTACATGTGAAGAATTCAAGAAGGGGTTAGCCTGAGAGAATTCTGTAAAGTGAAAAATAATTTTGTGGGAAAATTAGTTGTGGGTATTGAGAGTTTATATACAAGCATTGGTGGCGATATAAGAAGTAAAATAGAATGGTGTTGATGATATAGGTTGAGTATAATTAATAGAAACCAAAAATTTTTTTTAATTGTAAGAAATCAAAATGAATGCTATGGTACATAGTGGATTAAAAAGAAAAGAAAATGCGCTTAACTGATTTCTACTCGAAATTGGAAATAAAAACGAGGGAGTTCTATTAGGGCTTTTGAGAAATCAAAAATTAAAAATAAAAGTTGGAAGAAATCAAAGTAAATGCTTGGTTGCATGGTGAGAAAAAAAAATGTTTTGTTGCATGGTGGAAAAAAAAATAAATGTTTTGTAGCATGGTGGAAAAAAGAAATAGGAAAAAAAAAAGAATGTTTTTGTAAATCAAAATAAGATATAATATCCAATTTTAAAAGAAAACCAATGAGTTTTCGTTGATTTGCAACTATGATAATATAAACTAATTGGAAAAAAAATGATAATTAATGATTAAAAGTGATAATAAGTTGAATAAATTGATAAATTGATTATATATTTAAATTTTAATTGAGAGAAAATAATGAAAATGATTAATATGAACAATAAGGTGTATTGGTTTGAACCCTTTTGTATATCTACATGCCCTGATCTAAATGTTTTAATTGCTCAATTATGCCCTATAAGTTTTTTAATTGCTCAATTATGCCCTATAAGTTTTTTAATTGCTCAATTATGCCCTATAAGTTTTTTAATTGCTCAATTATGCCCTATAAATTTTTTATCTTTGTGTGTGTTGTGGAAAATGTTAGAAGTCTGTTGTGTAAGAAATGTGTGTGCGTGTACCTTGTTTGATTTTCGAATGACAGTCGATTTGATTGACATTGTAAAAGTCGATGCGCCGACTAGAACGGAATCCAAAATCGGTGGCATAGAGAGGTTCCCAGTTGACCTCAATAGGGGACCTTCTCATTGTAATTAGAGATACGGAAGTGGGGGGAACTACGTTTCCTGTCCGCCTGATTGATTTTGTGTGCGACTTATTTTGTGTACGAATTGTTTTGCGTAGTGTTGGTTGGATTCGTCGATACTTGTAGATAATCGGCAGGTGGGACAGGTTTTTACCTGTTTTTGTATTGTCGTGTGTTATGTTCTGCCAATACATTGTGAAGAGATGAGTTGGTGTAAGTTCGACGTTATTTGTATTTTGAAAAGCCGGATGTTGTATCCATTTATTAAATCGAATGGTCGTTGTGACTTTAGTAAAAAATGCTATTCAGTGATATTAGAGTGGAATTGAGTGAAAATGAGGCTTACGACGTGAACACGTGTTGAGTGGAGACGTGTCACAGGCGTGGTGAAAGGCGTCTGTGGCCTGAAATGAAGAGTTTTGTGGGGTGACCTGTGACACGAATCGAAAAAAAAAAAATTGTGAATGAAAAGGTGTCACGCGAAGTCCTTGTTTGTACAAAATCTAACCTGTTCTCACTATGAACAACAAATTTATTAAAGTCATATATCGAAATTTCTATTGTTAGTGTATATGGCACCTTTTAAGGTGAACATTTTTTTAGTGTTTTGGGTAGACGAGATGATTGTTACTAACGACGGTGCATGCGTTTGTTGGTTGTTGTCGTCTTTTGGCGCGAGTGTCGCGCTTGTTGGGCGGGTTGTGCGTGTTTGTTAGCGTGACGACGTATGGTCATGTATGGATTTTGTGCGGTAAGTGTGTGAGATGTACTGACACGTTTTTTTTTGGCATGGTGATGGTTGAAGTCGTTGTGGCTTGTATTTGAGGGCATATAGTACTGGTAATTGGGTTGAGTGATAAACATGGTGGTGGGGTCAATGAATGCAGGCAAGGGTTGTCCTGTGTGACAAATTTGGTTGCAGTGCGAGTCCTTTCGGACAGGTTTGGCCTAGCCCGTGCGTGCATTCATTGAGTACAAGGTTAGATACATGATTAAAGGGGTAGGTAGGTTAGATAGAAGTCCAATGTCAATTTCTTGACGCCATAGGGTGGGTGCCTACCTCAGTTCAACAGGTCTCCTCTGGGACGTCTTGGTTTGGGGTGGTTGGCTTGGCTCGGGACTGCTCGCACCGTCCGCGAAATTGAAGTGAAGTCCGGTACTGGAATATCGTTTTGGGATCGTTTGTGCTGTCCCGGATCGCGCGGATTGGTTTCGGGGACGGTGTACGGCATGGCGGTGGATGACTCCTCGGTGGTCGGTGTCCGGCCTTGGTGACACTCGCCTGGGGTTGGCGGGGGTTGTGTCCGTCGTCCTCCCCGGGGAATGGCGCTCCGGAATTCCGTCTCACCTTGCGGGGCGTTGACTCGTCGGAGGGCCACGGTCATCTGCCATATGATGGCCGCTAGAAGGCGCCTGGTCGCCTCTCTTCTTGCCCGCTTCTTTTCCGCTGGGTTTGTCATTGCCGTTTGATTTGCTGGTGTCTGGGCTGATTTCCATCTTGATCCTGATTAAGCTCCATAATATCTTTATCCTGTCGACTTATTGTAATATAATCCAAAGTTATTACACTGCAATATTTGATGTATCACACTGTTGTTGAATCCTGTCGACTCTATGTAATATATGCAAAGTTATTACACTGCAATATTTGATGTATTACACTGTTGTAGAATCCTGTCGACTTAACCGTTCTGTGACAATATCGTTGCGGAATTTCTTGTTGTTTGATTTGAATGGTGAGGATTGGTTGAAACGCAGTCGTTGAGTGGAAGTTGAAGCACACAGTTAGGAATAATCAGGACACGTGATGGGGTTTGAAAATAAAAGGCAACTGGGTTGGAGGAAAGAAAGCTTGAGAAGAGCGGAGCGGGTTTTGATTGTTAATTATCTGATCACATGGCGGTGATTGAACTTAGCTGTGGGATGAGCAGAGGGAGAGAGGTCTAGAGCAGATGTCACCTTGTTGGAAGCCAAATCACTACTGACAATTCTTGTCTTTCGATTTAACACCACGAGTTGTCTTCCTTCCCATTGGTCGAAGGATGGAACGTGCCCGTTTTTCTATTGGTTGACCTATTTAGTTATTCCTTCCTAATTGGACCGGCGGCTTTCTTTGGTGAAAGATATGCCCGGCCTGATAGGAAGTATCGGGTGTTAGTTCGACTCTATTTACTTCCGCGTTATCAAAATACGTCCGGTCCTGTCCGGAAATATTGGGCGTCTCTATACTAATATAACTTCTGCGGATACCAGATACGTCCGGGTTTTGCGAGGAAGTATTGACTGTACAAGTTATTTATACTTGTGCCCGCTTTTAGCCGGCTTCCTATGTCTTGTTGCTACTTCCTTTCCTCCAGTTACCTTATTCTTTATTAAATCTTTGAAAATCATACATTGTACATGCATAGTGGGTCGGGGGGCATACAATTATATACAAATTATGACATATATTCCCCTCACCAAAAATTTAGGTAAAGGTGACCAGAAGAAATGGAGAAGGAAGATTTCTAAAAGACTAAGCCTTATAAATATCCTTCCCGAAAAAAGGAAGCATCACATTACAGTCCAGGTAAAAGGGGCCTGGGTCGATTTTTAGCCAAGACGGGGGGCGATATATATACCGTCCCGAGAAAAGGGAGGATCGTATTACAGCCCATGTGGAGGAGGCCTGGGGTCTGATGAAATTTTACACTATTGCCGTGGCTGTTTCTCTCTTTAGATTTTTTTTGTTTTGGTAATACTATATGTTCTATTTTGATGGGAGAGGCCTGGGGCGTCTGTGAAATCGTATACTGGAGCCGTTGGCCATTTTGATTGGTGTTTCTTTCGGCGAATGAAAATGCCAGCCAATAGAAACTTTGGCGCGGCCAGCGAATGAAAATGGAGAGAGACAAGAATAAAAGAGGGTTTCTTTGCCAAAAGGCAGATTGAATCTGAGTCGCTCAGTGAGAGGACAGTCTTCAGTCGGGAGACCAGACCTTTTCCGGCACTTTCGAGAAAAGGTAAGCCATTTGTCATTATGACTTAGCGCCCTCCCCTTTTTGTGTAGTAACCAACCTAGATTTCGCATGGGCCCTAAAGGGCTATAAAGTAACTTCAGGTCACCTCTATCTAGATTACTATGTAAATAGCATATCTCGTCAATATAGACATGTTCCCAAATTTTAATTTATTTAAATAAATATCTAGAGAAATTTTCTTGTTTCCTCTCATACATATTTCATTCCTTTTGCTTTATGGTACTACCCCCACACCTTAATTTCACAAATTGTACTAAATATAGAACTACCGACTCTGTTGGAATAGAGTTGTGTACTATATCTTTGCTGTGATATATTGACACAGCAACAGTTGCAAAATACGACTTTATTAAGGCTACTTTGAGGGTATCTATCTGTCAGGTTTTAGTAATGTTTGTACTTTTATGTGTTTCAGTGCGTTATTCCATCATATTTACCATTATACCATATTTTCTGATTCCTCGGGCTATTGTTACGCTGTTAGGAGGGTAGGCATGATGCAAACAGATTTGTATGTTTGACTATTGTTTGTGTTATTTGGGCTATAAAAAATGCCTTAATATGAATCTATTTACAGTTGATCTGTAGAAATTATAGAGATCTGTTGCTATAATTTTCCTCTATGAAATAGCTCCCAGCGTCTTCAGTGGGTTGCTAAACCTCCAGAAGGAGTCTTTTATAGATTGTCCAATTTAATAACGATTTCATGGGTTGTCTGATGAAATTGTATACTAGTGTCGTGGCTGTTTCCATCTTTAGACCTTTGTTCTGACAATATTATATGCTCGATCCCTACTTTAGCTCAACTCTTAATCAATTACAGAGTTTCCCCTTTTTTTTATTTTATTTATCCTGTTTGCACAAATTGCATTACATGTGATGATGTAAAGACATATGTCGATAGTGCATCATTGACAGCTGTGCTTCTATTATACAACATTAAGGTCTTGCTGCGGGTTATATACATGGGGTTGTTGGCCTAAATTGCTATATATATATATATATACTTAAGTAAGGAAACTTTAATAAGTCACATCGTGTATCCTCCCTTTTCATCTATCCAAACCGGGAACGCAACAGGTTCGATTCCCGGCCGATGCATTTTTTTTTACAATTTTTAAAACTCATTTATATTATATACTAGCCGAATGACCCAGGCAACGCCCAGGTTTTAGCCCAGGTTTTACCCGATTAAATGTTTTTATTCAAATACTATTCGTTACAATTATAAATTGGCACCGTGGATGTCACTTTTGTGAAACGTCCCGCTCCAAACTCTTTGTGTTTTTAAAATATAAAAATAAAAATGTAAATTTTCACAAGGATATTTGAAAATCATATTATTTTGGTTTTCAAATACTATTCTTTACAATTATAAATTGGCTCCGTGGATGTCACTCTTGTGAAACGTCACGCTCCAAACTTTGTGTCTGAGAACGATATTTTTATAGAAAGATGATCTGGCTTTTGTTTTCTGCTCGAATAAAGGTTTTTCTGTTAGAATTTTGTTCCTACGTACAAAAAAAATGAACTGGTTTCACCCGTGGTCTCTGCTTTTTGGAATTCCCCCCCCCCCCATATAATTTTGTATCTGATAATCAAACATAATACAGAAATATTGTCATTATCATTTTGTAACTAAAAAAAAAACAACTATATTTGCCCAGAACCTGTCAATTTTATTTTTTATTGGCTAAAAATCCAATAAATATCTTTTCCAGATTTTTCTCTATGTCCTGTCAAAATACGTTTTACATGTACATTAGGTCAGCTGATATTACCTAACTCCCAAATAACGCGAAGAATATTCGGGATAGAGACCTGAAATTTTCACTATAAGTTTTTCCAGATTCTACTCTATATACAGTTAAAATTTCAGTCAGAGATTAGTTACGTATTATGGACGTGTATAGCCGACATAGATACCCACATACATGCATACACTGACTTTTATATATATAGGGATAATATAAATATATATTATTATATCAACTATATTAATTAAATCAAATACCTAAACACTAATATAATGCAATTTTTGCCATCACACACACTTTTTTCCTGTAGTTTATGTGTCACTTCTGTATTGCAATTCTATGGCACTTCTAATATTTATTATTAATGTACTTTCAGATTGAAGGAAATTGCAATCGGGGGAATTCTCGGGCGAAGCCGGGTCATACGTCTAGTTTATCTATATATCAAGAAGAAAAATGATTAAGATATGAATCACATAACATTTTTTTTAGGAAAAAATAAATAGTATAGTAAGTAATAATTGAGAATATTAATCATTTTATTAAAGTTTTCCAAATTCTAATTGATAGGTTAAACCGATTTAATTTGCTTTGCAATTTTCCTTTCAAAATGTTATCAATGTGAATTTATTCGAAAGATATGGTGAAAATATGAATGGAGTTTCTTACGTAAATAATGTGGTAGTTTCGCTTTCTTGGCGCGTTTTAATCAGATGCCTTTATTAAAATATATTTCAATAAAATATTTCTCACACTAAATATACTTTAATTTTTAGGTATGTAAAATAACTATTCCTTATGGTCATTTAGTGTTGCCATTCAAAAATGCGTGCAGTGTGATGTCTGTGTGTGTTTTCTAGAACTTTTTCTGTTATTATATAGGTGTATACACCCAAAATATTTTAGGTGAGATGCTCATTTCTACAGATTGCTAGTGGCAATTTGACGTCGAGCGTATCAATCTAGTAGGTAAGGTTAATTTTAGATAGGGAGGGTTAAATTAGGTTAGTATAGTCCATTTTTAAAAATGTAATTATTTTAATTATTGTGAATTTCCAAGGCCAGAAGAAATGAGTATCTCCACATTTTTTCAAATACCTATATTAAAATAGTGTTTGATCAAATTATACTTATTTAAATTTATATAGCTAGGTCTCAAATGTATTTTGAAAATTATAATACCAACAGCATTTGCAATTAACAACTTTTGTTGGCAGCGCCGTACCTTCGAAGCATTTTACACAAGTTGCTGTTTGGTGATATAATGTATTGCCTTTTTTTTTAACCATTTAGATTTATCATTTATGTTAAATACATATTTTGGTTGAGTGGTAGATATTTGCCAAATTTGGCTAAATGTAAACAAAAGGCTTCATTGATAAGGCACAATTTGGATTATAGATTAAAAACACAAAGTAATAAGACCAAATCCAAATAAATAGTGTTACACAAAGCTTTATTGTTTATAATTTTCACACCATTTTTTAAATTTTCTCTCTCTCTCTCCATACAAAATTGAATAAAAAGATTTAAAATTTAGATAATACTATTTTTTAAAATAAAATATATTAAAATAAACTAACTGATTTGAAACTAACTTTATCTAACCTAACTGAAAATAACCAAATTAAGCCTATCTGAAACTAACCTAACCTAATTTAACACATTTGAATCTAACCTCACCTATATTGATAAAGCACAATTTGGATTATAGATTATAATACAAGAAAATATGATCTAATCCAAATAATTTAATAGTGTGTGACGTTTCGGCAACAGTATTATTACCATTATCAGACAAGAGAAAAAAAAATTAAATTGAAAAAAAAAAAAAAGAAAAATCTAAAAATTGTATTTTATTTTTTTGTCTGATGATGGTGAAAATGCTGTTGCCGAAACGTCACTCACTATTAAATTATTTGGATTAGGTCTTATTGTACTCACCTATCAATATACAGTAAAACCCCTCTATAGTGAACCCCAATGGGACAGAGCTTTTGGTTCACTATAGCCACGGTTCACTATAGCCACGGTTTGGCTATTTTTTTAAACTTTTCAAAATTTTCAGACCGTATAATTAAAGGACAGACATACACACAAGAAGAGGCTGCCTTTTAATAGTGATCACTTTGTTTTAATTCCCATAATTGACCAATTTCCTTACATTAATACTGAATAATAATAGAAATCATTAGATGATAGGTTTTTCTTATCATTAACATACATGTACCTGTATGTCTAATTTAAAAATCAAGACAAATCCTAGGCAAAGTTTTATTAAATATATATTCAAAGATATAAAATGATTTTAAAACATCATTATCACATTATAAAAACCATTGTTTACTTGGAAAAATGGCTCTAATACCTCGTTACTTCAAAGCACTCTTCAAGCATTGCACCATTCAAATAAAGTTAGTGTTTTTCTTCCATTTCATGTTTCCACATATTCTTCTAGGTATAGATTTCATTTTTTTTAAATCTGTCATGCAAAACATTGCTGATTTTAAAATCACCATAATTAATGGCATAAAAATAATTTTTGTTTTACCACGGGACCGTTTATTTGGACCTTTTTTTTTTTTATCCCTAAAACGTACGATCGCGATCGCGGCAAAAGTTGAGGTTGATTCCTCTTTGTAACAATTTTTAATAGCTTTATATTTTATCTTTTATAATAGAAAAGTTATATTCTCTTATTTTAATATGTTCTTAACATTTTGCCTGTGTTGTTTCACTTTGAAAAGTTCTGAAAATGGCCTTTATTTTTTAAAAAGAAATAACGTTTTTGTTTTTAGAATGCCTTTGTTTTCTTTGTTTTGGAAGCCATTTGCATTTTTATAGTTCAAATTTAATGGATGCAAAGATATTCTATTTAATAAAAAGTATAATGTGTAAAAATTTATACAACATACAGCAAAAATAAAGTGCAAAAATCAAAACAAACAATGCCGCTAAATTTATTGTTTTGAAATCGCGATCCACGAGCTGAAACATGCTCGAAATTTTGTTTTATCTCTTTTTTTTTTATATTAGAATTCAAAGTTCGTTATAAGCATAGTATTTTAAATAGATTTTATTATTTTGGGACTGAAAATAGGTTCGTTATAGGGGTAGTTCGTTAGCCTAAAAATCGCAAAGTTCGTTATAACGATGGTATTTTCAATGGAATGGAATTGGGAATCGGCGTGGGTTCGTTATAAGGGAAGGTTCGTTATAGCCAGGGTTCGTATTAGCGGGGTTCTACTGTAGGTTACAATATAGGATACACAGGCATCACATAGGCTTTTGCCTGATTCAAGTTGGAGTGACCAAAGACGTGTGTAGGTTGGTTTATTAGAGAAAGTGGCCATCTTGGTTTCAAACACATCTCTGAGATTCAATCATACCTGTCAATCTGCTCGTCACCCCAACATGGGTTCTGTTACATTCTGACCACAGGATTGGGTAGATTAATGTTTCATGGGGTCAAGCTGTGCATTTTTAGCTATAGGGACTGTATGTTACCTTTTCTCTTTTTCTTGGACATTTTGCTATGACCATTTTTACAAATTAATAACTATTCGGTGTGTGGACTCCTCTTCCTAAAGGCCAATTTGGCTATATAACCATGTGTTACCCTTTACAGAGAAGTATAACAACATTGTTACCAAAACATCACACACTATTTATTTATTTAAATTTGATCTTATTACCTTGTGTTCTCTGTAAAGGCCAACACTTGGTTGTAGAGCCAAATTGGCCTTTAGGGAGAAGTGTGTCTTATCGTAGAGTTGTTAATTTGAAAAAATGGTCATAGCAAAATGTCTAAGAAAATGGATAAAAGGTAACATACACACACACACACAAGACCCCTTATCACTAAAAACACAGTCTGACCCATTGTACAAGTCCATCTACCCAGTCTCATAGGTTCAGAATGTAGGACAACCTATGTTGGAGAGATGAATAGATTAATTTGGTCACGAGGTAATAAGACCAAATCCAAATAAATAAATAGTGTGTGACGTTTTGGTAACAACGCTGTTACCGAAACCTCACATACTATTTATTTATTTGGATTTGGTCTTTTTATCTTGTGTTTATAATCTATAATCTAAATTGTGCCTTTTCAGATTAATTTGGTCTTCACTCACTACCTTGTGTTTTTAATCTATAATCCAAATTGTGCCTCTTATCATTACAGAGAAGTACTTCTACTGTACCACTCACTACCTTGTGTTTTTAATCTTTCATCCAAATTGTAGCCCATCACTTTGATCTAGTCACATACCCCATTAAGTGGTGGAGAATTTCAATAAAAACATAACGCAGAAGAACTTCCACTAGAGGACACCACTTCTCTATAAAGAATAATTTACAACTAGGTGTTGTCCTTGTATAATCCCAGCAAAAGTTCGGATTGATTCCTATTTGTAGAAATTTTTAATAGCCTTCTATTTTTTAAAATCTTTTATAATAAAAAAGTTACAAATTTTCTTATATCAACATTTTCCTAAATTTTGCCTGCATTGTTTCACTTTGAAAAGCTTTGATAATATATTTTTTATAGTAATAGCTTTTTCTTTATAACACCTTAGATTTTTTTTTTTTTTTTAATTTTGGAAGCCATTTTTTAAATTCAAATTTGGCGAAGGCAAAGATATTCTATTTAATAAAAAGTATAATGTGTTAAAATGTATATAACACATGTAGCAAAAAATAGAATGTAAACAAATAATTCTGCTACATTTATTGTTTTTAAATTGCTATCTGTGAGCTGAAATATATGCTAAAAATTTCATTGTTTTAAAAATCTATTAATTACATTTTTAAGTTCATTAATTCCAATAGAATTCCTGGTATTTCAAATAGAATTTATTATTTTGGGACTTGAGGTTGATTTATTATAAGGGTAGTTCATTATTTTAAAAATTGCAAAGTTCATTATAACAATGGTATTTTCAACACAAGGTAATGAGATCAAATCCAAATAAATAAATAGTGTGTGTACACTATATGTATTACACACTATTTATTTATTTGGATTTAGTCTTATTACCTTGTGTTTATAATCTATAATCCAAACTGTGCCTTATCAATGGTATTTTCAATGGAATAGAATTGGGAATTACCCTAGGTTTGTTATAAGAGATGGTTCGCTATATCCCGGGTTCCTATTAGCAGAGTTTTACTGTATTTAGTATGGCAGTCTTTGCTGATCATATACCAGGGAGGTTCATAGATAAACTTGTTTTGCTTGAAAACTTGCCTGTTTGTATTCAAATAAATAAGCCTACCTCTGTAGAACATAAGAAATATCTCTATAAAACACCAACAACATATCCATTTTACTAAATCTTGTATAGATTTGGCCATAGATGTGGTCTAGACACTTTACCAGATAAACACCTCTTTGGCAGATTGTGTGTATGTCATTCAATCCTTTGTGGATCTCATGGAATAAAGTCTGCCTTAGACTGACAAGGGTCATTAACCTGAAACTATGGTCTCTAGGTTGTTACTTCTCAGTTCACATGTGTATGTATATATCATACTTACATAATCTTTCTTCTTCTGTATATCCCCCACTTTCACAGGCCTATCTCTCTTGTAATCTCGGGGAGAATCCTATATAAGACCAGTGTGTCCTAATAAAGGCTTGTGTGTGTGTGTGCTTTTCAGTTTACCAAGGCTTGTGTCATGTGGCTTTGTCACCGACCTTGGTCCACTAGTTTGCAGAGACGGTCACTAGATGGCACTTAGTTGCCAGGATAGGCAACCATATAGATATAGATCTGGTATGTAACTCTCAGTTGTGATATCAGTGTTGCAAGATGAGCACCAGCAAGCAGGGACGACAGCTTCCAGCCTGGCTCCAGTCTCTCCCCTCCCAGGACCTCACCGGACCAAAGTCCACTCTAAAGTCCATCCAGGAGGACTCCCTGCCCACACTCAACTTCCCTGGAGTCATCCATTATTACACCAACCACTTTGAGGCTTCAGCTGCCTGCGATGACCTCTGGTGATCATTTTGTTTTAACTCCTTAGTTCAAATCTCAATCTCTGAACTAAATAGCCATCTAATTGGGTCTATAACATCATATTTCTTAGGTTCTGATTGTTTTTGATTGTAATAATAAAATTACAGTTGAACCTGTCTATAGCACTTCCTCTAAATAGCGCCTTCCTCTCTATTGCGCCCGATTTTAAACATTAAAATGTAAACATTTTACATTAAAAGTGACCTGTCTATAGCGCCTCCTCTGAATAGCCCCTTCCTCTCTATAGCGCCTGATTTTAAACATTAAAATGCAAACATTTTACATTAAAAGTGACCTGTCTATAGCACCCCCTCTCTATAGCACCCTATTTTGGTTAGTCCCAAGAGGAGACGCTATAAACAGGTTTAACTGTATATTTAAAAACACACACCTCTCTCTGGATCTGTTAAAGAAAAAAAAATTTTTTTCTTTCTCTACAAAGGAGAGTTTTCATGGCCAATATGACCATTTTTACTATTTAGCAACTCTCCGATAAGAGGACACCTCTCTCTCTCTCTAAAGGACACTTTGGCTCTGTAACTAGATGTTGTCTTTTAGAGAGAGCTAGTTCTATTGTATAACTAATAGAGAATATTTTTTATATGAGTAGCCTCAATTAAATAGAATGTGTGTGTGTAGACTCTCATAATGCCCATTTATCCTATTGTTGTGTGTCAACAAGTAGCCGACCACACGGGAACAGTAATATATAATTATTTAATTTCTGTTAATTTAATTTATTATTTAATCATAGAAACGCACCACAGAGATGACGGGTATAAATTGTATTTGACCATTGACCACCGTTTCGCTGCGGCAATGTGAGTTAAATACAACGTACAGTTATCGTTTTGACCTTCGTCCTATTTTATTTTATTCTTGGATTTTTAACCTGGCGATTAGAATGTACAGTTATAGCTCCATCCCCTCCTTCAACCGACCCGACGAGAACCCAAACATCATGACCTTCCTGGACTGGACCAAGAGTCCAGCACTGCACCAAATAAACCATCTGAGCATCACATCCCTGCCTTTGTCTCATCACTATTTTGCTGAAAGATTGGCTAATAACAGCAAATGTTTGATCATGTGGCTTTGTCCAGCAGCCGCCGCCAGCTGACCTCCAGTGACCACCCAGCTGTCCTAGGTCTGGACATGGAGTGGACAGTGGTCAACTACAGGACAAGAGATGACAAGACTGACCTACTTCAGCTCTGTCCCGGACCTCATGAGTGTCATTTATTCCACCTCTCTGCCATGACAGGTACCATCTTTAGCCATTTCTGTGCTATAGTTTTAATTATTAATATTTTTGTTTATAATAAAATGCTTCAATAAATAGTATTTTTTAAAATTAAATTGAGATGCAAAATGAGAAAGGGTTATTGAAAAATGTGTGTGTGAAAATAAAAATTTCCTGAAAGAGGTTTCGAAAAATAAAAAATATCATCATAATCACAAGACCTCGTTCTACTAGAAAATATTTATATCTTTTCGATATCTCAAATAATTACAATTTTATAAACATTTTTCAAAGAAATGAAATAAAGACACAGCGTTTTTTTACAATGGATCTTGGAGGAAGGAGGAAAGAGTTAATGCCTGCGAAGAATGGCTATTGAACATCCATGAAAATCCAAACTTCCCCCCCAAACCGAAAAAAGTAAGAATGTCTAAGTCAAAAACAAAGGTTCTCTTGGTGACATTTTTAATTTTTTTTTATCACCAAGGCATTATGAATTCCTCCCACAGGGGCAAAAATTAATCAACACGTGTATCTAGGGATTTTACGCCGTTTACGGGAATCAATACGGAAGAAACGACCGGAAAAGTGGCTTTTGGGAGAATGGTCATGACATCACGATAATGCCCCAGCACACAGAGCTCTTTCCGTGGGTGCTTTTTTGACTAAAAATATCATGTTAACAATGCCTCATCCCCCGTAATCACCTGATTTAGCACCAAATGACTTCTTTCTCTTCTACAATGAAGTCAGTTCTAAAAGAACATAGATTTGATACCGTTAATGCCATAAAGGAAAAATCGCTGAGCATTTTGAGGGTGACCTTACTTCTGACGAATTTTCTGGGTGCTTCCGGAACTGGGAAAAAAGAATGAAACGCTGTATAGATTCCCTCGGATAGTATTTTGAGGAATATTAACCATTATTTGTATATGTTCATCTAATAATTTTTTTATGACCCAATTCCCCGAATTTTATGATCATACCTTGTATAATAAAATTATTATTTATTGAATTGAAAAAAAAAGCATTGGAATAAAATAAACTGACTTTCTTTGCTTTATCCCATCTTTCTTTTCCCCAGTAATCCAATTATCTCTCTATGCCAATATATCTTAAATCTCTTTCATTCTTGTGTCTCTCACAACTTCTCACAATAGCTTTTCTTGAGGGAGGGGTTGATGGACAATAGGTCTAAACTGCTGGTTTTCAACCACTATGACCTGGTATTGAATCCCACATTGGGTGCCTTTTTCTAATTAAAAAAAAAATGCTTCAATGGCTCCTGATTCTTACAATAGTCCAACCCCACCAGTGAGTGCAAGTAACTAAATGGAGCTCTGGCAAACTTGTGTGCAAAAGTCTGTTTTCACATGTATATACATGTGGTGCAGTAAAAGCAGTCGCCAACTTCTGCCTACCGTGATTATCATGTCCTGTACCACGTGTACTAAGGATAATAATAAAATACAAACTTGATAAACACTCCAATTATTTATCCTGCAACACAACATTTCTCCATTCCCCTCACTTTCAAATTCACTCATCATTTGTACTCAGCTCTCCCCTGGTGTGCACTCACTGTGTCCAAGAAAAATTATTTGGTCTTGTTACCTTCTGCTTCCAAGCTATACTCCAAATTGTACACTGTCATCTATTAATATTCAGTAATACTTATTATATACCATGATAAGGCACAATTTGGATTATAGTTAAGAAACACAAGGTATAATAAGACCAAATTCAAATAAATAAATATCATAATACACCCTATTTATTTATTTGAGGATTTGGTCTTATTCTATTCAGTAAAACCTATTATATATCAGTGATATGTTCCATCTGACAATCAATAATCCTTCTCCACCACCTGTGTAATATCAAAATATGTATAGTTTCAATTTTAAGAAATATAGAGATATAAAAAAAAAAAACTTGAAAAAAAAAAAAAAAATGTTCCAAAGTACGAAAGGTATGGGCCATGATAATCAAGGTGGGTAGTTAGCAGTTATTTTTACTGTAAGTAAGCCACATGTTGAATAAAATTGGAGACTATTTGTCAATATTGTCCCCAAATGTCAACTTGATGGACACTAGCAACAACATCTCATTTAGAATCCATTTGGCCTTTGGCACTTACAAGTGGTCCAAGCCTCATTTAGTTACTTACACCCACTGGGGGGGGGGGGGGGGGGGTGACTTGGGCAATAATCAGTGGTTATTGAAGCATTTTGATATTTTTCAAGTGTTATTCAAGGCAGTGTTGTATTCAGTAGGAGCTATTGTAAAATCTCTCTGTGGATGACAGAGCCAAAGTGTCCTTTAGAGAGATAGATGTCCTCTTACAGAGAGTTGCTAATTAGTAAAACTGGTAATTTGTGTATTAGAAGCTATCCTTTGTAGCGAGGTGTCCTATCATAGAGGTATGTTCTACTGTATCTTTGTGGCCCAGATTTCCCCAGGAGACTGAGGGAGCTGCTGGAGGACCGGACTGTGGTGAAAACAGGGATGAACATCGAGGGGTCAGTTCTGACTGCCATACAGCAGGCTGTGACCTGAGAGTTGTGGTCCTCAGAGATCTCTGGAGACTGGAGCGGGGAGGAGTCCCAGTCAACACCTACCAGCTACTCAAGTCTGACTCTGTGGTGGAGTTGAACAGCCTGGCTTGTACAGTACTGAACAAACCTGGGCAGCGCTGGAGCTTGGATAGACTGGTGGTCTGTCTGGTGAGTTTATATATATTCCCTATATTCCAGGGATGGGGGTCGGTGGAAGGATGGTCTAAACCTTCGGTTTTAGACCGCTATGACCCGGGTTCGATTCCCACATTGGGCACTTTTTTTCTGATTTATAAAAAAAATGCTCCAATGGCCCTCGATTCTTGCAAAAGTCCAACCCCACCAGTGAGTGCAAGTAACCAAATGGGGCTCTGGCACATTTGTAAGTGCAAAGTCGATCTGCTTTTCACATGTGTAGACATGTGGTGCACTTACAGTAAAAGCAGTCGCCTTCTTCTACCCACCATAATTATCCCTAGTACACATGGTACAGGCCATGATAATCATGGTGGGTAGTTAGCGACTGCTTTTACTGTAAGCGCACCACATGTCTACACATGTGAAAAGCAGTTCGACTTTGCACTTACAAATGTGGCAGAGCCCCGTTTGGTTACTTGCACTCGCTGGTGAGGTTGGACTTTTGCAAGAATCGAGGGCCATTGGAGCATTTTTTTTTTAAACAAAAAAAAGTGTCCAATGCGGGAATTGAACCCGGGTCGGAGTGGTCGAAAACCAAACGGTTTAACCAGCCTTCCACTGACATTTCCACCATGGCCTATACCACGTGTACTAGGGATAAGCAAAAAATATATATATATATTCCAAGGATAACCCTATAACAAGACTGCATTCATGTCATATATGTAAAAGGAGATTTCTCCCAACAAAATGGCCACACAAACTCTCCAGCCACCATCTAGCAACACCAGTTTTGGCAGCTTCAGAAGGACCACCATGTTTCACACTATAGCTCTCCCATCCATCCTGTCTCTCTACAAAGGATTCATAGAAACCTCTGAATTAATCCTAAATGATAACAATTTGGACTTTAGATTAGAAACATAAAGTAATAAAACCAAATTAATGAAATATTTTAGCTACAAGAAAATAAGACCTAATCCAAATAAATTAGTAGTGTATGACTTTTTGGTAACAGCATTGTTACCACACACATTATCAGACAAAAAAATGCAAAAAATATTTTTTTAATTCTCTTTATCTGATGATGGTAGCAACGCTCTTACCAAAAAGTCACACACTATAAATGTATTTGGATTAGGTCTTATTTTCTTGTAGCTAAAAACATTTCATTAATTTATTCATATTACCTTATGTTTCTAATCTAAAATCCAAATTGTATCATTCTCATTTTTTATAAGACTTCAATGGACCTACGAAGTTATTAACAAACATTTCAGTAATTTGAATTCAGTCTTGCTACCTTCTGTTTCTGAATTAAGCCAAGTTATCCTATGATATTTCAAATTGTACATTCAAGCTGCAATCTAACAAGAAGTTTCCAACTTATTTCACACTTTTTGAACAATCATTTCTCTTTTGTTTCACCTGGAAATCTCTCCATAGTAAAGCTTTGTAATGACAAATTCTCATAGTCCTTGTGCAAAGGACAAAATTCACTTTTTAACACTCCCTACTATGAGAAAACAAACTTTAATCCAACACACTGTTTTAATGTCCATCTATACAGAGAGCAAAACAACAACTGACTCACCCGTGCAGCCGAGGTCACGCTCCGCTGCGTCACGTGGGGAAACATAGGTACCTGTTTTCTTACATGTTCTCAGCACATCCCCCTTTTTAAGACTTGAAATATATATATACATTACAAACTTTAAATGCATAATATAACTAATAATGAAGGCGATCCACAGGTTTAACAATTCGTCCACTCCGGGTTCTTATCTGGCCGTCTTCTGAGTCGTTAGAGGGATGATCCACAACTGGGGTCTTTTCATTTTCAACCAGTTCCTCCCCCGAAAAGGTCGGCGTCGATGGGTCGGCTGGATATTGCACTGCATATCCTTTTCGTAGATGGAACCTGTTTCGACGTAAAGTCCCAACTGGAGTATCAACCATATACGACCTTGGTGTCGATGCTTTCTTCTTTACAATCCCCCAGGTTCGCATATCTGTAATCCAAACCGTGTCACCTTCGGATAGCTCCTCCATGTCCGTAGCTCCGCAGCGTCGATCATATCTAGATTTCATATCCTTTCTCCTTCTCCCCTCCTTTCTTTTCAGGGTCTGAGAGTCCACCAACTTTGGATTAAGATTCTCTGGTGCAATTGGCAAGGTCGTTCGGAGTTTACGTCCCATGAGAAGCTCAGCAGGGCTGTAACCGTTCTCCAAAGGGGTCGATCGATACTCCAGGAGTCCAAGCGATGGGTCTTGATTTTTCTTGAGGATCAACTTAGCAATTTTCACACCTGCTTCTGCCATCCCATTGCTCTGCGGAAATCGAGGACTTGAAGTGACATGTGTGAATCCGTACTGCCTTGCGAAATTTGCAAATTCACGAGCAGCTCCAAATTGCGTCCCATTATCGCTTACAACAGTTTCTGGTATTCCATGTCGGGCAAATATGGATTTGCAACTACGCACCACCACACTGGCTGTGAGCCGATCCAGCTGAATTATTTCAGGAAAGCGAGAATAATAGTCAATGACGACTAGATACCACTTATTCTCGAACTTGAACAAATCCATTCCAATCTTTTGCCACGGTCGTGTAGGAAAGTTGGTTGGTATCAAAGGTTCATGTTTTGAGACGGCTTCCTGGATACAGACACTGCACTTTCTGACCGTTTCCGCGATCTCTTCCGAAATTCCAGGCCACCATACCGTCTCACGTGCGCGAAGTCTTGTTTTTGTAATCCCGAAGTGCCCAGCGTGCAACTTATCT
This sequence comes from Cordylochernes scorpioides, assembly GCA_030710605.1. Taxonomy (NCBI): domain Eukaryota; kingdom Metazoa; phylum Arthropoda; class Arachnida; order Pseudoscorpiones; family Chernetidae; genus Cordylochernes; species Cordylochernes scorpioides. Next base: position 20,477,302 of record CP092882.1, on the reverse strand, counting down.
AGGATCTCCAGTTTCATACTTGCTGGAATAACAAGACGACAGCTACGCATCAGTAGTCCATTTTGAACGCCGAGTTCATCCTTGACATGCCAATAAGAGAGCAGAGCCTGTGACATTTTCTTCTTATCTGGCCAGCCTTTCTCAAGGTAGTTGACTACTGCTTTCAGGGTCGTATCTTCTTGTTGAGCTTCAAAAATCTTCGTCAACATCTCGTCTTTGTCGGTTATACTCGAGAGAACTGCATTTATATGCGCTGAGGTTTGCCGTTCGTTTTCACCTCCCTCGGTTGCAAGAAGTGGTTGTCTGGATAATGCATCGGCGTCGAGCAGCTCCTTCCCAGGGATATGCACTATTTCGAATCCAAACCTCATCATACGCATTCGGAAACGTTGCAGTCTTGGGGTCAGCGAACTCAATTCTTTCGTCGAAAATAGAGGAATGAGAGGCTTATGGTCGGTCTCAATTCGGAAACGCTTTCCAAGCAGGAAATCTTGAAAACGTTCGCAAGCCCATGTAATTGCGAGAGCCTCTTTCTCGATCTGAGCATATCGTTTTTCGGTAGGTGTCATAGTTTTAGAAGAATAAGCAACAGCTCGCCAGATTCCATTCTTACCTTCTTGCTTCAGTACCGCTCCCAAGCCGTATGAAGATGCGTCGGATGACACCATAGTTGGTTTCCTGACGTCGTATGCTGCCAAGATGGGTTGAGTCATGAGCAATTCTTTCAACTTTCGGAATGCTCGCTCCTGGGTGCAATCCCAAACGAAGTCTTGACCTTTCACCAACAACTGGTTCAGTGGAGCCACAATTTCAGATAAATTTTCCACAAAGCGTCCCAGATGGTTCACCATGCCAAGAAATCTTCTTACGCCATGAACATCTGTCGGAGCAGGCATCCTCGCCACTGCTTCGATTTTCGCTGGATCTGGTCGAATACCGTCTTCATCCAGTATGTGCCCAAGAAAATTAATTCTTGGCACGCCAAAAACACACTTGGCCTTGTTTAGTGTAACTTTCGCCTCTTTCAGTTTTCGGAGCACTAAACGAAGAATTCGATCGTGAGTCTTGGAGTCGGAGGCAAATATCAGGATATCGTCCAGGTAACACATTACACCGTCCATGCCTTGCAAGATTATTGACATAACTCTCTGAAAATACTCTGGGGCGAGTGAGATTCCAAATGGCATTCTGCAGTATTTATATCTCCCAAAAGGAGTGATGAAGGTCGTTAAATGCTGGCAGTCCGGGCTCAACGGAATCTGGTGAAAGCCACTGTTCGCGTCCAGTTTCGAAAAGGATCTTGCTTCCCCCAGTTGCCCCAGCATGTGCTCCACCACTGGCATGGGATGCACTTCGCGCTGTACATGTTCGTTCAGCCTTGAGAGATCCACACAGAGTCGTATGTCGCCATTCGGTTTACCAGCAATCACAGTCGGTGCACACCATTCAGTCGCAACGTTAACTTGTGCTATGATTCCCGCCTTCTCGAGCTCTTCCAATCTTGTTTTGAGCTTCTCCATCAAAGGTATTGGTACCCGTCGAGGAGTACGCACAGCATATGGTTTTGCTCCAGGTTTCAATTTGATTTCGTAAGGGTTTCCGATCTGTCCCAGTCCTTCAAATACTTCAGGGAATTCCTTGATTGGGTTAATTCTCGTCGCTACCACTTCAATCCTCCTCGCCAGGTTCAAGAGCTCACATGCCCGGCGACTCAGAAGAGGTTCACTCAAACGACGAATGACATAAATCTTCTCCTTGATATCATAATTTCCGTTTCGCAGCGTTGATATAAACATACCCACAGTCTGAAGTTCGGAAAATTCAGCAGCTCTAATGTTGATATCACTTTTCACTAGTCGTTGCTGTCCCATCATCTTCTTGAAGAGACACAGAGGAACACATGTAACATCCGCCTGGGAGTCGAGCTTGAACTTCACCTGTTTCCCGTTCACTTGGATTTCTGCTGTCCATCGCCTCCTGCACTCGCCTTCATCATCATCGAGATTAGATGAATCCTCCACAGCTGAGACCTCCAGGAGAAAACCAATTTCTTCATCAAGTTCAGAAACAGCTTTGACTTCCGCAGTCTTCGCCTGCTTATCTGGGCAGCAATTTGCAAAATGGCCTGTTTTTGAACATAGGTTACATCTTTGTCCTTCAGCACGGCAAGCCTGTCCTTCCCTGTGGGTGAAACCTCCGCATTTTGGACATCGTGATCTTGTCTTGGCTGACTTCTCCTTCTTCCTCGAAGGCTACTGTTGTTGTTTTGGTGATTGTTTCTTCGAGTTGAACTTCACCTGATTGACCTTTTGGCTTGTTGAGGGACGCTGCAGGTCGACTTGCTGCTGTCGAACGGCTTCCTGCTGTCGAACCATTTTCACCGCCTTTTCCAAAGTCAGTTCGCTGTCCAACTGCATTCTTTCAGATAAAGCTTTGTCCCTCACTCCAACCACAATTCGGTCACGGATCAACTGCTCATGAAGACCCTCAAATTCCAAACTATCAGCCAATTTGTACAATGAAGTGATGAATTCGTCCACTGGCTCCCGATCCTCTTGGATTCTTTAATTAAATTTCGCACGTTCGTAGATAATATTCTTTCTGGCACAGAAGTGGCTGTCGAACGCCTTGAGGACGGAATCAATTTTCGTTGCCTCTTCCTCCTTTTCGAACTTGAAGGTCCTGAATATATCATCCGCGCGGTCACCCATCAAGTACATGAACAAATCGATCTTGTCCGCCTCCTCTTTCTTCTTCATTCCACTGACCACGAGGTATCGTTCGAATTTCTTCCTCCATTTGGGCCATTCGTTGGGAGTCGAGAAGTCGAAAGTTTCTGGAGGTTGAATCTGAGCCATGTTGAATTATCTTCCAAGGTACACAAAAATCGATATTTTGCAATATACGGGTTCGTATTTTATCCAGCTATCGCTGCCACCATGTTTTAATGTCCATCGATACAGAGAGCAAAACAACAACTGACTCACCCGTGCAGCCGAGGTCACGCTCCGCTGCGTCACGTGGGGAAACATAGGTACCTGTTTTCTTACATGTTCTCAGCACACACACTTCCAAGGGATCATAATTTGTCAATGGATTAAGCATTGAATTATACTCAGTTAATCCTATGAGTGCCATGGAATGATATAATTGTCCCCAGAAATTTCTTTAAAAAATCCACGTCACTGTATATAGTAGAACTTCCATGAGAGGACACTCACACTAAAGGAAACCTCTCTACAAAAGACAGTTTTCATTTGTAAAATTATCATTTTTACCATTTAGCAACTCTCTGGTAAGAGGACACCTCTCTCTCCCTAAAGGACACTTTGGCTCTGCAACTAGGTGTCCTTTACACGGAGGTTCTACTGTAATTAGCCCTCCTTTTCTCACCCCACCTCAGTTTATTTATGTATTTTTGAAGGTTGTTGACTATTGCTTGCTACATATTTGTAATAATATATATAATAAAACATTCCAATTATGAAAAATGATTAGTAAATTTATCAAATTAAAATGATTATCATGTATCAAGACAAAGAAAATTTCTCAATTAATATAGAAAAGTCTTTAAATTCATGAATACTTGAATGCTCTGTTTAGAATGTTTATATCAATTATAGACATAACATTAACAAGGCTAGGGATAATGATAAGGCACAATTTGGATTGTAGATTATAAACACAAGGAATTAAGACTAAATAAATATTGTGTGACGTTTTGGTAACAGCGTTGTTACCATCTTCAGACAAAAGTACTTAATGAGAAATTATACCATAGCATGTTTAAGTAACTATTTAAAACATGCTGTGGTATAATTTTATTTTCAGTACATTTGTCTGAAGATGGTAACAATACTGTTACCGAAATGTCACACATTATTTATTTGGTCTTATTACCTTGTGTTTATAAGGCTAGGGAAGAAAGTTAAAAATCTCATCAAATATCCTGCCAAAAGAAAGCCCATCAAAATCTACTGACCCATAATCTGGAGCAGCTTCCTATATAGAAGGGAAGGCAAAACATTTTTGTCCTCCAAATTTATGGGGTCAAGAGGTGTACTAGATACCTGCTTTTCCTCTGATAAAGGTGTGTACCTTGGCTGCTGAAATTTGCATAAAGAAATTTAATTATTAGAAGAGAAAATTGCTATAAAATATAAATGTAAAAAATATATACAATAGCAATGCGTTTCTTTATCCGTAAAAAATTTTTTTTTCAAGTTTTCGGATCTTTACAATCTTTCCACAGGCATAACTGTAAGCTGAGAGAATGTATATAAAATTGTTTAATTGATTTTTTTAATCAAATATTTCATGTGTGCTTTATATATAATTTAAAAAATTAATTATATATTATTTATAAAGTACATTTAAGTTAATAAAATGAGTTGGATAATGTTCCCCCCAATTGTAAGTATTTAATGGTATTTCTTAACTAATACAACTTCCCTTGAAATAAGTTAAAGTTTACCACCCAAGTAGAATTCACCAGTGTCTACCAGAGTGGGGGTAAATAGATTGACTGGGATTAGAAAAAATGGATGAATGGTTTGTTGAGTAAATTAAAAACATTGTTGCACACTGTTCTGTCTACAATTTCACTCAAGTTTTCACTATAACCTTGATAAGGCACAATTTGGATTATGTTGTTGTTTCTTATCCCCTTGTGTAAAGATTACACGAATTCCATGAGTTCATCCTCCTTGAGCTGTTTTATGATGAGCAGCAGCCTCTCCCAAAGGTCCTGTTTAGTGCATCTAATGCAAGCCAAAATGTGTTCTGGAGCTGCAGGTACCAAACTACATTTTGGGCAAGTGGGGTAGATTTTATTATTTTCTATCTTCAATGGCTTGAGATGGCCTGTTCTAAATCTTGTTAGTGTTGTTTGATGCTGTCTATTTCTGATGTTCAGAGCCCCTCCTGGGTTCACTCCACTGTACCAACTTTGCTTATACTTTGTATGGAAATTTTGGTTTGAATTAGTGAACTACTGCGAATTTGTATACCGGACATACAAACAAACAAACATTGATTATTATATATATAGATAATCCAGTATAAGCAAAGTTGGTACATTCTGGGGAGCAATAGTTCCCCAGAATGTACCAACTTTGCTTATACTGGATTATCTATATATATAATAATCAATGTTTGTTTGTTTGTATGTCCGGTATACAAATTCGCAGTAGTTCACTAATTCAAACCAAAATTTCCATACATAGGTAAAAAAAATACGGGGAAGACGATAGGCTATTTTAAAAAATATATAAATCAATTATTAAAACTATATATTCAAATTATTCTACTTAGCTCACAAACAGCGCTCTCTATCAAAGATTAGATTAAATTAGGCTGATGCAAACAAATAGATAATGCTAATAACAAACAATTATTTAAAAAAAAAATATTATCTAAATATATATCACTCGGGTAGATATGCACACGGGTCAATCCCGGGGCGAACCCCGGGTCACCCGTCTAGTAGATTATAAACACAAGGTAATAAGACCAAATTCAAATAAATAAATAGTGTGCGACGTTTCGAACTTTTGTCTAAAATGGTAACAACGCTGTTACCGAAATGTCACACACTATTTATTTATTTGGATTTGATCTTATTATCATGTCACTATAACCTTGTTACACCAGCCTCTTTTATAACACCAACTTGGTTATAATATCCAACATTGTTGTCAGACGGATCACACTCTACCTAAGGAGTCCACTACTCGACTCAGTGATTGGTCCCATGTCCCCCTCTCCATGGCTCAGCAACATTACGCTGCCCTGGATGCCTATGTGAGTACTTCTTTCCACTTCTCCTCATTTGGGATTGGAGTGAGTTATCCTTTATTTTTTTCACTTTTGTACAATTTTTTTCATAGTTTGGCATTCCTATGCCCTTAAGTACCCATTCTTTGATTTTTCAGAAAGCCTCAAGACCAGCTTTTTTAGTCGTTGAGGTACAGCTTGTACCACACTAATGAGGGCCTACCGATTTTTTTGCTTATCCCTAGTACATGTGGTACAGGCCATGATAATCATGGTGGGTTGGTGACTGCTTTTACTGTAAGTTCACCATATGTGAAAAGCAGTTAGACTTTGCAATTATAAATATGCCAGAGCCCCGTTTGGTTACTTGCACTTGCTTGGTGGGGTTGGACTTTTGCAAGAATCGGAGGCCATTGGAGCATTTTTTCTAAACAGAAAAAAGTGCCTAATGCGAGAATTGAACCCGGGTCGTAGAGGTCGAAAACCAACGGTTTAGACCATCCTTCCACCGAACCCCTGCTATCCTTTATACAGTAGAATGCCATTGAGTGGACACTTGCTAGAGGACACCACTTTACAAAGGAGTTTTCATTGCTAAAATAACCATTTTTTTACCAATTAGCAACTTTCTGATAAAAGGATACTCTTCCCAAAGGACACATTGACTCTTTAACTAGATGTCATCCTTTACAAAGAGGTAGTTCTGCTGTGTCTTATTGGTTGGAGAGTTGCTAAATGTTGAATATTTCACATAATCATGCAGAGAGAGCCACTAAATGTTGTCTTGTTAGCGTCCTTCCAAGTCAGGTTCAACTTTTGTTGACTGACTATGGACAAATATTCTTCTATTTGATCTGTTAGCAACCATCTAGTGACCAATTAGCTTTCTTGACCCCTTCTAACCAGCTCATTGCAGGTCTTCCTTCTTCTCTCCTTTTTCCTAACATCAACAACTTTTCTAAACCATTAGCCCTCATTAGCTTATATGAATTCAATGTACATTCAATTTTAGGCTTTAATAACACAAGATATTACTAAAATAGTTACTTTTTATAAAGGCACAATCACATTAAATATTAAGGACAAAATTTTCACAGACCATTTTTCTATAGTGGGTATAGGAGGTTGTTTTGATCAAGATAAAGTGGCATCCATAAGTTTATCTAAAAATAAAAAAGGCATATCTTGACCAGGAGCACATATATTTTTCAGAAGGCAGAGCGCCATCTGGTGAAACAGAAATCAACTAAACATTGATTTAGCCTGTTCCCTGATATTTGGCCAACCCAATTTTGTTGATAAATCAAGAAAAGCCATCCACAAACATCAAGAAATTGGGTTGGCCAAATATCAGGGAAAAGGCTAAATCAATGTTTAGTTAATTTCTGTTCCACCAGATGGTGCTCTGCTTTCTGAAAAGCACATGTGCTCATGGTCAGGATATGCCTTTTTAAATTTTTATTTTGTTTTTTTCACATAAGTTTATCTATGTGATATTTTACTGGAGATGCTGGGTAAGATAGTGAAAGACAAACTTAAGATTGCTGAGCAGACCTTGAGTCCATGGGTGCTGTGATCTAGTTTCCACAAATGACACCAGGATTCCTCTGTCAAATCAAATCTGAGAATTGCCATTTCAAGAAGATGGTGTCACTTTATATGCTACAATGACATAGATTCATGCTGCAAGAAAAAGGATTTAAAACTACTAGAATGGACTCTAGACTTCAAGATGCCGAAGGAAACCTTGACTGAAAAAAGCAATATGTCAGTTGTTGTTGTCGTGTCCAATGAAGAGCCTCAGATGTCTCCACGCATCTCTATCACAGCAGCAGCAATGTCCACTATTTTGGGTGTGTAAAGCTGCTGTTCTGGGTCTATGTCAATTTTCTGCAAGGCTGCGGCCATTGCTGGGCATGAGAATATGTGGGTTTTTGCATGTCCTATAGGTTCTTGTGCCATCTGAATGTATTGTCATTCCTTTATAGTGTTTTGTTCTAAGTCTTGTTATAGTTGTTGTAAAAAAAAAAATGCTCCAATGGCCCCCGATTCTTGCAAAAGTCCAACCCCACCAGCGAGTGCAAGTAACCAAACGGGGCTCTGGCACATTTTTTAAGTGCAAAGTCGAACTGCTTTACACATGTGTAGACATGTGGTGCACTTACAGTAAAAGCAGTTGCCAACTTCTACCCACCATGATTATCATGGCCTGTACACCACCTGTACTAGGGATAAGAAAAAAAAAAAAAGTATTTGTCATTTTTCTCTCAGAGTTTATTTAGCATATTTGATCTTTTTACTTTTTGTTTAATTATCTTGTATTTTACCAAAGCATCAGCGTCAAATACTGACAATATGTCAGTAGCAACAGAATTTACAAGCTGTAAGAAACAGCTAACAAAAGGAAGGAGCTTCGTAACAGAATATTTATTGAGGTGAAATTATCAGGCATCCGAGGATAAGTTTCTATTAAAACATTTTAACTTACAAATCTCTAACTTTCAGGCCTGAATGACAGGATTCCACTGTTACATCAAATCTAAGAATTGCCATCCAAAAAGATGATGTCACTTTAGATGCTACAATGACATAGATTCATGCTGCAAGAAAAAGGATTTAAAACTACTAGAGTGGACTCTAGACTTCAAGATGCCAAAGGAAACCTTGACTGAAAAAAGCAATATTTTAGTTGTTGTTGTTGTGTCCAATGAAGAGCCTCAGATGTCTCCATACATCTCTATCACAGCAGCAGCGATGTCCTCTATATTGGGTGTGTAAAGATGCTCTCTACGGGAGAAAACATGCTAAAATAAATGGTTAATAGGACAAGAGTTTAAATATAATCAAAAAGGGAGGGTGTTATTTGAATGCCAATTTAAAGTGGGTTCCACTGCACAACTTTATCTGATTTGTTATTCAGAGGGAAATGTGTTTTTTCCTGTTGAAGGGCTTTCGTGTCTGAAAGCTAAAGAGTTGTGAATTAAAATGTTTTAAAAGAAACTTGGGGAAGCCTGATATTTATCAATATTGAAACAAGGGCTGAGCTGTGAACTCAATATTTATTATGAAAAAGGCATCTCCTTATTGTGTAACTGAAAGTTGCTGATGGCTTGCGCCATCTATCAGAATAAATATCAACTATTCTTGCTGATTTTTAATTATTCCAGAATTGGCCAAATACCCATTCTTGATTAACTAAGAAAAGCTAACCCATGGCGCCAAGCCATCAGCAACTTTCAGAATGACCAGTTTTTTTGGTCGTTGAGGTACAGCTTGCACCACGCTGATGAGTGCCAACAGCCCAAAACGCATCCGTGGTTAGCTTTTCTTGATTAATCAAAAATGAGTATTTGGCCAATTCTGGAATAATTAAAAATCAACGAGAATAGTTGATATTTATTCTAATAGATGGAGCAAGCCATCAGCAACTTTCAGTTGCACAATAAGGAGATGCCTTTTTCATAATTTATGCACCTTATCCCAGTACAATATCACATTTGTACTATTTTTTCTCCATATTTATTGTTATCTCCCCATTTTGTTACTCAGCCACAGAACGGTATGTATATTTTCTCTTGACTGTGTGTGGCAGGCATCCTGGCTGTGCTATGACAAACTGGTGAAGCAGCAGCAGCGAGGGTTATAAAATAATAAACAGTCATTTTATATATTTCTGTACAACAAGGGGTATGTTACAGGGGAAACACACTTTGTACACAACATCAGGGGCATTAATCAGAGAGGTTTGGTCCATCCCCCAACCTCCGGCTTAGTCCCCAGTCCGGCGTTGGTCAGCAGATCCTGGAAGTCCAGCTCTTGGATCCCACGGAAAACATCCAGCTTGGTCACCTCACCCACACTCTCCTCACTGGACAGACACTCGCTGTCAACACTTGTTGGAAACATTTTACAGCACTAATCAATATGACAGATGGTGTTATGGGTCATCAAAAAACTACAAGAGAACCTCTGGCTGGCGGCCTCTCAGTGGTTAGGTCAGATTCTAACTGTAGAGTACTGCCAATTTATCAAAATAATAATTTTGGATATTTAATCAAAGATCACAGAACACACTCCAATAATAGAAAAGATTCAATGTGAGAACTTGGCTCATTAGTAGTGAACACTCCTACCAGACTTGATCTTTGACCTCATGAAGCTATTTTGAAAAAAAATTCTCTAAAAGATTGAAAATTTTCTCTCAATAAAAATCGGCAAAAATTAAATTAAAAAGTAGTTGTTTTTCATAGATGTATAAAAATGTATAACCATCTAGTGTATATATATAGGAAATAAAAGTTAATAATTTTTTGTGTTTAAGGTAAATAATTAATAATACAATTCCTTATTTATCTAAAATAATACTATTATTTCAAGTTTTAAATAGTTTTGTCACTATATATATATATAGTACAGGCTGTCATCAACAGAAGGCAATATAGGATAGCCAGGTTGGGACTAAGCCCACCAAAATCCAATGAGGAGAATGGCAAAATTATGAGCCACCAATAGAAGTAAGCACTACCAACTACATCTAAATCCATTTGCAGCAATCATGTTCTACATGTTAAGGCCTCATCTAAAGTCTGGCAGTCCTACAGTAGTGTTTCAGACTCTTTGAATCAACAACAGAAGTACATTTGCCTTGGGATAAGAATGAAAAGATGTCACATATACAGTTAAACCTGTCTATAGCGCCCCCCCTTGGGACTCGCCAAAATAGGGTGATATAGAGAGGGGGTACTATAGACAGGTTGCTTAATATAGATGTAAATCGCATCGTACTATTTAAAATCGGGTGATATAGGGACGGGGTGCTATAGACAGGTTTAACTGTATATTAAAATGTATTTATCAAAAGGAGAAAATAGGTGCAGCCGTTTGTGCGGCATAATGAGCAGCTGACATTCCATTAAAATGAATCAGCCGTATAAACTAGAGCTATAAATAATTGTGAGGGAGCGCTATAGACAGGTTCAACTGTATATATATGTTTTTAAGATTGGTATATTTTCACAATAATGTACAAGAAACACTACCATTTTAACACAACTTTTCTAAATAAAACATCTCCTTAATCTCCAATGAAAAATATATACAGTAGAACCTCCCTGTAAAGAATACTTAGTTGCAGAGCCAGGTGTCCTATACAGAGAAATGTCCTTATTGGAGAGTTGCTTTTCTTCTTTCTTGTGGATCCGAAAATAATTTATTTTCCTATATTTTTCAGTTGATTGAATGCCAACCTTTTTCAAGGTACAACATATTCACATTGAATATTGGTAAATAAATAATATTTTTATCCAATATGTCTTTTTTGAATTAAAGATTTGTTTATAGATTGCTCTCTATTTTCAAAGCAAATTTATTGATATATAAGCTTTTTTTTTATCAATAAATATTTTGATGTGTTGAAACTTAAAAAAATATATATATAGTAAAAAATCTTAATGAACCTATTATATTTATTTATTGTAGAATACTATATCCTTGCTCAACACTTAGTAAATTGGTTATAGTAAACTGGATTTTTTAAATATTGAAACATTGAGAAAGAGGAATGTCTATTATATGTAAAATCAATAAACGATACATTTGGAAAGCGTCCATTGTTTGGAGGTGTCCACTAGCGAGAATGGTTGCTAGCACGGACATATTTTCAATGGGAGGGCAATTTTGGCAGTAAAAACTGTCTGTTGTTTAGAGGTGTCTGCTAAGGGAAGTTCTACTATATTGGGAAGGACTGGGTCATTTCTTATATCATTTCTCTTGGCTTCTAGTTCAGCTGGATAGAAGAGCAGAAAAACGTATCATATTGCATGCATGCAACATCAAAATATTTATTGGTAAAACTGCTCAGAAGGTTAACCACATGAGCCCTTCTAAAATGCAGGCTAACTTTTAACTCAACATCCCAAGAGATCAAAAATTTTGGTTTAATTAAAGTCAGAATTGATTTTATATTGTTGTTAATGTTCATCAAGTTGAGTTTAACTTTGGGTGACAATATGGGCAAATATTCTCCAATTGTATCTGTTAGTGAGCATCATTCACAGTCATCTAGTGACCTTCCTTGACTCCTTCTAGCCAGTTCATTGCAGGTTTTCCTTCTTCTCTCCAAGTTTTTCCCAACATCTCTTCTAAACCATTTGCTTTCATTTTGTGTTTGAAGTAGGTCAGTCTTTGTTACATATTTGGTATTCTTTGTGTAGGTGTTTTGGAGGTTATACTGTATTTTTCATCTTAGTAAGGACAGTAAGAAGAGGTTTTATTCATAAAAGAAGGAAAAAAAACATTTAAAATGGTATAACATCTTGTTCCTAGATGGCACACTAATGCCTTGACTATTAGTGACTTACTGATTATTATAATTATGGTAGGTAGAGCCTATTTAGATGCTTTTACTATTAGTGCGACACATATCTATGTTATGATGCATTAACGCGCCATCTGTTATGAAAATTTAAAACTATTATAGACGCATATGATTCTTTTACAAATTAAACAAACAGTAAGGGCAGTAGAAATTGTTTAATTTGTAAAATAATCATATGCGTCTATAATAGTTTCGAATTTACATATCTATATGTTGATATAACCATGAAGGTTATTATTCCTTAAATTATAAGTTATACAAGGGAGAAGATGCCTACCTGGATTTGTGGGTCCTCTTGAAAGTCTTGCGGAAGGATGCTTGAAGCAGTTGGGAGGTGAATCTACGACAAGCCTGCGCGCCCAAATGCACAGTTTGACAGGAGCTTAAACAACTTAATGGGGAGAAATTGATATTTAATGATTGGAGAAGGACAGACTTCAAGGAGACTGACTTACCTGAAGCAAGATTTCTTCAGCAACTGGGGCAGCTATTCCAGGCGACACTTCTTCAGGGTGGAGGGCCACTCCAATCTAAGGAGACCACATACATTGTGTGTGTTGGGTCAAAAATTTCCATAAAGAAGATATGTAAATACACAAGAGAATAAAGTTTACCTACTTTCAAAATTTTAATTCTTATGTATGCATATAACACTTTGCCTACTTTAATATTTTATGTACATAAAATATATATTTTGTTTCAAATGTTAGCACATTATTTTTATTTAAGGAATCTATGTATATAGAGGCCAGGATTCCAGACTACAATCCTCTTGATAAAGATGATGGTCACCAAAACATTGGGTAGGGATAAGAGAATTAGAAAAAATGTAATATTAAAATTATTTTCTTTACATAAAAATATATGTAAAATTTATACACACTTTGATAAAATAATGCCTCAACTATAAGTTTATAAGTGAACCTACATTTTATTGAAGAGGCATTATTTGTTTCCCAAGGTGCACAATTTGAAAACAAACCTTTATGAATATAAATACAGTGGAATGTGCTCAAGTTTATAATAATCTGATATGGGGAAGTCAAGAGTGATATTTGAAGCTCCTACTGTTAGACCAACATAAAAAGCTTGTAAACAACCACAGACTGTGGCAGGTTTGCCCAGAGTGGAACCAGTGTATATATATATATAGATTTATTATTTTTAAAATCAAATTTCAAATTTGTTAATTAAAGTTAAAAATGCTCTTGACATTATATGAGATAAGGTTAGGTTAGGCTGGAAGGCTGGTAAACCGTTTGGTTTTCGACCACTATGACCCGGGTTCGATTCCCGCATTGGACACTTTTTTCTGTTAAAAAAAAAATGCTCCAATGGCCCCCGATTCTTGCAAAAGTCCAACCCCACCAGCGAGTGCAAGTAACCAAACGGGGCTCTGGCATATTTGTAAGTGCAAAGTCGAACTGCTTTACACATGTGTAGACATGTGGTGCGCTTACAGTAAAAAAAGCAGTCGCTAACTACCCACCATGATTATCATGGCCTGTACCACGTGTACTAGGGATAAGCAAAAAAAAAAAAAAAAAGGTTTTTTTTTCCCTTCAAAATCAATCCACTGAACAGAATTTTCCATTGTTGTTAGTGCTCATCAAATGTTTGAGTCAGGTGGGGGCAAATATTCTTCAATGTTATCTGTTAGTGCCCATCACTTGCAGCTATCTAGTGACTTTCTGGTAGTTTTCTGGACCCCTTTCAAGCTAGCTCTATATATAAGAGAGTAGAGAGATTACTACACTTTGATCTTAGCCAAAAGGCCGAGAGAGGGATGCCTCTTCTATGAATGACAACTTTTAGAATGATAGCTAGTTCTAAGCTTTTTCCAACAAATAAATTTATTATAATTACACTCATTATTGCGATTTGTGTCGGAAGGATTCCATCCACAAGGATTGAGAGCATCATAAAATAAGATGATAGAGTATGTCTGGTCAGTTTTTAGAGGCTCTCTTTCTGTGATTATATAAAAAAAAAGAAAACCAACATCAAAACTGGATGTAAATTACAGAAAAAAATTTCTGTGAGGAACCCCTATGGAACAGAACTTTTGGTCCACTATAGCTAGTTTAATTAGAAGTTCTAATTATTTGAACACACTAATATTAGATTCCTAGTTCATTATAACTCTATTGTGTTTTTTAATCCAAATGGAATTGGGGATTAAGTGTGTTAGGAACTCTCACAATATCCCAGCAAGGATTTAGTGTAAACAGCATGCCATCTGCTATTGGAAATTTGAACTATTCTCTTTAAAAATAAAGCAATTTCCTACAGCCATTACTGCAAGGATAAAAATAATGGGAAGGCCAGTAGAAAATTGGTGTTTTATTTTTTTAAAAGAAACATACACATCATAAATAGCTTTACACGTATTGAGTAGAGTTTTTTCAACCATTTCTGCAGTGTTGTTGTTTCTTATCCCCTTGTGCAAAGATTACACGAAATCCATGAAATCACTCATGGAATGGGGTGTAAGGGTACAGCTTTCTTTGATCGCGGCACCATAATCCAGGCACACTTTGGTGAAAGTCTGACTTTGCCTGTAGCTTTGTCAACTCTATATGAACCAATTTATTATATTGGACTGTTGTGATATATTTAAAATTAGGACTACACAATGGCTATGTTGGTTTGTGAGTGGGTTTTCTGATGGGGTTGGCCATAAATTTCAAATGGCACAAAATGCTGTCCATATTAAGAAACTCATGGCGGTGGTACCTGTGAGCAGCAGTCCTTCACATACTCCAGGGCTGCAGGTTGGGGACATTGGGGGGGCAGCAGTAGTAAGGGGGCGGAGGGCGGGGGCTTGGCAGGCTTGATTTGGACTTGTTGAGGTTTGGTCTCCTCCACCTCCTCGTATTCCTTATCCCCCACATCAATCTCTTCTTCCTCATCTTCCAGTGGGGGGCCGTCCTCGGATTCAGCGGGCAGAGGGCCTGCCTCTGTCAGGGTGCACACCACTCCTGCCCAACACCACCAGGGGACTTTCTGTTGTCATCTCACAAGTGAGAGGTGTGTGTAAGAAACATCCCTGTAGCTAGACCATGCTTGAAAAATTGTGTCTTATCCACCAATAAAAAAAGATGTGCTTCGCCCAATGACCTATTGTTTCTTTATTTACGCTCTCAGTTTACTGCCAATGTATACAGCCTATCAAGGCTAGCATGTGCCAGCCAATCACGTGCCACAGGCCTTTTCACCAGTTGTAATTAAGTCTCTATACATAAATAAATAATCCATTTTTAAAATGGTTACTTTGAGACAATTAACTAGTAATTATTTATTTGGGTGTGTGCCTATACTTTAGTACAACTCCTCTATCAATCGAGACCAAACATAGATAAAAGAATGAAAAAAATATATGGCAAGAAAAATAAATGAACAGCCCATTTTAGAGAGAAGAAAGAACATTCCAAATCCCAAGATACCACACCATGAGGCTTTAACCTTGTAAATATGCGAATACACTGTAAATGTTAAGAAATCTATACCTATTATATCCACTGTAAATGGCATAATCTAGGTTTTGAATAAAGTTATTTTTGAACTGGAACACTTTAGTACACAGTTCAGGCTACTACATTGCTTCAATTACCACCCCATTCTTGCACAGGTCTAAATTCACCAGAGAAATACAAGTAGTCATTCTCTAAGTGCAAAAATCCTAATGTACAGGCAAGTGCATACATCACAAACCATGATTATTATGGCTGCCTGTACAATGTATACTGGAGAGAATTAGCAGTAAAGCCCCTAGAAATTGACTAGCTTCTCTGGGAAACAACCCCTGACTGACATCCACATTGTGACAACATTGCTGAAACCCCCGCCTTAAAATGCCCAAGTATGATGTCATCATCTTAACTTCTGCTTTGACTGGAGAGGAAACCTTTATGGTTCAATTTCCTTCCGGCAAAATTTCCATCTATCTCCTATTTCTGAAAATTGAAACAGGAAGGACACTAGGAACTTGACATGGACCCAGAGCAGCAGCTTTACACACCCAAGATAGAGGACATTGCGACTGCTGTGATCGAGATCCAAGGAAACATCTGAGGTTCTTCATTGGACACGATAATGACTAGGATGATGGCATGTTGCCTAACAAACTTGCTTTGTCATTTTGTGGACATGCTTTGCTTGATATATTTTGATGGTTATAAATACATTGTTCCTTAAACACTCTCCCCCTGTATTTCATAATAAATACAGATGTCGCGTTCAGCGGCACAGCGCCCAGGCTCTATTTTGCCCAGACGCCCGAAGTCTCTTATTCTGGTCCCGGGGAGGAAAAAATCCGTGGAATCTCAAAGGTAGAGAAGAGCGATTCCCAAGAAGTCAAATCTGCGGAAGTGTCTAAGGCAGGTATCAACCAAGGCGTAGACCTCTCGAGGGCGGGCCGAGAAACCACACGACTCTAACCAGTCAACTACTTTATTTTTGTCACGAATATATATACATATAAATATTTACATATGGCAAATATGTTTCTTATAATGGATTAAATTTACATATATTTAAAAATATATAAATCTATAAGAAAAATAACATTCTTTTCCCAACATACTCCCACCTTGAGTTTTTCTACAGAAACTCAACCAATAGTTGGGAAACGACCGTTTTCATTCCAGTTCTTTAGGATTGGGCTATCTTCGTAGGGTCTTTACAGGCTTCTCCTCGGGAGCCTCCCCGGCGTGGTTCCGACTGTATACTCCTCAAGGTACTCCCCAGATCGGCAGGTATCTTTAAATTGTAGAGCCGTTGAACCGGCCTAATCTGGACGCCCTTGCTGGTTCTCAACTTGGCGACCCTCACAGGTCCATCTCGGCAAGGGTAGACCTCCACAACTCTCGCCAAAGGCCAATTGACTCGCTTAGCATTATCTTGTCCAATCAACACCAGATCTCCCACCTTGATAGGTCTTGCCTTCGAGCGTCTTCTAGTCTCCTGCCTTAAGAATCCAAAATACTCCGTCCGGAATCTCTTCCGCAGATCTTCTCTTAACCTTTGTCTAAATCGGTATCTCTTCTGAAGACTAGCCCTTTCAATAGAGTCCAGATCTGGAACTCCTATTTCTTTGAGGTCGTGTAAGAACAAGGCAGGGGTTAATGGACTAAGATCTTCGACATCTTCAGACATGTAAGTCAATGGACGTGAGTTCATCAAAGACTCTGTGTCACAGATAATGGTGTAAAGTTCTTCAAATTCCAAACGAGCTTGACCAAGAATCTTCCTAAGGAGTTGTTTCAGCAAACCAATCAATCTTTCCCACCATCCACCCCACCATGGAGCCGACGGAGGGATAAACTTCCAATTAATATTTTGCTTGGTACTCTCTGATTGGACTACCGCATTGTCTAGATTCCCTAGAGCTCTGCTCGCACCACGAAAATTGGTACCGTTGTCCGAGTATACTACATAGGGGCGTCCTCTCCTTGCTACAAAACGTCTGAAAGCTTGCAGAAAGTTCTCGGTTGAAAGAGAAGTCACCAGTTCCAAATGGACCGCCCGATATACGGCACAAGTAAATATAACAATCCACACCTTTCGCCTGTTCCTTAAAACAAGTGGTCCAGTAAGGTCTATCCCCACTACCTCAAATATTGAGGCATCCCTTACTCTATTTTCAGGTAATTCCACGGATTCAACAGAACCCGATTTAGCCGTGAACCGTCTACACTTAACACATTGATGTATGACCCTTCTTACAGTCCTCCTGAATTTCAAAATCCAATAATCCTCTCTTAATAAATTCATCAGAGTTTGAAGTCCCACATGCCCCCAAGTTTCATGCTTCCATCTAATGAGTAAATATACCAAGTCATGATCAGAAGGCAACAATAAAGGCATTCGAAAACTTTCCAGATCTTGTCTCCTACTTATTTTAGTTTTGACCCTCAACAATCCCAAAGAATCGCAGCATAACTTGAAATCCTTCAACCTCTTGTCCTCTGGTCCAGTGAAGGATTCCCGTTGGATAACTCTCACCAGCATCAGTTCCGCCCTTTTAATTTCATTCACAGTAAGATCACCTTTCACTCGCTGACCTATTGTTCCTCTCGCATTTGTTAAAAACCGGTTCATCCAGGCAGTTACTCTCAATATCTTGTAGTAGTTTGAAAAGCGATAGTAGTACTGATCTTTTTCCCTTTCAATACATGTTGATGTTAAAACAATCTTTCTCTTTTCCGAGTTCACAATATCTGGGTCAGGGTATATTTCCCTATGGGGCCAATCTCTTCTTGGTCTTCTCAACCAACTCGGGCCCTCCCACCACTTCGATCTCTCCAGAGAATCGGCTAAGCACCCCCGTGATGGTAAATCCGCTGGATTCAAACATCCTGGTACATGATACCAATCCTCTGTCAGACCTAGGACCATCACACATTATACTGGTAACATTGCTTGTCCAATCCACGCAAGTTGAAATGAGCAGAAGCCAACAATCTCTGTGCTTCGTCCACAAATTTTTCCATATCTGTGACTTTTGAGAAACTAGCCACACAGTTATCGATGTATAAAGACTCCCTCAATAATTCAGCTGTTTCTTGCCAGTGTTCAGGAGCCTTGTTCAAGTGGTGAAACAGCGTGGCAAGCAGGAGATATGGACTCGTCGTGATTCCGAAGACAACTCTCGCATGATGTAAAACCATCACATTTCCCTCTTTGTCATACCAGAGGAATCTTAGATAATCTCTGTCTTCCTCCCTAATCCCAATTTGGAGGAAGGCCTTCTCTATGTCCGAGGAGACTCCTATCTCGCTCTTCCTAAATTTATTCAAAATTCTTGGGATCGTTTCTATCATATTCGGACCTCTCTCTAGACAATCATTCAGTGAAAGTTTTCCCTTCTTCTTCGCCGAAGCATCAAAAACTGGTCTTACTTTGGTGGTTGGACTATTCTCTTTAAAAACTGGTCGATGTGACAAATAGTGCACGCCTTCACGTTTATTGTCTATAACCCTTTCTATTATTTTATTCCTTAGCCACTTTTCGAGAATATCTTCATATTCTGCCAAATTTCCGGTATTCACAAGATGTTTCCTCACGTTTGCTAATCGTTTTTCGGCAACATCTCTATTGTCCGTGAGTAGTTCTCTTTCGCGAATCCAAGGAAGGGCAACCTGGTAACGCCCCTCACAATCCTGTGAAATAGTACGTGCAAAATATTCTTCCGTTTCTTTTTGTATCGAGTCGTCTTGACGAGCATCTGAAATACCAATAGCCTCTAATCTCCATAAATTCTCCAAATCGCTAGTCAACAGTGAAGTTGTGCAAAGTCCACTAACGCTAGTTTCTTCTTCTGTGGCCGGAATCTTGCCCATTAAAGTCCAGCCCAACCTCGTTTGCACCGCCACAAGCCCAGAAGGAAGTCTTCTATGCTCTCCGGTTAGTAATTTTCCAGCAATATCTGCTCCTATAAGAATCTCAAGAGGTCCCCTGTGTAGATCAGTTAATTCTATGTCATGAGCACTAAGATCTTGCATCCATTTACCCTGATGGACCCTGGGCACGCTGTCGCAGATAACATCTTGGCTCAGTGCTTCAAAATTACAGCCATAAGATCCGTCTAAATTGCTCAACCTGATATCATAAACTCCATGTTCGTACAACTCTGTGTTCGATCCACCAAACAAAGAGTGGCGAAGAGACTCTTTTTTGGAACATTCATATCCCATTTCTTCCGCCGTGTCCTGGAGTACATAGGACCTCTGAGATCCCGTATCAATCAAAATTCGTCCCATTCTTTCTTTACACTTTCCTCTGATAGTCACTCTCAGTGTGGGCAACAACACCACAGGCGTCGTCAGATTGGTCAAAGTCTCATCCCTCATCATCCCTCGGGCTGGAGTAGCATTCTGGTTCTTCCTGGGGCACATAATCCTTGAATGTCTCAATTCCCCACAGCTGGTGCAACTTGTCTTAACTTTGCAGAATTTGCTCAAATGACCATATTTCAGGCATCTGAAACAAGCCCCTTTCTTCTTTAATTTTCCCAATTTATCTTCCAATGTCAAATTTTCCGCGAATTCGCACTTTGTACTTTCATGATCTCTTTCACAAAAGGCGCAATTCTTCCTCTTATTCCCGTGGGCAGGGGATTCCTCTCATTTCTTCGATACTTCACGATAGAGCTTTGTGACTGAGGGTGCTCATTTGATGGTTGGCCGGCTGTTATTTCGTCCCGCGTACCGAACGTGCTTTCTAATGCAATCAATTGTCTCTCCAAAAATTCAATCAAATCTCCAAGAGAAAAAGCTCCTGTGAATTCCCGGTGTAATTCAAGCTTTAAGTCTGATGGCAATAGCTTGAGGAGTAAAGGGCACAATAAGTTACCGTAGCTTTCAACGACAACACCCAATGACTCCAAACTTCTAATCTGCACCAGGATTCTGCCGTACAATTCTCTGAAAGCCCTCACGTCCTTTGTCACTCTAAGTGGTTTCAAGGCCAAGAGGTTGTTCATATGCACGTCGATCAACCTTTCCCCTTTTCCGAAGCGTTTCTTCAACAATTCAACGGCCTTATCGTAATTTTCCTCAGATAGGCAAAATCCTTCCACAGTTTGGGCCGCCGTTCCACCCAAGTAGGCTTTAAGATAGTTAAATTTATCTATCTTGGTCAAGTGTTCATAAATCGAAGGCATTCCAAAAATTTAACCACTGGCTAATTTCCCCGTAGAATCTTTCCATTGTCAATTTGGGTAACTTAACCATCCCAGTTAGAGTCGGTCGACCGATTTCTCCTGGATATTCCTTCTTCGTGGCAGTTGCAGTTTCCCTCTGCATTCCTTCCGCTACCACCAGACTTCTTTTCTTTAACAAATATTTCCACGCCACGGCCTTTTCCCGGTATTCCTCTACCATCTTTAGATCTTTCTCTAGATCTTTGATGTCAATCAGCTTACCGATTTCTTCGTCTACCCGCCTCAGTTCTTCGTAGACATCCGAAAGCTGCCCCAGCAGTTCCTCGTGGTCACACTCCTTGTGCACGTCATATTCCTCTATTCTTTTCCCGTACTTGGATAAAGACGTGCGGAGTATGGTTCTCTTCTTCTTGAGTCTCTCTAGCGCTTCTTCTCTCTCCATCTTCTGATCCAAAAGGGTTCCAAATATAGGCACGGCTTTCTCCTCGCGTCCCGGCTGGGATGCCAAATGTCGCGTTCAGCGGCGCAGCGCCCAGGCTCTATTTTGCCCAGACGCCCGAAGTCTCTTATTCTGGTCCCGGGGAGGAAAAAATCCGTGGAATCTCAAAGGTAGAGAAGAGCGATTCCCAAGAAGTCAAATCCGCGGAAGTGTCTAAGGCAGGTATCAACCAAGGCGTAGACCTCTCGAGAGCGGGCCGAGAAACCACACGACTATAACCAGTCAACTACTTTATTTTTTGTCACAAATATATATACATATAAATATTTACATATGGCAAATATGTTTCTTATAATGGATTAAATTTACATATATTTAAAAAAATATAAATCTATAAGAAAAATAACATTCTTTTCCCAACAACAGACAATCAGCCCAATAGCAGTGTGGCCTGTTAAGATTAAACTGCAGGGAGAACTACTGATAGGCTAAAACATTGTAATATTATGTCTGTTAATTATTCTTTTTTAAATGTGGCTAAAAGTTCTTTCCCAAGTACACCAAAATGTCATCTAGGGAGAGAGGTGTCCTCTTACCAGAAAGAAGTTAACTGATAAAAAATGGCAATGAAGGGAAATACCACATGGAGGTTCTACTGTATATATTTAATGATGCAGATGTGGGAGACCATCTAAGGTGTCACTGAACTCACCTAACAACAACAAACAAACCTAGAGGAGAAAATAGGAGAACAAAAGCTATACCAAGCAAGTTATATACAACAGTACATTTGATAAGGCACAATTTGGATTATATATTATAAACACAAGGTAATAAGACCAAATAAATAAATAGTGTGTAAAAAGATGGCCCATGGGGGGATCGAACCCACGACCTTCGGGTTATTAGCACGACGCTCTAACCAACTGAGCTAATGGGCCTATTTATTTATTTGGATTTGGTCTTATTACCTTGTGTATACAACAGTACACTTGGGAACTTCTATGATGTGAAGATAATGTCTACAATGCAAGCAGAGTTTTCTTTTTTGCTTATCCCTAGTACACAGGGTACAGGCCATGATATCATGGTGGGTATTAGGCCACTGCTTTTACTGTAAGTGCACCACATGTCTACACATCTGAAAAGCATTTCAACTTTGCACTTATAAATATGCCAGATTCCCGTTTAGTTACTTGCACTCGTTAGTGAGGTTGGATTTTTGCAAAAATTGGGGGCCATTGGATCATTTTTTTAAAGTGCCCAATGTGGGATTCAATCCCAGTTCATAGCAGTTGAAAAACAAGGGTTTAGACCATCCTTCCACCGACCCCTATAAAAGCAGAGAGTACATACCAGAGGAGGGAGAGGGACTATCAGCTTGGTTGAGAGGGGTGTAGCCAAAGCGACGACACCACAGCAGAATCTGCTTAGTGGAGAGCTTCACTTGAGTCTGGCCACACTGGGATAGAGCCTGTCGGATGGCATGGGCTCGCTGCCACTGCATGCACACAACATGGTGGGTGTGTAGAGAGAAGCTGTGTATTTAGGTGGGGCTCCCTAGTATTCCATAGTATTGGGTGGAATATCTTGTCTTTATGTGCCTTGATACATTGCCCCAAAATAACTTTTCTATTTCATCATTGTGTATGTGAATAGACTTTTATAATATTTGAAGTCAATGATAAGGCACAATTTGAATTATAGATTATATATAAAAATGAATGTTTGTATGTTTGTTTGTATGTCCAGTATACAAATTCGCAGTAGTTCACTAATTCAAACCAAAATTTCCATACATAGATAAAAAAAATACGGGGAAGACGATAGGCTATTTTAAAAAATATATAAATCAATTATTAAAACTATATATTTGTCATAATTTGTATATAATTAAATGCAACCCCGACCCACTATGTATGTACCATGTATGATTTTCGAAGACTTAATAAAGAACAAGGTAACTGGAGGGAAGCAAGTAGCATTAAGATATAGGAAGTAGACCTAAGGCTGGCACGACTATTCTGGGCACCCCTGTGTCAATATTGCAGGGGCAGAGACCGGACGTCTCTAGTGACCGCAGAAGTTATTTTAGCCAAGATACACTCAATACTTCCTGACAAAACAGGACGTCTCTAGTGACCAGAAGTTATAAATGTTAAAGCTAGCATTCAATACTTCCTGACAAAGCAGGATGTATTTTGATAGCCGCGGAAGTAAATAAAGTCAAATAAACACGAGACTTCCTGACCCAAGCCGGGCGTAACTAATATCAAAGGAAACCGCGGGCCAATCAAAAGACAGTACCTTAAGTAGGTCAACCAATAGGAAAAGATCATGTGACATCTCTCGACCAATCAGAGAGAAACTGAGGCTTGGTGTTAAATCGGAAAACAAGAATGAGTAGTTACGCTTGAGCTCTCATAGGAACAACACCTACAGGGTTCACTGGCTCTCGCCGAGTTCGGACAGTGCTCCTTCGCTTCCAACAAGGTAACATCTACTCTAGAGATATCTCTCTCCGCTCATTTCATCATCGCCATGTGATCAACTAATTAATAAGTCAAATCGCTCAACTCTTCTCAAGCTTTCTTCCCTCCAACACAGTTGCCTCTTATTTTCCAACTCAATCACGTGTCCTGATTATTCCTAACTGTATGCTGCAACTTCCACTCAAACGACTGTGCTTCAACCAATCCTCACCATTCAAATCGAACAACAAGAAATTCCGCAACGATATTGTCACATATTCAAATTATTATACTTAGCTCACGAACAGCGCCCTCTATCAAAGATTAGATTAAATTATGCTGATGCAAACAAATAGATAATGCTAATAACAAACAATTATTTTAAAAAATCTTATCTAAATATATATTACTCGGGTAGATATGCACACGGGTCAATCCCAGGGCGAAGCCCGGGTCACCCGTCTAGTAGATTATAAACACCAGTATTTGGATTTGGTCTTATTACCTTGTGAATATTTGAAGTCCTTCAATCTTTTTATTTGAAAACTAATTGAAAGAAAACTTTATCACATACTTTTTATAATCCCAGAGATTTTCTAATAGACCAACAAGGAATAATAGTTCTTTGCATCTAAAATGTTGGTTAAAAATCAAAAAGTTAATTTTTTTTGTAAATTTGAAGGATCCATTTTTTCACTAACTTATTGAACACTATACAATGGCCACATTCATCCAAATTAAATCCTTGCATTGTCGATCGCTAACACCAAAGGCCACTTATTAAAACATTTTGTCAATTTAAAAAAAGGTATAAACCTTTATTCTCTCACAATTTAATTTAATAAATTAAAAATAAAGATTGAATGTCAAAGTGAATAACCTATCATTTGAAAAACGATTAGAAAACAAGATATTTTAAAATGACAAAGAGGATATAGTTCTTTGTTCAAAAAGTGCTTGTTAAATGCGTCGCAAAATATTTAACAACAAATTTTTTTTGTTGAATAATTTCAAATTTTTTAAAACATGAATGAATTGTTGATCAATAATTTTTAATAATAATAATATATACAGCAGTAGAACCTCCCTTTAGTGGACACCTCTCCACAAAGGACAGTTTTCATTTGCAAAAATTACCATTTTTACAATTTAGCAACTCTTCAGTAAGAGGACACCTCTCCCTAAAGAACACTTTGGCTCTGCAATTAGGTGTCCTTTACTGGGAAGTTCTACTGTATATATATATATAATACATTACGATGCATTAGCGCGCCATCTGTTATCAAAATTCGAAACTATTATAGACGCATATGATTCTTTTTAAAAATAAACAATTTCTACTGTCTTTACTGCAATGGAAAAATTAATGGGAGGGCCTGGCTCATCAGTGGCAGAGCGCCATCTAGCGACACAGAAATAAACTAAATGTTGATTTTTTTCACATATAATATATATAATAACTAGACGAATGGCCCGGGCAACGCCCGGGTTTTACCCGAGTGCGTATATATATTTAAAATGTTTTAATTAAAATACTATTCGTTACAATTATAAATTGGTGCCGTGGATGTCTCTCTTGTGAAACGTCCCGCCCCAAACTGTGTGTGTCTTGAAAATATAAAAATAAAAATGTGAACGGAAAAATATGTCCAGGGTAGCCTAGTGGTCATGGCATCTGCCCGGTAAGCGGAAGGTCGTGGGTTCGATTCCCATCCCTTGACACTTTTTTTATTTTATCCATTCTGACCAAAATCTATCTGTGAACTTCACACAGTGAACTTCACACAGACAGAATAAGGCAATTATATAAGTAGATAATCCAAATTGTGCCTTATCACACACTATTTTTTTATTTGGCCTTATTACCTTGTGTTTATAATCTATGACGTAATGCCGGTGGCGCGCGCCCGTTGGCTGCCGGCGAGCACGTGACCTCCCTGTGCACGCGCATCCGTGACAGAGGCGGCCGATGAGGAATGAGGAAAGACGGTCGTGACTATATATATATAATAATAATAATAATTATTATTATTATTATCATTAGATAATGATAATGATCATAATGATGATGCGCGCGCATCCGTGACAGCGATGAGGAAAGACGGTCGTGACTATATATGTTGATAATAATAATAATAATAATATAATAATAATAATTATTATTATCATTAGATAATGATCATAATGATGATGCGCGCGCATCCGTGACATGAGGAATTGAGGACAGCGATGAGGAAAGACGGTCGTGACTATATATAGGGATTATTATTATTATCATTAGATAATGATAATGATTATAATGATGATGCGCGCGCATCCGTGACATGAGGAATTGACGGTGGAAAGACGGTCGTGACTATATATGTTGATAATAAAATAATAATAATAATATAATAATAATAATTATTATCATTAGATAATGATAATGATCATAATGATGATGCGCGCGCATCCGTGACATGAGGAATTGACGGTGGAAAGACGGTCGTGACTATATATGTTGACAAATGACCCGGGCAACGCCCGTGTTTTACCCGATTGAATGTCTTTATTCCAATACTATTTGTTACAATTATAAATTGGAGCCGTGGATGTCACTCTTGTGAAACGTCCCGCTCCAAACTTTACATGTACATTAGGTCAGCTGGTATTACCCCTCATTTTCACCGCTAGAGGCGCGAGCGAATTGACTTTTTGTAAATATACATAATTATAAAGATAGAAGCTTCTATAGAAGATAATGATCATAATGATGATGCGCGAGCATCCATGACATTAGGAATTGAGGACAGCGATGAGGAAAGACGGTCGTGACTATATATAGGGATATTTCTAATGAGACAAATATCTACTTTTAGTGATCACTGGTCAAAAATGGGAGTTCGCTATAGTAGGCTTACAATGGAAATTCATTTGTGACTTACAAGAGTGATTGCTCATTCTTTATATAAAGAAAGGACTTATGACACACACAGGTCTTGATACAAGATGACAGAATGTCCTAGAGATGTACCTCCATGTCACCTCTCAGTAGAGATCAGACTTCCTGGATGTAATGGGGGAGAGATTCTTACCTCGGCCGCTCTCCTCCTCCAGAACTTCCAGCCGAGGAATTCCTGAGATGAGTGGGCAGCGTAGGGGTGAATGGTGACATCTGTGCAGTGCAGTCATATTGTGAGGCTGTCAATATACACTGGGGTCACTCACTACCTACCCAGTGTAGGGCCACACAGGGGGTAGAGCTCTGCTACCCTCGACAGCAGCATGTCACCATCCTGGAAACTCCTGCCCCTGACACAAACAGAATACAACATTGGCTGGGCTAATCCCAAATATGGTTGGTTTGCTACTCAGATGTCTCTCTATGGACTCTCCTTCTTTTACTGGCCACTTTGGTCTTCTTATCCAAGTATTCCTATTGAATAAACTCTTTAATTCAAAGGAACTTTAATTCAACCATTGTGCTATCTTCCAACTAAATTACCTAATTTAACTGAAGATAATCCTACATTGTGGCATTTTAACAGACTATATTTCAACATCGACTCTGTGCTCACTATAATTCAACATGAATATATTCAACAGTCTAAATCTTGATTGCATCCATAAACTGCATAGAAATGGCACAATCAGTGCAAACTGTAGAGATGATGAAGAGCATCAACACCAATGTGTAACATCCGTAGCAATTCTGCCAGACCTATTGAAGGACTTTTTTTTTTCCATTTTACTAATTCACCAATTGGTAGCACTTTTATATTTGGCTTTTTTATTTTGATAAGAATTGCAAAGTAGAACCTCCATGAGAGGACACTCCTGTTAGCAGATACCTTTACAAAGGACAGTTGTCATCACCAATATTACCATATTTTTTACCAATTAGCAACTCTCCTGTAACAGGCCACCTCTCTCTCTAAGATATTTTGGCTTTGCAACTTAGAAAGAGGTTCTACTGCAGCTATGATCTCACCGGAGGCTCTCCAGGCACTGTTCTATTGTCTTGGCAGGGAGGGGCTCCACATCTTTCAACACAACAGGCTTGGAGAAGGAGCTGGTGTGGAGTGGGAATAACTTCCTGGGGAGGGAAGCCTGCTTGAGGACCAGAGACTCCTTCTTCACAATGGGGGTGGCCACCTTGATGATGGAAGAGGAGGAGGGGCTGTTAGGCCTTAACTGGACGGGGGTGAAATGCTGGGACACCGGGAGGATAGTGGAGGATGGCTTCAGGTTAACCACACTTAGCTTCTTAGTATCCAACTGCACCAGGTTGATAGGAGGGAACTCCTGCTTCACCAGAGGCTGAGTGACTAGGTAATTCTGGGAGGCTGATTGTTCCACCTTCACCTGGGTGGGCTGGACCAGTCGGAATGAGGTGAGAGGTCTGAGGGAGTCCAATTTAACCTGCCGGGCGGGGTTCTGGGCAAATCTGATAGTTCCCGGACTGGCTCGCAGCTGGGAGGAGTTGGTCAGCATGATGGTGGGGGTGGTGCCCGAGGTTGCCAGTCTTAGAGTGGAAGAGTACTGGGCAGCGGCGGGTGCTGGGTGAACCAGTCTTGTAAGGGGTGTACTGATGACCCTGGGGCCCACCAGCCGGATGCCAGAGGACGGTTGGCTCAACCTGACCAGCTTGGAGTCCAGGGTGATGATCCCACGAGAACCTGCTTGGATGTAGAGCACTCCATTTGATGATTTGGTGGTAGGTACAGGCAGGCGTGGGGCAGGGGCCACCTGCGGGGTAGGAGGTCGGACCTGGACACCACAACAAATTCAATCAAAGTTGTGTGGGAAGGGAGAGTTGGCCATACCAGGTTGCTGGCCCGAGCCTTGAGTTTCTGCTCCTGGATCTGCCTCTGGAGTTGAGGGGGCAGGTTCCTGAAGGGTGGAGATCCATTCTCAACCTTCACCTGTCTGTCGGGCACCAAGACAATGTTCTGGGTGGGTTGGGGCGGTGGGGTTGAAATTTGGGGCTCAGGACTAGAAGGTGGTTCCAATTTGGGTTGAACCAGAACTGGTGGCTCGAGCGGGTCCTCATTGTCAAACAGAGGAAGGGAGGAGAGGTCCGGGACATGCTTCATGTCCTCCATATCAGTCCGCACCATCTTGGAAGACCTCAGGTCCGGGGAGTCTGGCCACTTCCTCTTGTTGACAACAACAGTGGGCTGTTGCAAGACTTCTGACATGATCAGGGATATGTCCACAGTCTGCCATCACACACAGTCACATTCAGAAAACACATACAAGCTCAGTACATCTATGTGCTGTCGTCAATGCAGTGCATTAAAGTAAGCAAGAAGTTCCAGACCAAGAAGTGGAAAGGTGTGGTATGGTGAAATCCAGGTTCTGGAATGGTGTCAGGTCATACTGTCTTTAAGCAAGGAATTTATAGCTTCAAACTTGGAGGGGCTGGTCACTGACCACCTGGGGCTAAGTTAATGACCCATAGCAAGAGGAGCAAAGATTGTATCAGCCAACATTTTGTAACAAAGTATTTATTATTTTAGAGGTCAGAAGGACATCCCGGGTAGTTGGCGACTTCTGTACGCTCCAGGAACCTGGGTTACTTAAATAAATAATAAATAATATTTATTATTTTATTAACAGAGTATCATTTTTTATATTTGCTACTCTGTAAACTTCCCTCTTTGCTTATCTTCTTTTTTTATCATTCATAGTTTGTTCTTGCCTAATTGTTGTATCATCCTGGAGTTTGTCTTTCTTAATTTTCCATGTGACAATATTGATTAGTTGATCATATTAACTTGCATACTTCTTTCTCTCCCTATTACACATATTTGCATAGTGGTTATATTATCTTTAATGATTAACTTTCTACAAAGGACAGTTTTGATCGCTAAAATTACCATTTTTACCAATAAGCTCTGGTAAGAGAGCACTAAAAGACACTTTGACTTTGCCACTAGGCATCATTTACAGTAGTGTACACAATATGTAAGTAAATATGTACTTACTGTCTCTCCATTGCATAGCTGTACGTCCATCAACTTATTGGTCAGCTGTACACACACAGAGACATCATCAATAACTTCCAAAACTCATATAACAAAGCATATTTGAAAAATTAGATAAAGAACCATAAAGAATCATAATGACCAAATAATCCAAATAAGTGATTTTTGCATTTAGTAAGAGCATTATTATCATCTTCCGACAAAATTGCTGAATGGAATTAGTTTTCTTTAGCTCATGAGTAGAATAGTAGTTTTCAATAATTTTGGGTGAAGAGATGGTAACACAAAAAAAAAGCTGTCACCATGAAAAATGTCATGTATAAATTACTTAGTTGGTCTTGTTGCTTTATTTCTAAAATAAGAAATTTAATTGCTACGGTATAAACACAACCTTATAGAAAAGGTTCTCCCATTCAATTTCTGTGAAGTACTGTGTTGGATGAGAATGGAATATAGATAATACACCCATGGATAAAACTTATAGGTGTTGTATCTTTTAGCATGTATAGAGGGATTCTCTGAAAGATATTACAGTGACCTATATTGAAGACTGTTTTGCATAACAATAGTTATGTTTAGATAAATTGTCGAGATATGCAAATAAGGTTTTGCATAGTGTTTGTTTGTGTTACTATGTTAATTATTTTTATGTATATATATATATCATTAAATTGTAAATAGTTCATTCAGTCATATTAGTGTTTATGAGGCAATAAAGGTTTTATCTCTCACTTAATGGATCTCGGTGACCTGGAGTAGTTGTAGAGACACAACAAAGACATACAAGATAACCAAGTGTAAACAAAATTGCTTCCGTCTCCTTCAATAAAACAGAGGACAGGCGACATCAAAGAGTCCTTAAGTCCAACCGTGTACTCAAGTCATGGAAGTGAGGATCTTACCCGTAGTTGGTGTGTAATCTCGAAGGGCCGGTTGCGGCTGTCGTGGAAATGGAGCAGCACCCGGACTGGAAACTCCCCCCAGCCTCTTCTGGTGAGGTTGAATGGAGCCTTGCTGAAACATCCAGCTCTCTATTGCTTCATTCACACACTTACATCTTCAGCTGCATTTTAATTAATAAAATGTTTTCCTTTTTTTTTTGTTCTTATTATAGAGAATACTTTTTTTTAAAGAAAAAATACTTGATGTTCTTTCCATTAGCATAATTTTTAAACACTCTCAAGCTTTCTTAAAAATAAATTTCTACTTCTTTTTGTATTAAGGTCCATTTTTGCTGTGACCTGTTAAATCTATCCATAAAAACACCTTTCTGAGACAAACTGAGTGAGCGAACCTAAAATGATCCTCAATATTAGTACTGCCATACAGTGAACAGTTTAGCCACATTGGGATTTGCTGTATAATGATGTTTTACTACAGATATATATCCCCCAATGTAAAGGGAAGAAAGGATCTTAAATTAATTTTTAAAATTACACTTAATTAAGTCTTTACATTCCAAAGGATAGGCACTTTTTATTAAATTAGTCTATGTTCAATTACAAGTTGGTAAACATCATTTAGTGAGGGGTTTTAAAGAAAGGGTTTAAATGGTACCACATCTGGGAAAGCCGACATGACCTATGTTCCAGGGATGGTTACCCAAACATCACTACTGTTAAAATATTTTTTATGTCCGTGATTTTGTTTTTTGACGTTTAAGATATTTTATAATGATCTGGCACTCTTGTTACTCTTGTTGTTGTAAAAAAAGGCTTACCCACACCTTGCTTTGAAGATATTTGTTTAAGATGTTCAATTAAACATTTTGTTAAATAATAAAAACTTTGCTAATTCTTTAACAACTACTAACAGGGATGATACAATAGATATATATTTGATATCCATATGTAATATAGTTACTGTAGACACAATTCAACTCCCCAGT
This sequence comes from Cordylochernes scorpioides, assembly GCA_030710605.1. Classification (NCBI taxonomy): domain Eukaryota; kingdom Metazoa; phylum Arthropoda; class Arachnida; order Pseudoscorpiones; family Chernetidae; genus Cordylochernes; species Cordylochernes scorpioides. The sequence continues at coordinate 20,445,719 of CP092882.1, read as the reverse complement.
TTGGCCATCATGTAACATAAAACAGAATAATGAAATTAGATTGAGAGACAGTCGGCGGGAGACAGGAGAAAGGTCTCCATTTACACTGTCCGTCCGAAAAACATAGTCAGATTACAAAAAGTTCCCCTCTGGCCTTAGAATAGATCAGACGCACCTAAATCAGCGCCTGACACTTTCTTGCTCAGCCTCTCTCCCTCTTTGAGGTGACATTCAACATGCATCATCCTTTTGTGCTATTCCAATCAAACCTGTAACCACTCTGACCATTCTGGCCACCACGACTGCATCTAACCAATCATACCATGACATATATATATATAAGTAAAATGGCATATATTGGATCAAAATATCATTTATTTTACCAATATTTCAGTTGGCTGAAACCTTTATCAAGGATTATAACATTTTAATGTGTGTCAACAACAAACTCAGCGCCACATCTTAGCGCACACACATTAAAATGTTATAATACCTTGATAAAGGTTGGCATTCAGCCAACTGAAATATTGGTTTAAAAAATGATATTTTGATCCAATATATGCCTTTTTAGTTAAAGATTTATTTATGGATTGCTCTATTTAAAAAATATATATATATATGTTATATTAAAATATTATTTTATTTGAAATTATATATTTCATGGATTCAAATACTCTGTTAAATCGACCGCCAGAGGTCACGCTTCCCTATAAAAACTCGTTGTTGTTCTTCCCGTCGGTCGGCTCAAACATTTGTACATTATGTAAATAAGCTTTTCATTTTTTTTATTCTTACCCCTTAAGCCAGGCAGTACTTTAATCAAATTATGTTCTCATATATTAATTTAGCTCAAATAAAACAAACTCTAATCAAAACCATTTTTGTTATTATACTTTCAAGATTTTAGCCACGACTGCATCACCAATACCATTTAGTACTAAAAAGAACCAGCAAATAACTGCATTACTATAATCCTCAACATGATACAAAATACAAGCATCAAATCTCTTTCTTCTTTATATAAGATATATATATATATATATATATATGGAGCTTATCTCCTTAGACCATGTCTAGACGTTCATTCTTCTCTAGTAGTGAGAAGAGGAGAATTCACACAGAATAATTAGGTGAATTTCTTGTTGATGGAAACATCTTAGGCACACAGAGGTAGAACTTTGTTAACATTTAGCTGGGCCTCAGCATGAAATATCTGCTAGCCATCAATTTAACCTACAGGACTTCAAGTGGTATTTCCAAAATATAATAAACTCATTCTGGAGTCATTAATCTCTAATAACACAAGAGTATAAATCAAAGACTGGAAATACCTCAGTAATACCAACGCACAGAAAAATCCATAGTATTCAACTATGGGAAGCCATAATCTGTGCATTCAACATTTCTCATCATTTTTCAATATTCTTATTTAGCCTTCCAAAATTACAATTAAGGCACAGTGCATTTTTATTTACAAAAAAATATATAATATAATATAGCGCTGCTGATGATTGTAAAACGAAAATTAAAATTATACCGCGAATGTTTCTTTTAAAAAGAAACATTCGCGGTATAATTTTAAAAATATATATATTCGTCTTTTTTATATTTTTTAAATTAAGTTTGGAATATTTCTTTCAAAATCTATTTGATATATATATTCTGTAATAAGTAAATCATATTTTTAAGAGATATTTAATATATTTATTTAACTTTTTAAAATATGTATATTCCTTATACACACACACACACACTTCTCTAATTTTTTAAATATTTGTGAAACAATTGATCTGGTGATGAACTGAAGCTTGCCATTTTAAACTAATAAACTCTTTGCAAGGATAACTCAGGACTGTCTAACCTACCACTATGGTACCTCCAGGTTAGCTTCCTGAACTGATGACACATACATTCTCTTAAGTCAAGGATGCAGTTAACTTCCATCTAGGTTGAAGAAACAAGGCAATTTTTAGTATTGGCCCTCCACAGTAATGTAAAACACCATTTAACACACCGTGATTGTGAATCTTCCTTTATATAATGAACCTAAAATAATCTGCAGTTCTAAGGTAATAATATAGTGAAAATTTGGATTAAAAACATATGACCTTTAACATATTACCTTATAGTGAACCATGGATATTGTGGACCATAGCTAAAAGAGAACCACAAGTTCAGTTCCATTAGGGATTGGTTCACTTTAGAGAGGTTTTACTGTCAGTTGGTGATGTCCTGGGGCATACAAACCTAGCTATTGGCTACTTTTGGATTGGAGCTAAATGAAGAACCAAAAAAGGGCTCTGGAAACCTCCACCATACTTACGGGATAGTACAGGTGGCTCCCCCACGTACTTCCTGGCACAGTAGTACTGGCTTCAGAAATGGTGGGTCATAGTTTAAATAAGATGCTAACTAACATACTAAGTAAGCCAAGCACACAAACACTTAGCATTAACAGCAAGCCCTGCCTCACTTGCCCCAAATGTAACCAAACATCAGCTAATCAAGTAATATGAATACATCCTCTCATAGAGAATGAACATTATGGAATGCCATTTCACTTTGACACAAGTAAGACAACCTCCTGTAATGCAACATTGATACAGCAAACTAAAAGTCCAACACCTAACAATAAGCTGGGTCAACAGCTCTCGGTAGATGACAAATGTGGGGGATGGAAGTATAAATGCCATTTTTTAAAAGGGAAAAACACTTAGCATTCAATGGGAGATTCATAGTTGTAAAGTAATCCAGTAAAACCATTCTCTAAACCATGACATCTAGTTACAGAGCCAAAGTGCCCTTTAGAAAGAGGGATCCTCTTACCGGAGAGCAGCTAAAATTTACCCATGGTGAGTTCTCCTAGGTTTTGCCATTTTAATAAAACACCAGGATATTGCATATTGGGCTATTCTGATTATAGATCATCTTGGCAGATGTGTTGTGAGCCAGGCCCTTTCAATATTTTTCTCCATTGCAGCAGGAACATTGTGATAGGAAAAAAAAAGTACTTAATAGTTCCATTTCTTGCAAATATAGGTGGCTCAATAATGCCTTACATTTAAAGAATATACAGTAGAACAACCTCAATGAATGGAAACTCACGTTAGAGGATACCTCTTTATGAAAAGGACAGTTTTATTAACATAACCATTTATTATATAAGAAAAAACACAAGTCAGGGAGAAGTGCTTCTTTTATACGAGGACGAGTGTACAAACTTTCGGGCAAGACACCCTTCTAACAAATAGGGAGATTTTTACTGATTAGCATGTCTCTGGTAAGAGGACACCTTGCTCTCTCTCACAAAGATACTTGGCTCTGCAACTGTACTTTAGAGAGAGAGGTAGTTCTACTGTTCTCTGATAAAACAGATGTGATAAATAAATGAGTCTTACATTACAACTTAGAACTGACTGGATGGATAGAGACTTACGTGAGAGAGATGATGTGGTGCGGGCTGTAGGAAGCATCCAAGGTCAGCTCTACTTTCTGAACGTACTTCTCAATGTTGGGGTGCTCTGGTCCTCCGCGCACATACACCATCCACTTGTGGGTGAAGGGGTCTGGGCCTCTGGATTCTGGCCCTAGTAGCCTGCGCGCAGAAACATTGGTTATCATGGTCTGCGCAGTATACAGGGGGTGTCACTCACTGGGAGGTGTTGCCTACCACCACCCGCACCTTCTGCCTGAAGTCCTCCTGCACCACATCCCCCAGTCAACCAGCTGCTTACACTCTGATGTAATGGTCTTACACTCATTGGGACAGCAGGCTCTGGTGTGCTGTTATTGCTGCTTCTGTCGCAGTTCCCTAGCTTCTTACGGAGCTTCGGAGCTGCTAGCTTCTTCTCTGTCTTGTTGAGAATGAAACTGGAATCCTGTATGTGCACACTTTCAATTATCTTTCAGATGATACCTTCCAGCCCTCATGTAGTGTTGTCTGATAGAGCCTCTGAGAAACCTAATTTGAAAAAAGTAGATGCAACTTTTCTTTTATTGAAAGAAATTATAGAAGATTTAGTGCATGCTTAAATATAACAAATTCTTAGTCATATGGTTATAGAGGACCTTCTTGTATTTAGCTGCTGAAGAAGGACATTACCTGAAAGTTTCTGTAATGTCTTTCAACAATAAAATTGTGTAGACATCTCTTTGAAATTACCAAAAACCTCTCACAAAAATTAGAAGCTTGTTTATCATACTTTATGAGGAAAGGACAGAGAAAAAAAAAAGGTAGTGAAAGCTTTGAACAAGGCCTTCTTCACATTTGTTTGGTGTTTAGTGAAGGTAGAAAAAAATAAATAGATTGGGGTCATGTCTGTGCTATCTTGGTTGTAAACATGTGTGAGATAAGGGCCTAGTCGGGCTCAAGTTGTCAATGGGGTAACTTCAATATTTAGTGAAGGGTCAAAAATCATACAAGTTTGTACAAGTACAGCATTTTTTAGCTAAACAATAAAATATTATGGTTAGGCACAATTTGGCTTCAAAAATAATGATAAGGTACAATTTGAAATATAGATTAGAAACACAAGGTAATAAGACAAAATTCAAGTATATAAATAGTGTGCGACGTACCGGTATCTGTAACATAGTTGTTACTAGTACACACTTTTTTTTTTAAATTTGGATTTGGTCTTATTTCCTTGTGTTTCTACAAAAATGTCACTGTGACACAGTGTCATTTTCCGAGGAATAAAAGGAGTGAATATCCCCCTGGGTATATCTGACTGTATGTAGTACAGTCCTTAAACAACAACACCTAGTTGCCGGGTTAAAGTGTCAGAAGTGTGGAGAGCAGCTAAGTAGTAAAAATGGTAATTTTGAGAATGAAAACTGTCTTTTGTTGAGAGGTGTTCTCTAGCAAGAGTGTCCTCTCATGGAGTATGTTCTACTGTGGGGGTCGGTGGAAGGATGATCTAAACTATTGATTTTCAACTGCTACGACCCAGGTTTGATTCTCGCATTGGGCCCTTTTTACTGATTAAAAAAAATGTTCCAATGGCCCCCGATTCTTGCAAAAGTCCAACACCACCAGCGAGTGCAAGTAACGGGGCTCTGGCACATTTGTAAGTGCAAAGTCGAACTGCTCTTCACATGTGTAAACATGTGGTGCACTTACAGTAAAAGCAGTCGCCTACCTCTACCCACTATGATTATAATGGCCTGTACCAAGTGTACTAGGTATAGGCAAAAAAAAATGTTCTACTGTATATATTTCAGCATATGGCTGCTCCAGTGTGACTCCATGACCTACAGTTTTATCCCAAAGAGGCTGGAGGGTTGTGGTACCAAATGGTTTGACTAGTGGAAGCAACACATTCAGTAATACAGTGGTACCTCGACATACGAGCGCCCCAACATACGAGTTTTTCGAGATACGAGCCGACGAGCAAGTGATTTTTTGCTTTGAGTTACGAGCGAAATTCGAGATACGAGTTCGGTTCGGTAGTGTTGAAGATATTAATCTGTGATTTTAAATGGGAATTTTGTATGGGGAAATTTGCTTCGAGATACGAGTAATTCAAGATACGAGCAAGGTTGCGGAACGAATTAAACTCGTATGCCGAGGTACCACTGTACTTTGTTTAATACATAACTTGATAATTTGGATTCTCAATACTTTTTTTTCTGTGGTCTCACTAAGAGATTGTTTGGATAAGGCAACAAGACCAAATCCAAATGAATAGTGTATGATGTTTCGGTAACAATGTTGCTACCATCATAAAACCAAAATCATTCAAGTACTGATGATTGTAACAATGCTATTGCAGAAATCTCACACACTAATCAATTATTTGAATTTGGTTTTGATACCTTCTTTTCTAATCTATAATCCAAAAAAAAAAAGTGTACCTTATCAGATCCCTTTGATGAAAAGAGGTATGCATTTTAAAATTTAAAAAAATGTGAAATTTTTATTTGTAAAAGTTGATTCAATAAATATAGAAAAACATTTTTATTTAAAATACAGTAAAACTTTAAAATTGTGTTAGTCAATCTTTTTTTTTTTTTTATCATTTTAGCTCTCTCTCTCTTTTCTTTTGAAATCCACATGTACAGTGGAGAATATTGTTTATAAGAGCTTACTTTAAAAGGGCAACTCAGTTTAACACAATTCTGAAGTCTCAACTGTAGTTAGAAAGAACACCAACAAGGAGGTATAACCAACAGTCCAATGAGGCTTGCCTGGCTGTATTCTAACAAATCAGAGGTATGTTGCAACAACAGGAGGGAGTGTGTGCAACAGTGTGTTGCAACTACAGGGGAAGGGCAACAACCCACCTGGTATGTCTGGAGGGCATCCTTCACCAGCTCAGCCGCTCTGAACCTGTTCAGCTCCTCTACTGTGCTCAACACTTCCTGCCACCAACCCAGACAGTTAGCAAAACAGGGCTTGCTTTCTATACATAGGTGTCCCCATCCCACTTATATAGATAGATATCTGGGCGTGGGGGGATCAATTAATATATACATAAGTATTAAATACAGTCCAACCTCTTTAATTTAATCAGTAGAACTACCTCACTGTAAAGGACACCTAATTGCAGAGCCAAAGTGTCATTTAGGGAGAGGTGTCCTCTTACCGGAGAGTTGCTAAATAGTAAAAATGGTAATTTTGCAAATGAAAACTGTCCTTTGTAGAGAGGTGTCTGCTAGATGAGTGTCCGCTAAAGGGAGGTTCTACTGTACTTACTTTAATTAAGCTTTTTTTTTTCAATCCCAATCAGGCTATTTAATTTAACTGACTATAATTCAACATAGACTTTTTTTTGTCAACCAATAATTCTGATCACTTGGGGGTGTTGAATTAAAGAAATTAGAATGTAAATAAAAAATTAAAGAAGGAAATTTGTAACAATAATTGTTGGCAATGTGTTTCTTTTCACTTATATCAAATATCTATTACAGACCTTACTGCAATGATATATGTGAAAAAAACACATTGCCAAAAATTATTGTTACAAATTTCATTGATAGCAAGGCAATTAAATTTATAAAAGAAGGAAATATAGATATACACACATGGAAATATTGTTATAGTAAAAATAAAAATATCTATAGCAATATTTTGTTTCGGTTCAAAATGGCGACCAAAACAAACATTTGCACCAAATATGAAAGGCAAGCAGTAATTTGCATTAAATGCACTAAACAGGACCTTTGGGAGAGGCCACTGCTTATCATAAAACAGCTTGAGGAGCATGAACTAATGGAATTCGTGTAATCTTTACACAAGGGGATAAGAAACAACAACAACAATATATTTTTTTTCTCGTGGAATTAAGCCATTGGAAATTTACTCCAGAATGAAAGCTGTGTTTTTACACAGTGATATATATTTATCTCAAAATCAGATCTTTTTTTAAATGGGCTAGAAACCCGAAAGCAACATAAAATGCTTGGATGCATGACATGCCATACACCTGGCACCCTGAGAAAGCTCAGTGGTGACACAACCATCTTGGCAATTGACGATACAGAATGTTTATCACATTGACATTAGAAAGCTATTTCTACCAAACTTGACCTTTTATTTTATTGTATATTGTTAAAAAAAAAAGATGGTGCCTTAGCTGCTCATAAAGGAAATTAAAGAAAAATGTCTTAATGCTTGAAAAGAGCTTTTGGAATGTTAACAATAAAAAAAAAAGAAGGTAAAGGTTTTCTTGATAGAATAGAGTGACTATAGGTGAATCCTGGATACCCCCATCACATTCCTGACTCTAAGAGATCAAGTACAGAATGACATTATAAAGATTCACCAACACTCAAAACTCCGCCTTTGCCGGTCCCAAGCCCGGATGAAAAAGGAGGGGGAGCAGTAACAAGCTCACTAAAAAACCTGGACTCAGCTGGCCCGGCTGATAGTACCCTGCCCTGTAAGGGCTCCTAATCCAGGGATACAGGATGAGCAGCATTTGTACTCCTTGTTAGGAGCGGCTGCACATGGCGTCTGTTCCTCATGTCAGAGGAGGCCATTTCTTTTGGAGCTAAGTCGGCCTGCCACTGAGTAGTGCTCCCAGTCTTAATGACAAAGGCAGACGCATTCTACTTCACCCAGTGTGGAGATAAGAAAGAAGAAGACCAAATTCAAGAAACTAAAGTTGACAACTTCTGCTGGAAACTTTTGGGGACAGTAAAAAAAAAGGATGCATCTTAGAAGATTATCTTAATAAAGAACATATAGCTCATTCTGAGCTTTTAGAGATAAAAATAAAAGGCCAAAATTTGGTTCATAAAAACTTGGGCTCACTTGGCAAATTGATACCATGAATAAACCCAATTTTGATGTTTTAATCCATCCCCCTGATTTAGTTCTGAATGATTTAAATGGACACTTTAAAAGATGTTTAAAGGGGACTTTCAAGACTAATAATAAAGTTAAAAATGCATTATATGGAAGGTATGTTCAACACACACAAGTCTTTGAGGGAATTTACAAGCTACTTAGAAGGGGATTATGTTGATGAGTGGAAAAAATATTGTGGTTTTTTTTTAGTTTGCACACTTTTGCTATTTTTTTTAACCTATTCCTTTTTTTATTCATTCAACTTTGTATTTAACATAACAACTTTAAATGAAGTTAAAGGCTTTGCTTTATAATTGAACAACTCAGGGGAAGGTAGGAGGAGAATTTTACCTCGTTAACTGTCTCCAATCTCTGCTCAAAGTCGTTGATCCTGGAGTTGAACTCTTCCTGGAGCAGTTGGCAAAGTCTTTCAACACCTTCCTGGTCTTCTGGAACTACAGGAGAGGTCTCTTAGTAGGAATGTTTCTCTGGGGAGTCCTAACTGTGTGAGCAGCCAAGGTATGTATGTTACCCACTAGCTTGAGGAGCATCAACTCATGGAATTCGTGTAATCTTTACATAAAAGGGGTTAAGAAACAACAACAATTTTACCCACTTTATATTTATCATTGTTATCTTGAAGACCTCTACCCCCCTTGGCTTGGCAGATCTCACTATTATTATTATTTTTTTTTTTGCTTATCCCTAGTACACGTGATACAGGCCATGATAATCATGGTTGGTAGAGGTTGACAACTGATTTTACTGTAAGTGCACCACATGTCTACAAATGTGAAAAGTAGTCCAACTTTACACTTACAAATGTGCCAGAGCCCCGTTTGGTTACTTGCACTTGCTGGTGGGGTTAGACTTTTGCAAGAATCGGGGGCCTATTATTAATCTTGTGAATGGCATATACCTCATATAGCTATATCCATCATTGTATATACAACAACAACAAAAAAGCCTTTATTTAGGGCCTCTCGCCCTATACAGGATTCGCCAGTTCACAATGGATGGGGAGAACACTGTGTGGCCTTTTTCCGGGATATAGTCTTGTGGAATCCAAATATCGCCATCGCTATATACCTATTCTTTGATATTTCATTAATTAGTGCCGGAAATAAAGGACAAAGTTGCCCCGTTTTATCATTTAGTTTTCGTCTTTCCTCAGACAGAGCAGCACAGTCAAATAAGTAGTGCAACATCTCCGTTGTTATTCCTGATCCACAGAAAGTGCATTTCAGGTCTTCACGCCTCAATAAAATCAGATGGTGTTCTCTGAAAAAAATTTAAAGGGTTCTAAATTGTGCGATTAATCTGATGACAGGAAAAGGGAGTTCACTTAAGAAATATTCTTCGGTGGTAAACGTTGTATATATATCTCTATAGTGGGAATATAACTTTGATTGGGTTATTCTTGTTAAGTCATTTTGTATTGTTTGCTCTATCGCAGTTCTTAATATTCCTGGGACCATCATTGTATATGTATTCTGAATAAAATGTTTAAAAAATCTTTTTGATTGAGGTAAAAGTAACACTAAGCCTAATCTATTTAGAACTTGCCTGTCAACATTGTCTGGCGCCAACCACTTCCTTCCTTTACAAGAAGACATTGGGTCTGGGGTACAGTTTATTTATTCCAATGTGATAAAATATAAACTGAGGGAAAACCAACCTATCTCAGGGACTGCCTCCATGCCAGCTGAGGGCATGAATAGAAAACAGCAGCGCACTCCAGTTTATATACAGTTAAACCTGTCTATAGCGCTCCCTCTAAATAACGCTTTCCTCTTATAGCGCTCGATTTTAAATAGTACGATGCGATTTACATTAATATTAAGCAACCTCTCTATAGCACCCTATTTTAGTGAGTCCCAAGAGGGGGCGACAGGTTTAACTGTGTATCTCTCTTCTCTCCAAGAACGGGTGACAACTTTTAACAAAAAAATTTTCATAAAACCTTTTGTGAATATAATGATCACTTTTTTTTTGTTTTTTTTACAAACCACATTGAAAATAAATGACAAAATTCATATTTTTAGAAAATGTCTAAACTAATATTTAAAAGAAGAAAGTTTTATTATAACATAATGGGTTTGTTGTTGGCGGTGGTGGAACAATGGTATAGACCATCCATTTCTGACAGCCACCACCCAGAATCCTGCATTAGAAACCTTTTTTTTTTCTGAAGAAAAAAAATTACTTCAATGGTCCCCGATTCTTGTAAAAGTCTAACACCACCAGGGAGTGTAAGTAAACAGATGAGGGTAGGAAGGGAAAACTGCCAGGATTTAAAACTATAAATGTACTCTTCCGTAATTAGATAGAGACATAATATATAGATAATATTTAAATTTACAAATTTTATTATCTAAAATAACATTTATAAATTTCTATGATCTCAAAATTATTTTTGAATATTAATCAACAACATATCTTCCATGGAATACAGATAAGGAATGGGTGCTTAAAAGAAAAAAGTTGGAGAAGAACTAGTTTTCATTTTATATAAATATTACAGTAGAACTTCCCTGTAAAGGACACCTAATTGGAGAGGTGTCTTCTTACCGGAGAGTTGCTAAATAGTAAAAATGTTAATTTTACCTATGAAAAAATGTCCTTTATAGAGGTGTCCTCTAGCATTAGTGTCCTCTCATGGAGGTTTTACTGTATTATTAATTATTTAAAGTTTTGTAATATCCAATACAGTATAGAATCCAAGAGGACACTCCTGTTAGAGGACATCTCCGTACAAAGAACAATTGTCATTACCAAAATTACCATTTTTACTCAGTTCTCTGGTAAGAGGACCCCTCTCTCTAAAGGACACTATGACTCTGCAACTACATGTTATTCTATAGAGAGAGGTAGTTAGTTCTACTGTAAATATTCTATATACAGTTACGAGCGTCATTCCTCATCTCCTAATCAACAATCAATCATCAGTTTTCATCTCTGTCACCGTTTGCTTTTTTTTTTGGAATGGCGCCCTCCTATTGGTTGGCTACGGTCACACCACCTTTGCCCCCCCCCCCCCCCACTCGCCTTTTCGTTTATGTAATTATTGTGTTGGAGCGGGTCGCTCCTTAAATAAATGCATATATTAGTTAATAACCAAATGGAATCCTCTCTTTCTTTTTCCCTGTAAGAGACGCCTACGGAAGCCAACAGTACATAGACAGATAAAGCACATAGGCTATAGTTATTAACTAACATATGCATTTATTTAAGGCGCCAATTTATAATTGTAACAAATAGTATTTGAATCAAAACATTCAATCGGGTAAAACACGGGCGTTGCCCGGGTCATTCGGCTAGTACTAAATAAGTCAAATAGAGATCTATTAAAAGAATGAAAATAAAACCTTTCGCAAAGAGTTTCTTTTTATTATATTTCACGCGAGCTTTCGGGTTAGAACCGTCCTTCTACAGGCAAAATGAACTATTTGCTTTTCGAGAGACATTTATATACATATGTTACAAATCTACATAATTACAAATTTACAAAAAAAAAATTTAACAGGAAGAAAAGAATTAAATTTACATACATTATTACTATTTTACTATGATTTTTCAAATGGAAGGAAAATAACCTTAAAAATTTTGATATTTTAAAAAATAGATATCTATATTAAAATAAATGAAGGCATATCCTGACCAAAAGCACATGTGCTTTTTTAGATGGCAGAGAGCCATCTAGCAAGATCTATGTATAGCCATTTTGCTCAACTTGTGTTAACAACAATATACCTAGAGGGGGGGAGGATGTGAGGTCAATGGATGTCTGCTGGAGCTCCTGTTGTAGTCTGGCCAGCAGTTGGTCTTCTGCCATGTAGGTTCCCCTACCTGCTCCACACATACAAACATCTAGGTGTATATACATTTTTTAATTTACACTCATTGATAAAACTTAAGAAAGTAGAAAGTCTTTTATGTCGCCGGTCATCTACTTTTTTTTAAGGAGACAGAGGCAATTTTGTCCATACTTGGTATCTTGTGTGTCTTCAATAAAGGTCACTGTGTACTGAATATCTTTCAGAGTCTGAAGGTCTGAATACCAATATACATGCTAAAAGGTATAACTTCCTTAAGTTTTATCCATGAGTGTACAATCGTCGCCGGTCATCTATTTTTATGAAGGAGACAGAGGCAATTTTGTTCACACTTGGTTATCTTGTGTGTTTTCAATAAAGGTCACTGTAATATCTTTCAGAGTCTGAAGGTCTGAATACCAATATACATGCTAAAAGGTATAACTTCCTTAAGTTTTATCCATGAGTGTACAATCGTCGCCGGTCATCTATTTTTATGAAGGAGACAGAGGCAATTTTGTTCACACTTGGTTATCTTGTGTGTTTTCAATAAAGGTTACTGTAATATCTTTCAGAGTTATTGTCCCAATATACATGCTAAAAGTTACAACTTTCTTAAGTTTTGTCCATGAGTGTAGATCACAAAGCTGTTTACATTTCAAGATATATTTCATATTTTACTTTTATTCTCAGGGAGCTGTTAGAAGAATGGTATTAACTGTCAATTTCTAACAGCCATTACCCAGAATCAAATCCTGTAGTGAGCACTTTTTTTTCTGAAGTGTGTGTTTGAATGGCTTCTGATTCATGAAAAACTCTAGCTATATACATGCTAAAAGGTACAAAGGTACTTCCCTAAGTTTTGTCCATGAGTGTTTGTTAAAAATTCTCAAACAAGCCATATACAATGGCACCTCAATATAACAGCAACTGTGTTGCAACATCATAATTCTAAAAGTCCCTAATGTTGTTATAACAAGGCTTGACTGTGTTATTTCTTTTCAATTACTATTGTATTCTTCTCTATGGTTATAAAATATAATAAAGATGGCATTTGTTGGCTTGAAAACTTGGATTTTGGAGAGATTTTCTATTTATGGGATAAGGTAGGATCAGATAATAGAAAGATGTTGTCGAAATACTAGATAGAGTTTAATCCATTAGTTTCTATTTTGACACCTTATGTTTTTTTATTTTTGGTAAATCCTGTCTTAAGCTGACCCTGTCCAAGGCAAAATCCATAGGGTCCTAAAACAACCTGGTTCTATGCCACTGCCATGGCGACTGCTTTTACTGTAAGTGCACCACATGTCTACATATGTGAAAAGTAGTTTGACTTTACACTTACAAATATGCCAGAGCCCCATTTGGTTACTTGCACTTGCTGGTGGGGCTGGACTTTTGCAAGAATCGGGTGACATTGAGGATTTTTTTAATCAGAAAAAAGTGCCCAATGCGGGAATCGAACCCGGGTCGTAGCAGTAGAAAACTAACAGTTTTGACCATCCTTCCACCGACCCCAGGGCCTACAGACTAAAAGGCATATGTGTGGTTAGCTTTACATGATCAATTAAGAAAAGATGTTTGGCTAATTATGGAATAATTAAAAATCAGTTGATATTTATTCTGAAAGATGGAACAAGCCATCAACAACTTTTATTTTCACGATCAGAAGATACCGTTCTCTTAAAACATTACTCAATCTTCTTTGTGCAAAATACATACTCAGATTGATGGATATAATGAAACACCCTGGGGGTCAGTGGAAGGATGGTCTAAACCGTTGGTTTTCGACCGCTACGAACTGGGTTCGATTCCCGCATTGGACACTTTTTTTCTGATTTAAAAAAAAAATGCTCCAATGGCCCCCAATTCTTGTAAAAGTCCAACCTCACCGGCAAGTGCAAGTAACCAAACGGGGCTCTGGCACATTTGTAAGTGCAAAGTTGAACTGCTTTTCACATGTGTAGACATGTGGGTGCACTTACAGTAAAAGCAGTCGTCTACTTCTATCCACTAAGATTACCATGGCCTGTACCACGTGTACTAGGGATAAGAAAAAAAAATGAAACACCCTTTTTGGTACATGATACCATCATCCCACAATAGGACATTGTATTCTGGCCTGAAAATCAGTCATTCAACTTCATCAGATTGAACACCTTTTTGGCAGACTGGGTCATTTTTTCAAAAATCTTCTCATAGGTTGTTAATTAATCTAAAACACCCCTGTATTGATGAGGGCCAACACCTGGTATATTATTTGTCAAATTGGCTGAAGCTGGCGGTGCAACATTGATCTGTGTACTTAGGGTAGAGAAGATCAAGAAATGCATCATCTTAATTCACTTTTAAAGGAAGAGGTGTCCATTTTGGTAAATGTGTGACAATCGTGTATATGGATTTGCATGATGAATATTATTTATTTCTAGTATAAAAGGTGAAAATATTTTATTTCCTAGAATACACAATACAGTTAAACCTGTCTATAGCGCCCCCTCTTGGGACTCACCAAAATTGGGTGCTATAGAGAGGGGGTGCTATAGACAGGTCACTTTTAATGTAAATCCCATCGTAATAAGTATTTAAAATCGGACGCTATAGAGGGGGAGGTGCTATTTAGAGGGGGGCGCTATAGACAGGTTTAATTGTATTTATAAATTATTTATATACTAGTCGAATGGCCCGGGCAACGCCCGGGTTTTACCCGAGTGCGTATATATTTTAAAAACGTTTTAATTCAAATACTATTCGTTACAATTATAAATTGGCGCCATGGATGTCACTTTTATTTTATTTAAAGAAACATATTTTCATTTAAGTATTGTTATTTATTTTAAAAGATTAAGTAATTGTGCAAAACGATAATTGCCTTAAAAAAAAAAAAGAAACATTCGCGGTGATTTTGTCTTGCATTCGTTTATACAATTATTATATATATTGGCATCATATATTAACTTTATGAACGGAAAAATATGTCCAGGGTAGCCTAGTGGTCATGGCATCTGCCCGGTAAGCGGAAGGTCGTGGGTTCGATTCCCATCCCTTGACACTTTTTTTTATTTTATCCATTCTGACCAAAATCTATCCGTGAACTTCACACAGACAGAATAAGGCAATTATATAAGTAGATTATTAATTATATATTTTATCATTATATAATCTTATTTATTCATATTTATATATTGTATTTAACCTTATAATCTTATATGGGCATTGTAATAAATCAGCTTCAATTCAATCTCAATCTCTTTCTCTCTCACTCTCTCTCTCAAGGGCATTGCTAGCTTATTGTTAGAAAGCTTTCTTTGTTACAATAGGACTGTGGTGTGGGATTGTTTGAAGGCCTCAATATCATGTGGCTGAGATTCCTCACAGACATTGTTAGCTGTCAGTAGCGTGTAATTCTTCATGGACAGAATATTATTTCAACTGTCGAATTGCCCCAGCCACTTTGCCAGTCAAACACCTCTTTGGTTAATTCTGATGACTCCATGAATCCCACATGGAGCTCATAAAATCTAAGTCAACTTTGGACTGATGAGAGCCATTAGCTCACTATCATGGTCTCCAGATTGACAAGTTTGCCAAAACTGATGATGTGGTTTTGTCATCAACTTGACCCCACCAGATGGTGCTTAGTTCTATTTTGACA
Source organism: Cordylochernes scorpioides (assembly GCA_030710605.1). Lineage (NCBI taxonomy): Eukaryota > Metazoa > Arthropoda > Arachnida > Pseudoscorpiones > Chernetidae > Cordylochernes > Cordylochernes scorpioides. The sequence goes on along the minus strand of CP092882.1, from coordinate 20,429,977 downwards.
TTAAGTGGCCGCTAGTCACCAGTATAAATGATGAGGTGTATTAAAGAGTAAAGTTCTGCTGTTTGAAATAACATAAAATAAACTCCGCCTTTGCCGGTCCCAAGCCCAGATGAAAAAGGAGGAGGGGAAGCAGTAACAAGCTCACTAAAAAACCTGGGCTGAGCTGGCCCGGCTGATAGTACCCTTTAAGGGCACCTAATCCAGGGATACAGGATGAGCAGCGTTTGTACTCCATGTTAGGAGCGGCTGCACATGGCGTCTGTTCCTCATGTCAGAGGCGGCCATTTCTTTTGGAGCTAAGTCGACCTGCCACTGAGTAATGCTCCCAGTCTTAATGACAAAGGCAGACGCATTCTACTTCACCCAGTGTGGAGATAAGAAAGAAGAAGACGTATAGAAGAGAAAAACCTACATGCCTTTTGGAGATTGATCAGCTAGAATGTACATTAAACTAGGGTTTTAGCCTAAAGCAAAGAGCCATAAAAATTTCTTTTTTTAGCCTTTTCTTTATTTTCTAAATTTTTTCCGCTTTCTTCACATTGCATTGACTTGGACTAAAATCATATTTGTAATTTTTCCCTCGTTCAAAAAATGTATTAATGCAATTTTATCAATCAATAAAAGGTCATTATGAATCATTCTGAAAAAAATTCAATAAATAAAGTCCCAATGGTATCAATTGACTCATATTACTAATTAAAAAATATTCAACAGTAGTTTCAAAAAATATTATTTTAAGTAATATATTTGGTAATCCTATGAAAATGACCACTAGCATTCAATGTTAGGATAAAATCGTCTGACTTTAATTCAACTGAGAGCTCTGATCCCCGGGGTGTTGAATTAAATAGGTTAGACTATATATATATATGTGGTAATCCACTTAGTTCGGGGAGTCCTACATACATATATGCTTCACATGGAGAAATATTTTCAGGAAATAACTTCCCTTTCTTCATTGTTTGACTTGTTTTGTGGCGGTGTAACATATTCTAATTACACATGGTACAAGTCATGATAATCATGGTGGGTAGTTAGCAACTACTTTTACTGCAAGTGCACCACATGTCTACACATGTAGAAGGCAGTTTGACTTTTGCACTTACAAGTTTGCCCCAGTTTGGCTACTTGCACTCACTAGTGGGGTTGGTCTTCTGCAAGATTCAGAGAGGCCATTGAAACAATTTATTTCTTTATTAAAAGTTTAAAATAAGAGATTGGATCTGAGGTCTTGGCCATCGAAAATTGATGGTTTATATTACTCTTCTACCAACTCTGTTTTTATTTTGTTTTCTGTTGTAATGGATGGTTACTTTTGTGAGAAGAAATTATTGTAGTCAATTGGAAGAGGAGCAGAAAAGTTGAGTTAATCTAGATTTAAGATAAAGCACAATTTGAATTATGGATTAGAGCTACAAGAAAATAACACCTAATCCAAATTGATAAGGCACAATTTGGATTATAGATTATAAACACAAGGTAATAAGGCCAAATCCAAATAAAAAAATAGTGTGGACATTTCGGTAACAGCGTTGTTCCCATCATCAGACAAAAGAATTAAATGTTTTATTTTTTATTTTATTCTTTTGTCTGATGATGGTAACAACAATGTTACCAAAATGCTACACACTATTAATTTATTTGGTTTAGGTCTTATTCTCTTGTAGCTCTAATCTAGATTTAGTCATTTTTTCAACCAGTCAGTGGTGGTTCTAAGCCTGGAGGAAGGAAGGCTGCAATGACAAGCTAGCCTGGGTTCAGCTGACCTAGCTGGGAGCATTCTATGAAGATTCCTGTGATCCAAACATCTGTACTCCAAGTTATGAGCATGTCTAGCTGCCTGCCATACAATAATGGAGCCAAATATTATTGAGAAGTCCTCCCAGCATTAACAGACATTCAATCACGAAGATTAAGATCTACCGAATAACTCTGCCTTTGCAGGTCCCAAGCCCGGATGAAAAAGGAGGAGGGGGAGCAGTAACATGCTCATTAAAAAACCTGGGCTCAGCTGGCCTGGCTGATAGTACCCTGTAAGGGCTCCAGGGATACAGGATGTCTGTACTCCCATGTTAGGAGCAGCTGCACATGGCATCTGTTCCTCATGTCAGAGGCGGCCATTTCTTTTGAAGCTAAGTCGGCCTGCCACTGAGTAGTGCTCACAGTCTTAATGACAAAGGCAGACGCATTCTACTTCACCCAGTCATGATGGTTGTCAAGCTTTATACCCTAATATGATTGAGTGGAGATAAGAAAGAAGATCCACAGACATCATCAGACAAAAGAATAAACTTTTGTCCTTTCACCTTTGCATACCTTTCAGTGTAGCATATAAAAGCAGAATCATCTAATACAGTATTGGAGCTCTAAAGAAGCGGTCTGGAGAAACTGCTAGGAGGGTTCACCACTGATGAGCCAAGCCCTCCCAATATTTTTCATCGCAGTAAGGACAGTAGAAATTTGATTTATTTGTGTAAAAAAACATTCGGGTCTTAATGTCTTCATTCTATAAAAAGAATAAATTGTCTGATGATGGTAACAATGCTGTTACCGAAACGTCACACACTATTGGAGTGGCGCAGAACGCCAACTACCTGTAGTTTCTATAGTCAATACTGAAAATAATTCATTTAAAATACTTAATCTATGATATATGCTATGTATATATTTTCATATAAATCAATTTATTTTTTAAATGATTTTTTAATTTTTGAGATATTCAGCATTTTTAAAAGTAAATCTAAAATTTTCATAATTGTAAGAAAAAAAAAAGGGGGGGGGGGGGGGGGGAGGCTTAGTTACTCCTAATTTAACCATTCTTCCATGTGTTGGGCAAACATTTCTTTGATTAGTATTTTTTCTAATAATTTTTAAAAACATATTTTTTACATGGACTGAAGTAAATACCCAATTTTTTAAATTATTATTTTGTAATATAAGATTTTTTTTTATATAATATTTTGATAATAAAAATATGATATATATATTATGCTATAAATTATAATTTTATTTGGAATTTTTAAAATTATATATTAAATGTAGGGGCCATACTCAACAACGATATCCAAAGTGTCAAAGAGTCTTATTTGAAAATAAATAAATCGTGTAGTCAAACTTCTATAACATTTAAAAATGTGTTATTACTTGAATTGTTTTATAAATTTTAATAGTTTTATAACTAACATAAAATATCGACAAATTAACAATTCATCCAAGCAGCACTTAAGATTCGCATTGACAGCTAGGTCAATAGATATGGCCGATGTCGTCTCAAATGGGGGTACCCTAATCTATGCATAAGTAACTTTTGCAGATCCCTTAATATATAATGTGTTTAATTATTTTTTTTAGATATTTTATAAATTTTGGTTTTAAAATAAAGTTCGTACGCTTAAAAACAAAAATATCCCCGATCAACTTTGGCACAACCGGCAAATTAAATAAAGAAAGAATGCAAATATTTACCAATCTTTTTACTATTTTATGGGTTATTTTATGCTTGTTTTAGCTTTTTGGCCTAAGTATATTGCACATATAGAATTTTAAAAATAGTTTTACTTTCTAAATGAAAAATCTCAAAAGTGCAATATATTTTTTAAAAATATGTTATGCACAAAATGTTGAACTTATGTTTATATGTTTTTATTATTTCAACCAATTTTAAAATGAACTTTAGTCATTTCTTTATTTTTCAAATATTAAAAACAAACACATGCTCTCATTTTTATTATTCATGATGATAACAAGATGGGCAAAGAGCAAAAAAAAAAAAAAAAAATTATTTACTCTGGTTTCGGAAATTATAAAATTTAATAACGTTGAATATGAATTTCCACTTTTTCAAATATAATTTTTAAAATGCTCTCCATCATTTTTGAAATATCTCTCTTTCTCATTTCATAATATGTCATGATAAAAAAAAATCACCTTAGCAATATATATTCATTAAATAAAAATTCAAATATGTTATCGAAAAAATGAGACTTTTGACTCTAATAATATATGTGCTCATTTTTAAAATCAGCGTGAAATTTCTAAAGACAACTTTGTATCGTGCATAAGGTTCTTATATAAGAAAGACAAAAGGGTAGTAAGCGTTCGGCAACGGGTTATAAATATATCACTTTATGAAAGATATTAGTATAAAGCTTTTATTTCTCAAGAATTTTCAAGTTCCTAATTTTAAATGTACCATAAGCACATTTTTATATAATATACTACACAAGTTCTCAAAAAGACAGCGACCCTCTGCCTCCTGAGTAAACCCAGTGCTTATATCAAATTTCAAAGTAGAAATTTATATTTACTGAAATCTCCTCAAAATATTCTCTTACATTTCAGCGTATATATATACACGAGGTTCTTCAGGTCATGTAAGTTGGGGAGCTGGTTTCAGGTAAAAGAAGTTCCAGTGTTTTGCAATAACATGTTCATGAAAAGGAAAAATACGCTCTACTTGCGCAGAAGTTCACACCCTACACATTCCTAATAATTTATGTACAAGTGGTGGCATAAATTTTCAATATTTTCTTGATTTTTAAAATATAATCCAAAAGTTCATCTGGTTCTGCAGGTTGACCAAAAGCACATTTGTAAGTGAATATGTATGGAAGCTTCTCTCTTCTGCATGCCAAAACCAGTGCATCCTAAAATGTTTTCAATTATTCACCCAAATTATATTTCAAAGTAAATATAAGCTTTAGTGGACACATTTATTTACATCACTTATGGAGTTGAAATTCTTCATCAGATCATACTGTAGGAATAGAATACAACAGCAATCTAATGAAAAGTTGAAGATTGTGTGGAACAACCAACATGAGTTTATAGCTTTTGAACATTTCTAAGAGATTGCAGATTTTTTCTTATCTCATTTGTCCTTTCAATCCAAATCTTGGATTTTATACTTTTTAAGGTAGTAAAGTACTTTCTTCAGTCTCTCAAATAGAGTTTTCTGTTTAACCTGATGGATTTCAGTATATGCTGTGGTGGCCTCTTTATTTTTTCACTTTGTGAATAAATTTGTTCCTCCTTTAAAGGAAACATCAATGGAAGGAAGAGACTTGATTTCAGTCTGGCTCAAAAATAGCTGTGAGAATGTCAAGTTATTAACACCCTGATTGGCCCACACACAGCTATACTGTGAAAGCATTTGAAGTTATGCCTTTATTTATGAATGAAACAAACAAGTGGCTACTAAGTTTGTGTCTAAATTATCTTTATTTGCTGAGAGAGAGACCAAAAGGACTCTTTCAGATATGCCAGATTCTCCTTGAATGTGCTTAAAGTTATAGAAAACCTTTGAAAATGATGGTTAAATGAAGTAAATTTTTTATTTGTGGCTATGATATCTTGAAGCTCACTCCTTACTGTGAAAGACTCATAAACTCCAAGACAGGAAAGGACATTAATGGAATATGAAAACATTCCTAATTTGTTTCAACTACAAGGGCACTCACTGTTCAACATGGGTATAATATATAGTTATCAGCGTCATGCGTTCTTAATTCGTTTGCTTTTGGTTCAGTGGTAGAATGCTCGCCTGCCATGTAGGCACCCCGGGTTCGATTCCCGGCCAATGATTTTTTTTTTTTTTTACAATTTTTAAAACTCATTTATATATTATACAAGAATGACATCCACGGAGCCAATTTATAATTGTAACAAATAGTATTTGAATAAAAGCATTTAATCGGGTAAACCCCCGGGCGTTGCCCGGGTCATTCGGCTAGTAAACTACATACCAGACAGTAGACAAAGAGAGAGTGTAAAAGCAAATTCTGACCACTCAAATGAGCTATTTAGATGGCATAGTGCCTTCTTTCAGAATAAATATCAATGTTGATTTAGGATTATTTTGCTATATATATTAGCCAACTTCTATTCTTGATAAATCAAGCCAACCATATTGGCCTTGTCAGCATGGCGTACCTCAACAATCCATCAAGGTTGTCATTTAGGTTTCCTGAAAATAAAGAAATTGGTATTTCAAGATAAATTTTCATGAGTAAGCTAAAATTTATGAAAGAGAGATAGAAAAAAGTCAGGCAATTAAAATAAATGAAGAGGCAAATCTTATAAAGAGTATAGAAAAAGTTTTGAGAAAATATTTTTTATAAAGAGAGAAGCATGTGTTGGGTGAGTGTCAAGTGAACCATGACAATGTACCTGTTCTTTCATTGCAGTTCTTGTGTACAAGTTTTTATTCATATACATCAAATTCCTTAAATGTATTCACCCATAGTATTTTCCAGATAAAGCCCTTGCAACTTCTTCTTTTACTCTAAAATTAGGTTTCACTTGAATAGGAAGATTTTAGGATGACTATAACTGTTGCCGTCCCAAGCCTGGATGAAAAAGGAGGTAGGGCAGCAGTAACAAGCTCACTAAAAAACCTAGACTCAGCTGGCCGGCTGATAGTACCCTGTAAGGGCTCCTGATCCAGAGAATACAGGATGAACAGTGTCTGTATTCCATGTTAGGAGCTGCTGCATATGGCGTCTGTTCCTCATGTCAGAGGCGGCCATTGGGAACATGAGGTGTAATTATAACCAAAGATGCTAAAATTATGAGGCTCTACTATGTTATTGTTAGCGCCCATCAAGTTGAATTCAACTTTTGGCGACTATATGAACAAATATTTCCAATTTGATCTGTTAGCGACCATCACTCACAATTCGTATAGTAACCTTCAAGTAGATTTCTTGATTCCTTCTAACCAGCTCAGTGCAGGTCTTCTTCTGCATGCACATTCATTTTCCCTCCCTCGACGAGAATGGGTGCTTCTAAACCGCTTTAGGACAGGTCAGGGAAGGTGTGCAGAGCTGATGAAGTTATGGGGCTACACCAAAGATCCAAATTGTGCCTGCAACGTCCCACAATCAATGTCCCATATACTAGATGACTGCCCGCTGTACAAATTCAATGGAGGAATCTCCAATCTCCATTCTGTCACCCCGGAAGCCCTGAACTGGCTGAAGGCCTTGCCTCTTAGACTTTAATGACCGATATGTCCTCACTTCTTTTTTCTAGATTTAATTCATTTTGTCTCCTCTCTAATTGTAAATACGCTGCTGTATCACCTCATAAGCATAAATAAATAAAATTCTATTCCAAAACTATTGTAGAGAATACAAACATATTTGTACACTCATGGACAAAACTTGAGGAGGGGAAAGTCTTTATCGCCAGTTGTCCGTTCTTTTGTAGGAGACAAAGGCAATTTTGTTCACACATGGTTATCTCGTGTCTTCAATAAAGGTCACTGTGTATCAAATATCTTTCTGAGTTATTGTCTAAATCCCAATATATATGCTAAAAGATACAACTTCCTTAAGTTTTTTCCACGAATGTAATTCCAAAACTTTTGTAGAGAATACAAACAGGTTGGATTAATTGGAGGCTCATCAACCTTTCCACCATTTCCACCAACAGACATTTCAGTGACCGGCTGTCAACCTTTTCAAGGTAGAAAGTTTTAAGCAAACTTTATCAATCGAAATATAGTCAGGTGATGAAAAATATAATTTTTGCATATTTACCTTTATATCGTCTTCTTTCTTATCTCCACCCAATCATATTAGGGTATCAAGACTGGGTGAAGTAGAATGTGTCTGCCAATGTCATTAAGACTGGGAGCACTACTCAGTGGCAGGCCAACTTAGCTCCAAAAGAAATGGCCGCCTCTGACATGAGGAACAGACGCCATGTGCAGCCTCTTCTAACATGGAGTACAAACGCTGCTCATCCTGTATCCCTGGATTAGGAGCCCTTACAGGGTACTATCAGCCGGGTCGCTGAGCCCAGGTGTTTTAGCGAGCTTGTTACTGCTCCCCCTCCTTCTTTTTCATCCGGGCTTGGGACCGGCAAAGGCAGAGTTGTCTTCTTTCTTATCTCCACTCAATCATATTAGGGTATCAAGCTTGTAGAGCTTGACATTTTTGATGGTGTCTGCTGGGGATGAGTAGAGCTTATCAATGATGTGTTTTGGGGTTGCAGGTCGAGAATTATATTTGTGCCTAGCGGCTTTCACTTTATGTAAATATTTTTACTAGATTAAAAAAAAAATCAAACTTCATTTAAAACATTCCATTTTGAAAAGGGAAACAGTAGGTCGCCAAAATGTCGAACAATAAAACTGATGAGTAACTATTTCCAATTGAAAGCATTTTTGTAGTTACAGGGGTTTTTATGACTCTCTCAAACTATACCTAAGCTTGATTTGCATAGGTCTAAAAAAAGGTTAAGAATCATTCACAAACTGACCAAAAAATAATAAAGTACAATTTGGATTTTAAATTAGAACATGGTAATAAGATCAAATCCTAATAAATAGCATTTGCCATTTTCAGAACTTTTGTCTGATGATGGAAACAACATTGTTACCAAAACATCACCCAATATTTATTGGAATTTGGTCTTATTACCTTGTACAACAAGATAACGCACAATTTGGATTATAGATTCTAAACACAAGGTAATAAGACCAAATCCAAATAAATAAATAGTGTGTGACATTTTGGCAACAACACTGTTACTGAAATGTCACACACTATTTATTTGGATTTGGTCTTATTACCTCGTGCTTGTACAACAAGATTTAGAACAGGCCATGTCAAGCCATTGAAGATAGAAAATAACAACAAAATCTACCCCACTTGCCCAAAATGTAGCTTGGCACCTGCAGCTCCAGATCACATTTTGACTTGTATTAGATGTACTAAATAGGACCTTTGGGACAGGCCGCTGCTTATTATCAAACAGCTTGAGGAGCATGAACTCATGGAATTTGTGTAATCTTTGCACAAGGGAAAAAGAAACAACAACAAATCCAAATAAAGAAAATAGCATTTGACATATTCAGAACTTTTGTCTGATGATGGAAACAACATTGTTACTGAAACATTACACTATATGTATTTGGTCTTATTATCTTGTATTACCCAAAAAAAAAAAAGACACACACATAAAAAAGTATATTTTTAGAATTATAGCTTTATTAACCATGAAGCTCTACACAACTGTTAAATTTTTAGTTTTTCTCAGAAAAATAAATAAATATATATATTATATTATTATTTTTTTAAATATTATAAATCTTTTTTTTTCACCTTTCTGTCATAATATAAAAAATGGGGTCAATTTTTTTTTTTTTATATTCAGTAAAAAAAGTTCAAACCCTTGATTATTATATATAGATATAAACAAGATTATATGTACAAGATAAACTAGAAGTTGGGAGAATTTGTTTTCACCTAGACACGCTAACAAAAGACAAAAAAAAAAAAAAAAACTAAGGGACAATACAACAAATTATTCTAGAAAAAAAAAAAATCTGAAAAAAAAAAAACTTAACTTAAGATGGCCCACACACACATTTAAAAAATAAGACAACAAAAATTTATAGTGTTCTCATATGATTGTATGAACATATAGAATAGATCAACAAAACTATATATTTACAGAAAAAAAAAAAAAAAACAGAGAGATAGAGAAAAAATAAAACTTAACTTTTTTTTTATATACGAGAATGGAATTATCAATTAAGAGAGAAGAATAGATTTACACAAAAAAGGAAATTATTTAAGATTTGATAGTCATTCAGAGGGTTGGTCTGGGGGCGGTGGGGTTGGTTGATGGTCCTGCAACAACAACAACAACAGGATCATTTATCATGTTGTCCTTCAAGTTGACTATATTCTCTTACTGACCATCACTCACAGTTCATCTAGTGACCTTTCCATAGCTTTCTGGACCCTTTCTAACCATCTCATTGTGTGTCTTCCTCTCTTCCTTCAATTTTTTCAAACATCAACATCTTTTCTAAACCATTTTCTTTCATTAGGTGTCTGAAGTAGTTCAGTCTTTTAAACACAAGGTAATAAAGACCAAATCCAAAGACCAGCATGTTTTAAACATGCTGTGGTAAAATTTCTCATTCAGTACTTTTGTCTGAAGATGGTAACAACGCTGTTACCGAAATGTCACACATTATTTATTTATTTGGTCTTATTACCTTGTGTTTATAATCTATAATCCAAATTGTGCCTTATCATAGATCAGTCTTTGTTTGCATATTTTGGATTTTAGAGGAGATATAACTCTGTCATATCTCTTATCTGTGAGATGTTGTCCTTCAAGTTGACTTTTGGTGTGACTATATTCTACAATTTAATCTCTTAGTGACCATCATTCACAGCTTATCTAGTGACCTTCTGGTAGTTTTCTGGACCCTTTCTAACCAGCTCATTGGAGGTCATCCTCTCTTCCTTCAATTTTTCCTAACATCAACATCTTTTCTAAACCATTTGCTCTAAATATGTTTCTGAAGTAGGCTAGTCTTTGCTGGCATATTCCCAAAGGGCAGAAGAGCCGAATTGATTTGGCCAACTGCATATATGGAAGAAGGCAGTCACTGGCAAACCACTTCTGTACCAAGGCTGAGAAAAAAGGGGTTGGTGGAAGGGTGGACTAAACTGTGGGTTTTCGACTGCTATGACCTGGGATCGAATCCCACATCGGACACTTTTTTTCATAAAAAAAAAAAAAAATGCTCCAATGGCCCTTGATTCTTGCAAAAGTCCAACCCCAACAGCGAGTGCAAGTAACCAAACGGGGCTCTGGCACACTTACAGTAAAAGCAGTCTGCAACATCTACCCACCATGATTATCCTGGCTTGTACCATGTGTACTAAGGGGAAAAAAAAAAAACTGCTGAGAAAACTATGTGGACCCATGGGATACATACATAAATACAGTGAAATCCTGCTAAAATGGACCTAGGATATAGTGAACCTGAAATAATCCCCATTTTTATTTTATAATACAACTAGACGAATGACCCGGGCAACGCCCGGGTTTTACCCGATTAAATGTTTTTATTCAAATACTATTCGTTACAATTATAAATTGGCACCGTGGACGTCACTTTTGTGAAACGTCCCGCTCCAAACTTTACAGTTAGATTAGTTACGATATACACATGTGTAAATCTTCAAATCGAGCGAGCGTCTATAAATATCTCGATTTAGATCAAGTATTCTAATTATTAAGCGAACACACTATTATTAATAAAATTTTGAGAAGATATCGATTTTAAACGTATTTATAACCTTGATAGAGGGCGCTGTTCGTGAGCTAAGTAGAATAATTTGAATATATAGTTTTAATATTTAATTTATATATAATTTAAAATAGCCTATCGTTTTCCTCGTATTTGTTTACCTATATATGGAAATTTTGGTACTGTAAAAAAAAAAAAACTTTGCTTCAATAATATTAAAAAAAAAAGCACCCAGGCTAGTTTGGAACCAAGGTTGTGGAAATACGAAGCCATACACCTAACCATTAAGCCACGCTTGGCATCATAAATATTCGCATGTAAAGCTATTTGTTAGGATTTTATAAGTTGTTTTTTCCTAGATTAGTTTATTTATATTTTGACCAGATGACTGGACGATTTTACATGTATATAAATTGGTTTTTAATGATGTAAATTAGTTAGTCATGAGAGGAAATTAAAAGTGTTGATTTTCTTAGTGGTGTTTGAGTTTACTCTGCTCGTTTGTAGACTAGGAAAGAATTGGTTCCTAACAGGTTATGGGCCCAGCAGAACACTTCCACTGCGCCGTAGAAAGAAATTAAAAGTTAAATCTAAAGAAAAAAAAGCTGAAGGCTAAAGAAGATAAGGCCAGGGAACGGCTAAAGAAGAAAAGTTTATGCTAGACTGAAGAAGATAAAGCTAACTAAGATAGAGAAAAGAATTTGATTATAAGAAATTTGAGTGATTTAAAGACTGAACTTTGTGCAACGAAGAAGAAAAGCTTTGAGTTATAATTTTTTGTCAGATTTGCATACCTAGAAATATCAATGGCTGACGAGTTAAGAATACCTAAACTAGATGGTAATAATTATTATTCCTGGGCTATAAGAACTAAATCTATTTTAATCCAGAAGGATATATGGGATGCGATTGAGCCTGGATTTCCTAGGGAAACTACAGAAAAACAGAAGCAGAAAGATAGTTTGGCATTATCTGTCATATTACTAGCAGTTGAGGATTCATTCCTAGATGATATCGGTGATTGCAAGCGAGCGATTGATGCTTGGCAGATACTGGAGGATATCCACACAAAATATGGCTTGCTGCACATATTACAGTTACTGAGAGAATTTTTCAATATTGTCAAAAGAAATGACGAAGACATGAAGGAATATTTCGCGAGAATAATGGAATGTCATAGAAAATTAGTAAAGTGCCACCATGGATTTGGGGATGGCGAATTAGCTTTGATTATGCTATTGGGATTACCAAAGAGTTACGAGCCGCTGATTCTCAGTTTAGAACAGCAAGAAGAGAAGCTATCTACTAGTGTGGTAAAATCCAAGTTACTTTTAGAAGAAAAAAGACAGAAACAGCGTCAAATTCCTCAAGAAGATCCTAATTGCGCTTTTGCGGTAAGAAGAAAAGAAGATACATGCAAATCACCATGTCAAGAGCGAAATAAATTTGAATATGATCAACCAAGGAATTATCATAATACGTGGACGGAAGGGAAAAGGGAAAATTATAATTATTCCAGGCAGATAAGATGTTTCAGTTGTGGCAGATTAGGACACATGGCTAGGAATTGCAGATTTGCCAACTCATCAAGGAGAATTAGCGAAGGTATCTCCAGGCAGATAAGGTGTTTCAGTTGTGGCAGATTAGGGCACATAGCTAGGAATTGCAGATTTGCCAACTCCTCAAGGAGAATTAGCGAAGGTATGCTGAAACAAGGTACGCTAGACCTAACTCATAAAGTCCTATTTGCAAACAACTTTAAAAACAATAATTCGCAGAATATCTGGTTTCTGGACAGTGGAGCTACTGAACATATGACGTCGAACAGACTGAAATTGACGAACACAAAAAGTATTTCAACTTCAGTAGAAATGGCTAACAATGAGAAAATAAAAGTATCAGAGATGGGTGATGTAACCATCAAACTCGGTCACGAATATGGAGGTGAAACCTTGTTCTTGGAAAACGTTTTATACGTTCCTGAGTTAGACGGAAATATTTTGTCTGTTGGAAGGATTGAGGAAAGAGGAAACAAAGTTTTATTCCAGAATGGCAAGGCCTCTGTTTTTGGAAGTGATGGCGGGTTAATTTTGAAATCTAATAGAAGAGGAAGAATCTATACAGTGGAAGAACTGAAGATGGCTAAAGTGAAGTCACCTAGTGCAGATATCTGGCACAGAAGGCTAGGACACGTTTACAAAAGGGATCTCCAAAATGTGAGTGACACAGCAGAGTGCGAGGTGTGCCTTGAAGGTAAAATGAGAAGACTACCATTTCCTTCCAAACCTGTCGAAAGTAAGAGGACTTCATCACCCTTGGAGCTCATCCATTCGGACGTAGTAGGTCCCATTAGCCCAATGTCGAAGGGAGGGAACAATTATGTTGTGACGTTCATAGATGATTTCACTCATTACACTAAAGTATATTTTATGATATCTAAATCGGAGGTACTTGAAAGATTCAAGGAATATAAGAACAGTGTTGAGAATTACCACAGCAGAAAAATCAAAGTACTGAGAAGTGATAATGGGACGGAATATGTTAATGGCGAATTCAATAAATTTCTCAATGAAAATGGTATCAAGCGACAGCTTACAGTTCCAAGAACACCTCAGCAAAATGGAACTGCAGAAAGAATGAATCAGACATTACTAAACACAGCAAGATGCATTTTACTTGAATCAGGGATTCCTAAATCATTCTGGGCAGATGCCGTAAATACAGCATGTTACTTGAGAAACAAATGTTCTAGCAAGGCAATAGGTAACAAAATACCAGAAGAAATGTGGACCGAACGGCCAGTGAAGATTGAGCATATCCGAGTTTTCGGTTGTCAGACCTGGGTATACAACGACCGGCGTCGATCCAAATTTGATTCAAGAAGCCGAGAATGTGTTTTAATTGGTTATCCGGAAGGAGTCAAGGGATACAAGGTTTGGGACTTCAGAAACAATAAGGTCTTTGTAACCAGAAATGTCAGATTTAGAGAAGATGTTTTCCCAACTAAGAAAGTCGATAAGCAAATTTCACATGAAACTGATTTTTTCCAGGTTTTAAATAATAATTTTGAAGAAGGCTATGAATCTGTAAATGAGGAAGATACGAAATTGGTGGAAAGGAATCAGAAAGACGAACTTAAGAAGGAAGACGAGGAAGGTCGAAATGAAGCTGCGATCCCAAGAGGATATTCAGGGACTGATGAAGAAGCAATATCGGTAGAGAGAAATCTGAATAACTTAGAACGAAAAGAGGATGAAGAGCAGGCCTGTGGAGACGAAGAACTGAGGAGAGAAGACGAAGAGGAAGGCCAGAATGAAACTATAATCCCAAGAAGATCTTCAAGAATTGCGGCTTGGCGGAGGGAGTATTGCAGATATTCTAACTGGGGGAATTGGAAGAATTGAACTGACCAGGATCTTGGCCACTCTAGGCCTCCGATGAGGGTATGAAAACAACTTTAAAATGGGGGGGCATTGTTAGGATTTTATAAGTTGTTTTTTCCTAGATTAGTTTATTTATATTTTGACCAGATGACTGGACGATTTTACATGTATATAAATTGGTTTTTAATGATGTAAATTAGTTAGTCATGAGAGGAAATTAAAAGTGTTGATTTTCTTAGTGGTGTTTGAGTTTACTCTGCTCGTTTGTAGACTAGGAAAGAATTGGTTCCTAACACTATTTCAGGCCTTACATATTTCTAACGACCTTTTTGAAATAGGTTTTTGAAACATGGAAATTATAATACCTCAAATAAATAGAAATATAGTGAACACAAATAAAACATACCAAATATTTCGAATTAGAGCAGTTATTTTAAATGGCGAATTAGATCTGTTATATCTAAAAATGAAAATATATAAATAAATAAAACCTACCAAATATTTCAAATTAGAGCAGTTACTATATAAATATTTATATTATATGTGTTATTAAGCGAACTATTTTAAACGGCGAATTAGATCAGTTAGTTATTAAGCGAACTATTATTAGATATTTTAAACGGCGAATTAGATCAGTTATATCTAAAAATGAAAATATATAAATAAATAAAACCTACCAAATATTTCAAATTAGAGCAGTTATTATATAAATATTTATATTATATGTGTTATTAAGTGAACTATTATTAATAAAATATTGAGAAGATTTAGATTTTAAACGTATTTATAACCTTTTAGTATTGATAGAGGGCGCTGCTCGTGAGCTAAGTTAAATAATTTGAATATATAGTTTTAATAATTGATTTATATATTTTTTAAAATAGCCTATCGTCACCCCCGTTATTTTTTACCTATGTATGGAAATTTTGGTTTGAATTAGTGAACTACTGCGAATTTGTATACCGGACATACCAACAGACCAACAAACAAACATACAAACATTCATTTTTATATATATTTTTTTATATATATTTTTTATATATATTTTTTATATATATTTTTATATATATTTTTATATATATAAAACGTACATTTTAAATAAAATAATATTTTTAATAATTTGCTACAATAATATAAAAGAAATGAAAAAAAAAAAAACACCCACGCTGAGCCTCGAACCTAAGTTGCGGGGGTACGAAGCTGTGTACCTAACCTATAGGGTAAGCTTGACGTTACAAATAAGCTCATGCAAGGCTATTTAAGGCCATACGTCTGCCGCGAGGGGGCGCTGATTGCGAGTGAATTTACGTTTTATTGTAAATAAAAATGCAACGAAAGGTTATTTCTAAAGAGTAATTAGCCAGAACCCATCCCGGTAGTATACTAAACCTCTTCCCAAAGTTTCATCACGATTGGTTTAAACGTATTTATAACCTTTTAGTATTGATAGAGGGCGCTGCTCGTGAGCTAAGTTGAATAATTTGAATATATAGTTTTAATAATTAATTAATATATTTTTTAAAATAGCCTATCGTCACCCCCGTTATTTTTTACCTATGTATGGAAATTTTGGTTTGAATTAGTGAACTACTGCGAATTTGTATACCGGACATACCAACAGACCAACAAACATACAAACATTCATTTTTATATATATAGATAAACCATGGCCATAGTGAACCACAGTCCCATTGGACTTTGCTATAAAGAACTATAATCTCTTAGTGCCATTTATTGTTAAAGATTATTGAACACAGAGTAAAAAATAATAAAGGTGAGGTATTAATTTCTGTAATAGCCAACAGCATAAAGATGTTGATATATGTTTGGTGGTTATTCTGTGAAAGAACATGGCTTGATGTCTATGAAATCATTAGTTGAGGTATATACAGTAGAACAAACTCCCTGTATAGGACACCTAATTGTAGAGCCAAAGTGTCCTTTAGGGAGAGGTGTCCTCTTACCGGAGAGTTACTAAATTGTAAAAATGATAATTTTGCAAATGAAAACTGCCCTTTGTGGAGAGGTGTTCGCTAGCAAGGTGTTCGCTAAAGGGAGGTTCTACTGTATTCCTATAGATCTTGCAGTTTTCTTAAAACACCCTGCCTCGCTTAATAATGCAGACTAGATCAGCCTTAGTACAATAGTGTTGTTGTTTCTTATCCCCTTGTGTAAAGATTACACGAATTCCATGAGTTCATGCTCCTCGAGCTGTTTTATGATGAGCAGCGGCCTCTCCCAAAGGTCCTGTTTAGTGCATCTAATGCAAGCCAAAATGTGTTCTGGAGCTGCAGGTACCAAACTACATTTTGGGCAAGTGGGATAAATTTTGTTATTATTTTCTATCTTCAAAGGCTTGAGATGGCCCGTTCTAAATCTTGTTAGTGTTGTTTGATGCTGTCTATTTCTGATGTTCAGAGCTCCTCCTGGGTTCACTCCACTGTACCAACTGTGCTTAGGTGGGATCCTCCAGTTCTTGTTTTGGCTACTGTTTCTATTTCTTTAAAAGTAAGTTTATTTTTCTGTGGCAAGGGTTCTTTTGTGCCTTTTTTTTGCTAGCACATCAGCAGCTTCATTGCCTTCAATTCCAACATGTGAGGGTATCCATTGAAGGTGAATTTTTGAGGTTTTTTGAGAGTTTTTGGAGATAGCCAATTATGTTCCTGCTTACTTTGTCTCTAAGTTCCCCTGTGTGACTCAAGTGTTGTATGGCACTTCTACTATCAGTAAGAATCCAGATATCTTGATAATTAGTATTTCTGATGGATTTTAAGGCTTCATAGATGGCTATAAGTTCTGATCTGAAGACTGAGCAAAAATCTGGGTTTCTTCTGTTCATTTTCTCAATGCCATTTGTGGTTTTGATGAGACAGCCACTGCCAGTGTGTCCTAGCTCGTCTCTGCTACCATCGGTATAGATAGTTATTGCATTTTTAGGAATGTTATTAATTATTTCTAATGATAATTGTTTTAAGTATTCTGGATTTTGGTATTGTTTGTTGGTGGGTTCATTTAAAGTGGCATTAAAAATAACATTTTGTAGTGGTTTGCATAGAGAAATTTTTTCTGCTAAATAATTTTTTTCCACTTTATATTTTAAAAATTCATTTCTTTTGGCCAGGTGTAGAGGGCCTTCTTTTTTGAGTCTTAAATTGGATTCCCAATTAAGTATGTACTTGGAAGTTCTGTGTTTGTTTCCATAACTCTTGATAGTACAATAGTAGAGTGGAGATTTAACTGAAGAAACTCTCATCATTACTGATGAGTCATTTTCAACTTTTAATCATGACAAATCTGTAGAAAAATAGCATTTAATTTTTTTTTTTTGCTTATCCCTAGGACACGTGGTACAGGCCATGATAATTATGGTGGGTAGAAGGCGACTGCTTTTACTGTAAGTGCACCACATGTCTACACATGTGAAAAGCAGTTCGACTTTGCACTTACAAATGTGCCAGAGCCCCGTTTGGTTACTTGTACTCGTTGGTGGGGTTGGACTTTTGAAAGAATCTGGGGTCATTGGAGCATTTTTTTTCATTTAATTTCATATATAGTGGAACATATTCTATGAGAAGACAACTCTCACTAGAGGACACCTTTCTACAAAGGACAGTTTTCATCACCAAAATTACTATTTTACTAATTAGCAGTTCCCTGGTAAGAGCACACCTCATCTTAAAAGACACTGCAATTAGGTTTACAGTGAAGTTCTACTGTAGATATATATAAATAAAAGGTAGCAATACAAATTTCAGGAACCAATCTATCTACTAGATGTGATGGAACAGAGCCACCCAGCAAACAAACCTAGGTAACCTACCCGGGAATCAGAAGGGGATGTGAGGGTTCGTCGCATCCGAGTGAGCCAGCGGTTGTACTGGGGTGAGAGAGGGTCCAGTCCTTGGAGCTGGGACACGGACTCCTCTGTAAGCTGGGACTCCACCCGAGAGATTTCTGCCTGGTAGTCCATGGTGAGCATGCCCACTAGTTCCACCATATGATGGAACTGTCTCTGCACCACACGTCTCAACTTGGTTATTGGGTGCTCAAGCAGTCTCCATTGTTGTTACAATATATATACACTCATGGAAACACAACTTATGGAAGTTTCACCTTTTATACATGTATACAAGGTATGATCATAAAATTCAGGGAATTGGGTCATAAAAGATTTATTAGATGAATATATAGAAAAAATGGTTAATATTCCTCAAAATACTGTTTGAGGGAATCTATACAGCGTTTCATTCTTTTTTCCCAGTTCTGGAAGCACCCAGAAAAATCGCCAAAAGTAATGCCCCTCAAAACGCTCAGCGATTTTTCCTTTATTGCATTAAAGGTATCAAATCTATGTCCTTTTAGAACTGACTTCATTCTAGGAAAGAGCAAGAAGTCATTTGGTGCTGAATCAGGAGAGTACGGGGGATGAGGCATTGTCAACATGCTATTTTTAGTCAAAAAATC
Organism: Cordylochernes scorpioides; assembly: GCA_030710605.1. Taxonomy (NCBI): domain Eukaryota; kingdom Metazoa; phylum Arthropoda; class Arachnida; order Pseudoscorpiones; family Chernetidae; genus Cordylochernes; species Cordylochernes scorpioides. Next base: position 20,411,068 of record CP092882.1, on the reverse strand, counting down.
ACCCACGGAAAGAGCTCTGTGTGCTGGGGCGTTATCGTGATGAAGCATTTTTTGGAACAAATTTCGAAAACTTTCTTTCAAATCCAAGATCCTCAGTCAAAATTTTTTGACACGTTCCATATGAAACACCTGTTTTTTCTACTAGTTCTCTGATCATTGTCCTAGTGTTTTCCCTTATTAAAGCACCAATTTTTTGGGTCAGTTCTTCATGATTTTCCAAAGGAGGTCTTCCCTGGCGTGCGTCATCTTGGGTTGACTCTCTACCCGATTTGAAACGGGCAAACCACTTGAACATTTTTGATTGTAATAAGGCTGCTTCCCCAAACGCCAATTTCAACATTTGAAACGTTTCTGACGCAGTTTTTCCTAATTTTTGACAAAACATTACGCATACCCTTTGTTCACTTTTAAGATCCATTGTATTAAAACGCCGCGCCTTTGTTTCTTTTAAAAATGCTTATAAAATTCTTATTATTTGAGATATCGAAAATATATAAATATTTTCTAGTAGAACGAGGTCTCGTGATTATGACGATAATTTTTATTTTTCGAAAATTCTTTCAGAAAAATTTTTTTTGACTAATTCCCTGAACTTTTTTTATCAAACCTTGTATATTGGGATTCAGACAATAACTCTGAAACATATTACAGTGAGTTTTATTGAAGACACATGATAAAACCAAGTGTGAACAAAATTGCCCCTCTCTCCTTCAAAAAAATGTAAATATTAAGATGATCGGCGATAACAAAGACTTTCCACTTCCTCAAGTTTTGTCTAGGAGTGTAACTTCTTTAATTCAACCGACTATATTCCAAAATCTACCATAATGGCAGGGGTTGGATATAAGATCAAATAGTCACACTTCTCAACCTTTTATCTATATTTCCTATGTTTCAGTGACACACTGCCACCCTGAGGGTAACCAATAAATTTTTTTTTTTTTGCTTATCCCTAGTATACGTGATACAGGCCATGATAATCATGGTGGGTAGTTAGCGACTGCCTTTACTGTAAGCGCACCACATGTCTACACATGTGAAAAGCAGTTCGACTTTGCACTTACAAATGCCAGAGCCCCGTTTGGTTACTTGCACTCGCTGGTGGGGTTGGACTTTTGCAAGAATCGGGGGCCATTGGAGCATTTTTTTTTTAACAGAAAAAAGTGCCCAATGCAGGAATCGAACCCGGGTCCTAGTGGTCGAAAACCAAACGGTTTACCCAGCCTTCCACCGACCCCTCTACCAATAAATAAAAGGTTGAAGTGACTAATATTACTGACTTTAGCAGGAAACACCTTGCCCTTGGGGGGTTTTGAATTTTATAGAGGTTTGCTGTTCACAGGTTCGTCTAATTTAGAATATCACATCTTTACAAGAGTAAAGAATAAACACAAGTTAATAAGACCAAATCCAAATAAATAGTGTGTGACGTTTAGGTAACAGCGGTAATTCGGTACTTTTGTCTGAAGATGGTAACAACGCTGTTACCGAAACGTCACACACTATTTATTTGGTCTTAATACCCTGTGTTTATAATCTATAATCCAAATTGTGCCTTATCAAGTGTAAAAAATGTCTGAAAGCTTGTCCTTTTAAATAAATAAAGACATTGCTGGCCTTATCTTGTTTGAAATAAAAATTAGAGCAATTCTATTTCTTTTTTTTTTTGTTTCTCCCTAGTACACATGATACAGGTCATGATAATCATGGTGGGTAGAAGTAGGCGACTGCTTTTATACTGTAAGTGCACCACATGTCTACACATGTGAAAAAGCAGTTCGACTTTGCACTTACAAATGTGCCAGAGCCCCTTTTGATTACTTGCACTCGCTGGTGGGGTTAGACTTTTGCAAGAATCGGGGGTCATTGGAGCATTTTTTTTTTTTTCATCAGAAAATCAGAAAAAAGTGTCCAATGCGGGAATCGAACCTGGGTCGTAGTGGTCGAAAACCAACGGTTTAGACCACCCACTGACACCCCAATTTTATTTCTATTTCAACATATTGTCGGGCTGGAAAGTAGGAAAGATGAAAATCAGGCAATTGGCTTGGTGTAAAATGACTTACAACTTGAACAGAGAGGCAATGAGGGCAGTACATATTGAGTAGAGCTACTTACATCAGCCCCCTCAAAGTTGAAGATGCCGATGCCAGATATGGGCACCTTCTTGAGACAGGCCCGACCCAGGGAAGGGCGGCGGAGGGAGTAGATACAATGGACGTTTTGTTGGGCTGCCATCTCCTGGATGAAGGTCAGGTTCTCTGTCAGGCCTCCTGGATCAACACAGTATTGTAGGCTCAGCATACTTGGATTCAAATCTCTCATTTTTGGGGGGATCACATACATTCTCTTAGATATCTTTCTTCTAAGAAATCTTTGAGAAAACCACAAAGATTTCTCAATAAGGCACAATTATAAACACAAGGTAATAAGACCAAATAAATAGTGTGTGATGTTTCAGTAACAACTCTATTACTCAAATGTCACAGACTATTTATTTATTTGGTCTTATTACCTTGTGTTTACAAAGATTTCACATAATGAGTTTCCTTTTTTATTAAAAAAAAAAAAAAATACTAGCTTTCAGGCGATAATTGCTCTTCAATGGGTTTAATTTAGAAAAAAAAAAAAAAATAGGAAGCTCATTGTGAGAAATCTTTGTAGTTTCAAACACCTTTTCACAATTTTTACCTTGAATCAATATCAGAAATATTTAAACTATTTTTATGGCACGTAGGATTCTTTTTAAATAAAGTAAATTTATACTTCCTCTTTATTGCAATGATAAAATCCCATTATTTTCCTCATTGTAGTATAAGAGCAGTAGAAAATAATTTGCAATCGAACTGCTTTTCACATATGTAGACATGTGGTGCACTTACAGTAAAAGCAGTCACCTACTCTTACCCACCATGATTATTATGGCGTGTACCACATGTATTAGAAATAAGCAAAAAAAAAAAGAGAATGATTTTATTTAAAAAGAATCCTACTTATAATAATTCCAATTTCTGATAACAGATGGAATGCTAATTGCATCTTGTTAATATTAAAGTTGAAATGAACTAAATTTGTTGTTTGTGGAAGAGCAGTGCTGAGGGCATGTTTATAAATTATGTCCTGTGATCCACGGGACAAAACAGCCTACCTCATTGCATCAAAACACACATAAGTGAAAGATTTAGAATAGGAAAATATGCATCTGTTGTTGTTAGTGTCCATCAAGTCAACTATATAGACAAATATCTTCCAACTTGATCTGTTATTGACTCACAGCTCATCTAGTGACCTTCTGGTAGCTTTCTTGACCCCTTCTAGCCAACATATTGCAGGTCTTTCTCTCTCCCTTCTTCCTTCAATTTTTCTCAAAATCAACATCTTTTTTAAACCATTTGTTCTCATTATGTGTCCCGATTAGGTCAGTCTTTGTTTATATACAGTAGAACTTCCATGAGAGAACACTCCTGCTAGAGGACACCTCTCTACAAAGGACAGTTTTCATTTATAAAATTACAATTTTTTCTCTTTTGACACTCTCTGGTAAGAGGACACCTCTCTCTAAAAGACACTTTGGCTCTACAATTAGGTGTTGTCCTTTACAGGGAGGTAGTTTTACTGTACTTATTTCTTATTTTCTGAGAGCCCAGCTCTCACATTTGTTAGTGACCACAGGGAATACAAATACCTCTACAATTCTCTTCTTTGTCTTTAATGAAATGTCTTTGTGTGCATCTACTATGGTTAAATGTGGCAAGCGTTGAGATAAACAGTATAACCCCTTATTTCCACACTCTTACTTTAATTCAACAGTTTTTCAATTCCCAATCAGCCCATTTACTTAACCGACTATAATTCAACTAAAAATGCTGATCCCTTGGGGTTTTAAAAACATACTGTAATATATTTTTTCTCAATCAGTACTTTTGACAGATGATGGTAACAACGTTGTTACACTAAATATCACACACTATTTAATAATTTGGATTTGGTCTTTATTACCTTGTGTTTCTAAGTTGGACTGTAGTTTGTGAAATATTAGAAAAGAGGCAGGGGTTGGTGGAAGGATGGTCTAAACCAATGGTTTTCGGCCACTATGACCCGGGATCAAATCCAGCATTGGGCACTTTTTTCTAATTAAAAAAAATGCTAAAAGGCCCCTGATTCTTGTAAAAGTCCAACTTCACCAGCGAGTGCAAGTAACCAAACGGGGCTCTGGCACATTTGTAAGTGCAAAAATCAACTGCTTTTCACGTGTGTAGACACGTGGTGTACTTACAGTAAAAGCAGTCGCCAACTTCTTACCCACCATGATTATCATGGCCTATACCACGTGTAGTAGGGATAATAATAAGAAAGGAGGCTGTGTTTAACAAAGAAAAAAAAAAAACTAATCTTACCAGCCAGCCACAAAGAGGCTAGCATAGGGCACACAGTCCTGAGGTAAGTTTTACAGCAGACAACAGGATGGCAGGCAGGCAACCAACCTTGGCTGTCAATCTTCTCAATGTCGGTGGCAAAGACGATGGCCTTGAGCTTGTGGAGCTTGAGGTGTTTGGTGATCTCTCTCAGGCCGTACACCAGCCTTCGCTTGATCCTGGCCTGGACCACAATGTAGCCAGAGTTAGCTTGCAACATCTCCATGATGCATTTCCAAGTGCATCACATGTCTACACATGGACAAAATACTCATCACACTCATGGACAAAATACTTAAGGAAGTTTTTTTTTTTTTGCTTATCCTTAGTACACGTGGTACAGTCCATGATAATCATGGTGGGTAGTTAGCGACTGCTTACTACTTACTGCTTACTTAAGGAAGTGGAAAGTCTTAGATCTTGCCGGTCGTCGCTTTTTTTTTTTTAAAGAAGACGGAGGCAATTTTGTTCACACTTGGTTAACTCGTATGTCTTCAATAAAGGTAACTGTGTATCAAATATCTTTCAGAGTTATTGTCTGAATCCCAATATACATGTTAAAAGGTACAACTTCCTCAAGTTTTGTCAATGAGTGTATATATAGAGATGGGACACTTAAAATCCAAGGAGAATTGTTGTTACCTTGACAGGATCCTTCTGGAAGGCTCGGTCCTGGAAACGAAGAAGAAGGCTGAGGAGGAATTGGACAGTGACGTCAAGTTCCGGACTTGGAAGATGGGTGCAGTATCTGCAGCCACAGTGTGAATCTGGATGTGCTATCATGTTTTGGGAAAAAAAAAAAAATGTTATAAAAAAAAATCAAACTGGTAATTGTGACCTTTATAAAGGGGAAAAAAATTGATGAACCTATAGGATGTATCAGAGGAGTAAAAGAGGGATGAGTTGATATACTGGGGTGAAATATGAACATATATAGGGAACAATACAATCAAATCTACCCCACTTATGTGTTTCAAACAAAGGACACTCCCTAAGGATAGATAGATATTGATAAGAATAGAACTTACTCCCTGAACTTTCGGGTATGGATTATCAATCGCGCGGCTGCATGCCTGGCAGAGTTTGTGAGAGTGGAAGCCTCAAGTTGAGCAGACGGGTTGATTTGATCCTCTGGCAAGACAATGGCTTGGGGGGAGTCACAAGTGGCATCCTGGGAGGGATCATCTGGGGACTGGGATGGGGGAGTTGGACTTTCTGGCTGTGGGAGGGAAGAAGGCTCTGGACTCTCTGATGGGTCTTCTGTGGGAGGCAGATCTGGACTCTCCAGTAGGAGGGAGGGGTCTTCTGTGGGAGGCAGATCTGGACTCTCCAGTAGGAGGGAGGGGTCTTCTGTGAGGGGCAGATCTGGACTCTCCAGTAGGAGGGAGGGGTCTTCTGTGAGGGGCAGATCTGGACTCTCCAGTAGGAGGGAGGGGTCTTCTGTGAGGGGCAGATCTGGACTCTCCAGTAGAAGGGTTGGAGTAAGTTCTGTGAGGGGCAGATCTGGACTCTCCAGTAGGAGGGTTGGAGTAAGTTCTTCTGTGAGGGTGGATAGATCTGGACTCTCTGTATGAAGGGGTTGGTAGGACTCTTCTGAGAGAGTGGGCAGGTCTGGGCTGGCGGGTGGAGGGGATTGAGCAGGGTTGTCAGATTGGCTTCTCTTGGACCTCCTCTTGCCCTTCCTGGTGCAGCTCCCTCCTGTCTCCAGCTCTGTCCTCAGGATCTGCTCCCGATGCTTCATCCTCTCCTCCTTCTCATGGAGGATGATCTGGACAGCCCATAGAGGCAGCAGTTAACACAAGTTACTTACAACCTGCTTTATACGAAGGAGATTTACAAAAATAAACCAATATTAGACCAATACCAAGAAAATAATCTGAAGTTCTGGTGAGAATAGCATTCTGGCAGCAACAGTCAGTGAAAATCAATACAGTAAAACTGAAAAAGTTGTCTGTTATATTAACTCCTATAAAATGGTAAATAGTCGGGGATGTTTATAGTTCTACAGGTTATTGTGGGTGCAATTTTTAGGTCAACTTGTGGTCATGTTTTACTTTCAATTTTGAAAATGCTCAATGGCAATTAATAGTTTGCAATATTGTATGTAAAATAGTGTTTGCCAACATGATATAATTTTATATACACCATAATAACACCCTAGATAACATTGCTGATTATTGTTACTATTACTGTTGTGATGTTCTATATTAGAAGAACGAGATTCACGAGACATGAGAAGATCTATGACAATAGAAACTCTAACTTTATTACTTTTCCTACCTATATATATATATCGCGCTTCTCGCGGACATGCAAATATATCAACCTTTCATAAGAAACAAAATGTAAAAATATATAAAACAAAACAATGATATGCAAATATCTCGAGGTATGCGACAGACTCCCTCTCCATGACCTCTCATCACTCCTGTGATGGGACTCCGGGTGGTCTATGATGAAATTGTCCTCCGGCCACTTGGTGATGGTTATATCCTGCTTCCAGTTGATGGGGGTCGAGGTTACATCAGTGATTTCTGGCCCTACCCTCACACCACCTTTGACAAGGCATCTCATCTTGTACGATTTGGTCAATGTCTCGTTCTCTAGATTCGGGTTGGAATTGAAGTCAAAATGGATTGAAAATCCCATTGAACCTTCATAGCTCTCGACACGAATGTCTTTAAGATATGCCAGAACAGGCTCGTCATAGGGTTGGATGTAATACACTTCCAGGCAATTTACGAGTAATTCCATCTTCGGTCTATTTGGTCTGCCTATTTTGACATACCACTTCTGAGTTCGAAGTAGCTGCAGGTAACGATAGAACCTCGTGGCCTCTAAAGTAAAGGATAAGACATCCTCCCCAATCATGGCAATGTCACGTAGTCCTTTCTTTGTCCAATTCGCTTTCACAACTTCCTCGTATATATCTACAGGAGATCCTGGTAGAAAGAAGATTGTTTTACCTCTACGCAAATATCCACTTTCTATCTCTGAAATTTCCATCATTCCAATGTCGTATTTATCAAGCATGTTTTTTTGCATCTGGCTGAATTCTTTAGCATAAATCCAAACTTTTTGGCAGCGTGTTAATTTCTTTAATACCTTTAAAATTAACAAACGACATCTTGTGTGATTGCATTTATTGAAATCACCTATTCCATGGCAGATAATAGCATCACATATTCCTAATTTCATATTTCTTTTTTCACCGCTTGTTTGAAACGAATAGATTCCTTTTTTGAGAGTTTCCAATAGAGTATCGTAACAAGGTAGCTCTCTCAAAGCTCTTTTCAATAACTTCATGTCTTTGGTGATGGTGTTTCTGTTATTCCAGGTGGTGGAGAGGCTCAACTCCTTTGGAGGTGCTTCTTCGCCGGTACCAGGCTTTGGTTCTTTTTCGCCAGTACCAGACTCCTTAGTAGGTTCTTTTTCGCCAGTACCAGACTCCTTAGTAGGTTCTTTTTCGCCAGTACCAGACTCCTTAGTAGGCCCTTGTTCCCCAGTACCAGACTCCTTAGTAGGTTCTTTTTCGCCAGTACCAGACTCCTCAGTAGGCCCTTGTTCCCCAGTAACAGACTCCTTAGTAGGTTCTTTTTCGCCAGTACCAGACTCCTTAGTAGGTTCTATTTCGCCAGTACCAGACTCCTTAGTAGGCCCTTGTTCCCCAGTACCAGACTCCTTAGTAGGTTCTTTTTCGCCAGTACCAGACTCCTCAGTAGGCCCTTGTTCCCCAGTAACAGACTCCTTAGTAGGTTCTTTTTCTCCAGTACCAGACTCCCTAGTAGGCCCTTGTTCCCCAGTACCAGACTCCTTAGTAGGTTCTTTTTCTCCAGTACCAGACTCCCTAGTAGGCCCTTGTTGCCCAGTACCAGACTCCTTAGTAGGTTCTTTTTCTCCAGTACCAGACTCCTTAGAAGGTTCTGTAGAATCTTTAGGCTCCATTCCACTATCAGCAATAACATCTACCTCTTTCGTAAGAGGCTCTGCACTTTCAGTTTCTATAACTGACTTTTTATCAACTTGAGCTTTTTCACTTTCATCTGCTTCAACGGATTTTTTCTCAACTTCGGCTTTTTCACTTTGTTCCGTTTCTACAACTGAATTTTTTTCAACTTGAGCCTTTTGACTTTGCCCAACTTCTACAACAGACTTTTTTTCAACTTCGGCTTTTTCAAGACTTACTCCAGACTTTTCAAGACTTATACTCCAGACTTTTCAAGACTTACTTCAGACTTTTCAAGACTTATTTCAGACTTTTTAGTATTTTTTACAGACTCAATACTTTCTAGAGACTCAATACTTTCCAGAGACTCAAGGCTTTCTAGAGACTCAATACTTTCTAGAGACTCAAGGCGTTCTAGAGACTCAAGGCTTTCCAGAGACTCAAGGCTTTCTTCTTCTTCTTCCTCTTCTTCGCTGAAATATTCTTCTTCATCTACCTTTTCATTCTTATTTTCAAAAAGAATGTTCATCATCAAGCGTTGCTGGTCCCTCATCAAGCGCTGCTGGTCTGCCATCGCCCTGATGAGGCTTTCCATGGTCGATCTTGAGGATATTGTCGGCTGCGCCATATTGTGATGTTCTATATTAGAAGAACGAGATTCACGAGACATGAGAAGATCTATGACAATAGAAACTCTAACTTTATTACTTTTCCTACCTATATATATACATCGCGCTTCTCGCGGACATGCAAATATATCAACCTTTCATAAGAAACAAAATGTAAAAATATATAAAACAAAACAATGATATGCAAATATCTCGAGGTATGCGACAACTGTTATTCCTGTATATACCCTACATTTCTACTTGGAGTATCTGTATAAGACAAAAAGGTATTAATAAAGCTTTTGTTGTTGTAATAATAATAACATAGATGTTGTTGTTTCTTATCCCCTTGTGTAAAGATTACAGGAATTCCATGAGTTCATGCTTCTCAAGCTAACATAAATGATACATCTTTAAGACAATAATGAGCAGACATTGACTTGGGCACATCCTGGGAGTAGCTGGTTCAAGTACTTTTGGAATAGATCACCAAATGTTTTATAGGAAGAGATTCATCCTCTAACCGTTATTAAAGATTTGTATAATCTTGCTACAATTACAGTAGAACACGGCTTTATGAGAGGTAACTCCCGCTAGATGACATCTCTCTACCAAGGAGTGTTCTCAACACCATAATTACCTTTTTTACTATTTAGCAACTCTCCGGTAAAAGGACACCTCTCTCCCTAAAGGACATTTTGATTCCGCAATTAGGTGTTTTCTTTTACAGGGAGGTAGTTCTACTATATTCCTGATAATCAAACAGTAAAACACACCTCTCTGTAAGGAACACCTAGTTGCAGAGATAAAAAAAAAGAGAGAAATATCCTCTTAGCAGAAGGCAGTTAAATAGTTAAAAAATGGTATAATTTTGACAAATGAAAACTGTCCTTTTTTTAGAGAGGTGTCACCTTATAGAGAGATTCTTCTTCTTCTTTCTTATCTCCACTCAATCAAATTAGGGTATCAAGCTTGTTTGACAACCCTCATGACTGTGTGAAGTAGAATGCGTCTGCCTTTGTCATTAAGACTGGGAGCACTATTCAGTGGCAGGCCGACTTAGCTCCAAAATAAATGGCCGCCTCTGACATGAGGAACAGACGCCATGTGCAGCCGCTCCTAACATGGAGTACAAATGGTGCTCATCCTGTATCCCTGGATTAGGAGCCCTTACAGGGTACTATCAGCCAGGCCAGCTGAGCCCAGGTTTTTTTGTGAGCTTGTTACGGCTCCCCCTCCTCCTTTTTCATCCGGGCTTGGGACCGGCAAAGTTTGGTTAAAAAAATATTGTATAGGTAAATATATTCACTTGGGAAGATATTGGGTCATACCGGGGCCTAGTTAAAAATATTATTGAGGGTCGTGATAGATGAGTGGTCTGAACATTTGGTTTTTGACCGCTATTACCTGGAATTGTATCCCACACATTGGGAACTTTTTCTAAATAAAAAAAAAAAAAAGCTCCAATGGTCCCCCGATTCTTGCAAAAGTTCAACCCCACCAGCAAGAGCAAGTAACCGAATGGGGCACTTGTAGGTGCAAGAGTTGAACTGCTTTTCACATGTGTCGACATGTGGTGCAGTAAAAGCAGTTGCTTACTACCCTCCAATGATTATCATGGCCTGGACCACATGTGTACTAGGGGTCATAAAGAAGAACTCTACTAGAAGTCTCCAATTGACACCAGCAGTTTATGGCGGGCAAAGAGCAACTGAAGATTTACCTTTTTTAGATGAGAAGGCTTCCTCCTCCGGGGAACAGGCCGTTCCTTGCCTTTCTTGGTGAGCGGGGCGGTGGCATCCAGGATGTTGCACGGCCTCTGTCACCAACACTAGATGGAAATTTTGCCAGCAATAACCTCTCCCATTTAAAATAGATCCAAACAAATTGTAGAACTGAACTGAACATTGTAAATGCAAAAATAAAAAGATTATACGTAAATATGAAAAGGGAAAAATGGAAACAAACTTGTGAAAACCTGAACCAAAGAAACCCAAATACAAAACTTTGGCATTTGGCAAAACAAATTGACAGAGCCCAGCCACAAACTGAAAACACAAATATGATTAAGAATACAGATGGTACCCCAGCAACTAATGACAAAAATGCTGCTAATCTTTTAGGTAATTCATATCAAATAAGTAGTAAAATCAAATTTAAAATAAAAGATAAGAAAGTTGAAAAAAAGGCCCGAAAGATTATTCATGACTGTAAAAATTTCACCAGCACTCATAATATTTTCCATGAAAAAAATCAATATGAAAGAGCTAGATTATGCATTAGAAAACACTGACCTAAACAAGACTCCTGGGCCAGATGGAATCCATGGCCAAATGATATTAAACTTGGGCAAAATTGGCAAAGAAATACTTCTTGATATTTTTAATAACTCCTGGAAAACTGGAAAATTGCCTCAAGACTGGAAAACTGCAACAATAATTTCTATTAAAAAAACTTGACAAATCTGCTGATGACCCAAAAAACTATTGACCTATCTCCCTCACAAGTATTTGCTGCAAATTAATGGAAAAAATTATACTCAGACGACTTACCTACCACCTCGACACAAGAAATCTCTTACCAAAAGAACAATATGGATTTAGGAAAGGACATGGGACAATAGACCAATTCTTATTTTTCACACAAAAGGTAAAAGATGCACAAAACAGAAAACCAACTAACCACACCATAGCTGCTTTTTTAGACCTTACACAAGCTTTTGATAAAGTGTGGAAAAACAAGTTAATTACAAAATTATACAAGCATTTCAAAATTGATGGAAAAGCTATCACTTGGATAAATGATTTCCTTAAAAATAGATACATCAGGGTCAAATATAATGGAACTCTATCTAAAACCTTCAAATTGTAACAAGGATTACCACAAGGATCAGTCCTTAGCCCAACTCTCTTCACCCTATTTATTGCAGGCATAGAAGAAAAAATTTCACATAAAACCAATATTGGACTTTTCGCTGATGACATTATTCTATGGAGCAGTAACACTAACCGGAAAAAAGCTGAAAGGGATTTGAACAAGACTCTTCTCCACCTTGAAAAATTTGCTAATAAACATAAATTAGAATTTAACCCCCAAAAATCTGAAACCTCTCTTTTTACTACCGATAAGAAACTATACAAAATAAGGCCAAAAATTATTCTGAAAGAACAACAATTACAATATAATAAACATCCTAAATATCTTGGCTACACCCTGGATCCAGAAATTTAACTCCAGTAAACATATTGAAGAAGTTATTAGAAAAGGAAGAGACCGACTAAAAATCCTGAAATATATTTCAGGAAGAGAGTGGGGAGCCGATGCAACCCCACTAAAATTAACTTACACATCTCTAATTAGACCTATCCTGGAATATGGATATCAAATCTATGGTACAGCATCTGAAACAAATCTAAAATCACTGGAAAGGACACAACTAAGCAAGCTAGAATTATTACAGGTCTTCGAAATACCTGCCCTAACGATATTGTACTTTATGAGGCAGACATTATGCCCTTAAAGGATAGAAGAAGCTACAATCTGCCAAAATATATAAACAAAATCAAGAGTTATGGAAACAAACACAGAACTTCCAATTACATAATTAATTGGGAATCCAATCTAAGACAAAAAAGAAGGCCCTCTCCACCTGGCCAAAAGAAATGGATTTTTAAAATATAAAGTAGAAAAAATTATTTAGCAGAAAAAATTTCTCTATGCGAACCACTACAAAATGCTATTTTTAATGCCTCTTTAAATGAACCCACCAACAAACAATGCCAAAATCCAGAATACTTAAAACAATTATCATTAGAAATAATTAATATAACATTCCTAAAAATGCAATAACTATTTATACCGATGGTAGCAGAGACGAGCTAGGACACACTGGCAGTGGCTGTCTCATTAAAACCACAAATGGCATTGAGAAAATGAACAGAAGAAACCCAGATTTTTGCTCAGTCTTCAGATCAGAACTTATAGCCATCTATGAAGCCTTAAAATCCATCAGAAATACTAATTATCAAGATATCTGGATTCTTACTGATAGTAGAAGTGCTATACAACACTTGAGTCACACAGGGGAACTTAGAGACAAAGTAAGCAGGAACATAATTGTCTATCTCCAAAAACTCTCAAAAACCTCAAAAATTCACCTTCAATGGATACCCTCACATGTTGGAATTGAAGGCAATGAAGCTGCTGATGTGCTAGCAAAAAAAGGCACAAAAGAACCCTTGCCACAGAAAAACAAACTTACTTTTAAAGAAATAGAAACAGTAGCCAAAACAAGAACTGGAGGATCCCACCTAAGCACAGTTGGTACAGTGGAGTGAACCCAGGAGGAGCTCTGAACATCAGAAATAGACAGCATTAAACAACACTAACAAGATTTAGAACAGGCCATCTCAAGCCATTGAAGATAGAAAATAATAACAAAATCTACCCCACTTGCCCAAAATGTAGCTTGGCACCTGCAGCTCCAGAACACATTTTGGCTTGCATTAGATGCACTAAGCAGGACCTTTGGGAGAGGCCGCTGCTCATCATAAAACAGCTCGAGGAGCATGAACTCATGGAATTCGTGTAATCTTTACACAAGGGGATAAGAAACAACAACAACAAAATAGATCCAAAAATTCCATCTGTGAGACAGTCTCTGCAATCTAGATGACTTGGGTCAGTCATAACACACCAGCAGTTCAAAAAGGTTCACCTGGAGACCAAGGCTTCAGGCCATGGTTCTCGTCAGTCCAGGGCAGCTTTGATTCTATGAAGTCCACAAGGAATGCATGAAATTTGCCAAGATGCTTAGCTTGTAAAGGCCAACACTAATTCTATAGCCAAAGTATAAATGAAAATTCTGCAAGAGGAGGAAATTTTTGAAAACATATATTTTTTTTTACACCTCTCAATGTTAAAATGCAGTTTTTATTTTTAAATTTCTTGTTAGATGAACACACTTTTGAGATTTGCAAAATTTCAGAAAAAGCATTGTGATATTTACACTTGATGACAATTCACAAGCAGAAGGTAAATGTTGTTATCAAAAGGAACCAAGTTTACCATGCCGTTAAAAAGAAAGAAAAATGTCCAAGATGGCTGTGTTCATACATCACCAGTGAGATGTATTCAACAACGTTCTCCTTGGTTTGAGCCTAGCACATTGAGTCTGACTTTGGATTCAAGTAACAGGCTTATGTTCTATGTAGAATGTAAACTCAAGATTTAATGATCACTTTATACATTCACCTGAACATCTCAATGACAAAACTTAAGGAAGTGGAAAGTCTTTGAGGTCGCCAGTCATTTTTTTTTTTTTTTTTTTAAGGAGACAGAGGTAATTTTGTTCACACTTGGTATATATTGTGTGCCTTCAATAAAGGTGTACCAAATCTTTCAGAGGTATTGTCTGAATTCTGATATACATGCTTAAAGGTACAACTTCCTTAAGTTTTGTCCATGAGTGTATGTTCTATATACACAAAAAAAAGCTCTAACACAAGTCGGTGGACGAGTGGGTAACACCCTCGATTCCCGACAGTCATGAACCGGGATTGAATCCCGCGTTAAAATTTGTTTAATATGTGAATAACCTTCACATATTATTCATTGTTCAATTATCATGAACTAGGTTGCTCTTGCTGAGCGGTACCTATTAATGTGATTTGAACCAGAGAAAAAAGCTCTCTGTAAAGAACAACGCCTAGTTTCAGAGCCAAAGCTGGACAAGAGATGTTTTAAACATTACTGGATTCTCAAACAAGATTTTTTTTTACTGATTTTATTACATTCTGAATGGGAAATTCTTCCCTTTGGGCTATAGGGAGCCACAAAAAATGGAATCAATCAAACAAATCAAAGGACAAGAAAGATTTCCCTGCCTCGTTTATTTGCAGCTATTACATTCAGCTAAAGAAAGACACAACTTACAAGATTGATAGCCAGTTTCTTGGCCAGCACCCGGGGTTCCTTCTTCTTCTTGCTGAGCTGGTGGCCTTTGGGCTGCTGCACCACCTGTCTGGTCACAACAACTCCCTCACTGACAGCTCACTTACTGTAGCTATCTTCAGGAGATTGGTGAAGTCCAGCTCTAGGGGGTGGTTCCTGTCCTTGGGCTTCTCTGGCGTAGCCCCAGACTCCGCTGCACACCACATCCACTCACTCTTTAGATAGGAGACACAGGTGGAAAGTAGGGTACAATCATAATTGAGCTTTGCAGGGGAAGCTAAAACTTAAGTCACAATTATCAGTGTTCCCAATTATCTGTAGTCCCATTTATCAATAGCTCAAAATTATCAGTGAGGCCTAATACCAGCAGTATCAATTAACAAAAGTAATGACACTACAAGAAAATAAGACCTAATCCAAATAAATAGTGTGTGATGTTTCGGTAATGATGTATCAATTAACAAAAGTAATGACACTACAAGAAAATAAGACCTAATCTAAATAAATAGTGTGCGATGTTTCGGTAACAGTCTTGTTACCATCATCAAACAAAAGAAATCAGAAATCATTTCATTTCTTTTGTATGATGATGGTAACAACGCTGTTACAGAAACGTCACACACTATTAATTTATTTGAATTAGGTCTTATTTTCTTGTAGCTATAATCCAAATTGTGCTTTATTAAAAGTAATAACACATTATATACAGTAATACCTCGCTAATATGTACCTCTTCTGTTGCTCCTACCCCCCTGTTAATGGAAACAATTTTATTCCTCCTCTATGTTAATTTCTTACATTTAAGCAGGTTGCCTCCTGAAAATGTCAGGATACTTGCAGAGTACTGCCCAAATGTGTAACAAATGCAACTACTCTCCATTAAATTTGATGCTATGATTCTATTAGAACCAACAATGGATCAAGTAAAGTCCAAATTCCTCATTCTAACATGTGGCTTTGAGAACTAAAGTGGTGGAGGGAGAAAGGAAGTCAGAGAGAAGATGCTAGGAGCAAAATGTTCTTCAAATTGGTTCCAAAAGATTTCCTTAATGTAACGACGGATGCACAAGAATTTCCTGTACACCATTGATTGTTCCAGAAACAGCTGAGCATGATCATGGGTGAGATATCTACCAGGTCTTTCTGGAAGGAACAAGGCCATTGTTAGCTCTGTGCCTCAACTTCTGTATTCAATGAAGAATTGAATAAGTTATAAAGAAAGAACTTGCTGATATTAAAATGGTCTGTTCCATAACTTGCTTGACTCAAGAACTGAACTCCTGATTATATCATGGATGATCTGGATGATCTCAGCTAGAGATCATCACAAGAATTTACCTTCTTTTGAACCAAGAATTCAACAAGATCATGGCTAAGAGCTAAATGTCAGATAAAAAATTTCTTGTCTTGAATCAACAACTCAATAAGATCATGGATAAACTGAATGATATATTGATTAACCAACATTTCTTCTCTTGAATCAAGAACTCATGATAATGGATAAACTGAATGATATATTGATTAACCGACATTTCTTCTCTTGAATCAAGAATTCAACAAGATCATGGATAAAAAAAAACTGAATGATGTCAGATAAGACATTTCTTGTCTTGAATCTCAAATTCAAGAAGATCATGGATAAACTGAATGATATTAGCTAACCAACATTTCTTCTCTTGAATCAAGAACTCAAGATAATAGATAAACTGAATGATGTCAGAAAAGACATTTCTTGCCTTGAATCACATATCATGGATAAACTGAATGATGTCAGATAAGACATTTGTCTTGAATCACATATCATGGATAAACTGAATGATGTCTCTGTTGACCAACATTTCTTCTCTTAAATCATGAATTTCTTCTCTTTATCATGAGCATAAAACTGTAAATTTCTAAATCTGAAAATTACTAACATTTCTTGAATCAAGAACTCAACAATATCATGGATAAACTGTATGATATATTGATTAAACGACATTTATTCTCATTTATTCAACAAATAATTTAACAAAGGGGGGGTCGGTGGAAGGCTGGTTAAACCGTTTGGTTTACAACCACTACGACCCGGGTTCGATCCCCGCATTGGACACTTTTTTCTGTTTAAAAAAAAAAAAAAAATGCTCCAATGGCCCCCCGATTCTTGCAAAAGTCCAACCCCACCAGCGAGTGCAAGTAACCAAACGGGGCTCTGGCACATTTGTAAGTGCAAAGTCGAACTGCTTTCACATGTGTAGACATGTGGTGCGCTTACAGTAAAAAGCAGTCGCTAACTACCCACCATGATTATCATGGCCTGTACCACGTGTACTAGGGATAAGCAAAAAAAAATAATAATAATAATAAAAAAAAAATAATAATAATAATTTAACAAGATCATAGATAAACTGAATGATGGCAGTTAACCAAAATTTCTTGACTTGAATCAAGAATTCACAAGATCATGGATAAACTGAATGATGTCAGTTAACTGACATTTTTTCTCTTGTATCAAGAGCATAACAAAATCATGAATAACTCAAGTGTTATGATATGTCCCAAGATTTCCTCTTTATTTTCTAGAATCAAGAACAGTCTGTACTAGAGTGAGAAGTCAACAAGATGTCAGAGAGTTCCATCACTTTGTTACAAGAAGAATGTTCCAATCATTCCCTGTGTGCAGTGGAGGAAATTCGAGGGTAAGTTAGCTTTTTTTTTTTTCCTTTCCTATCTCGGACAACTCAAATGGTAACAAAGCCAAACTTTGGGATGTTTTTGGTAATAGCTGGCATTGCTTTCATCATAAGACGACTGAAATTTTTATTATTATTTTTTAAAATATGATTTACACATATTACACATTACACATGATTTATTTATTTTATTTAAAGGCAATTAGAAGATTTAAGAGATTACTTGGATGGCGAAGATATAGGCGTCTTCTAGATACAATTTGAGGTCAAAGTTAACATTAAGCAAATGGTAAAAAATGAAAGTATACAGGATACATGCCATGATAATCATGGTGGGTAGTAGTTGTCAACTGCTTTTACTGTAAGTGTACCACATGTCTACACAGGTAGAAATAAGTTTGACTTTTGCACTTGGTTACTTGCACTCAATGGTAGGGTTGGACTTTTTCAAGAATCAAGGGCAATTGGAACAATTTTTTTAAATTCAGAAAACATGTCCAATGCAGGATTTGATCCTGGGTCAAAGGTCGTAGGAAATTGAGAGCTTATACCACTCGTCCACTGTCAGAAATGCTGTTACTTTATTTCCTGCTCTTCCATCTTCTTACTTTAGGATTATTTGACATTTGTTTGGTATGGAAAGCCAAGTTGACAGGATGAAGAAGTGTTGGGAAGAATGAGAGAGGAACTGTTGAAGTCATCAGAGAAATAGATTTTTTTTTTTTGGTTATTCCTAGTACACGTGGTACAGGCCATGATAATCATGGTGGGTAGAAGGCGACTGCTTTTACTGTAAGTGCACCACATGTCTACACACGTGAGAAGCAGTTAGACTTTGCACTTACAAATAAATATGCCAGAGCCCCATTTGGTTACTTGCACTTGCTGGTGGGGTTGGACTTTTGCAAGAATAGGGACATTGGAGCATTTTTTTTTTAATCAGAAAAAAGTGCCCAATGCGGGAAATGAACCCGGTTCGTAGTGGTCATAAACCAACGGTTTACACCAGCCTTCCACCGACCCCCCTAATGGGACATATGGATTGACGAGTGAGAAGGAAACGATGGTTGGAAGAAAAAGAATATATTGGACTGATGGAATGAACAGGATGATTAGGTGCAATTTGGATTATAGATTTAGAACACAAGATTACATAAATAAATAAATAGTATGTGATGTTTCAGTAACAGCGCTGTTACCATCATCTGACAAAAGTACTTAATGTACTTTCAGTGTCATTCAGTACTTTTGTCTGCAGACAGTAACAATGCTGTTACCAAAAACATCACATACTATTTATTTGGTCTTATTACCTTGTGTATAAATCATTTCACAATAGTTTTATTCCAGAACAATATTTCTCTTGGAATTTGTCTTCAAACATAATAGGATACATTACTCAAGTCCGAATTCCATCAACACTCTTAGAACGATCACCTTCAAATCATCAAAAATGAGCCATTTATTGTAAGCTTTGCGAATTAAAACTACAAACAAAATATCCAACTATCTATTCGATTGTATTTATGTGGAGGAGGGAAGGAAAAAAATTTTGAAGGTCATTAATCAGATATATATTGAACCAGTTCAAATGATTAAAATCACATCAGAAAAACAGCTATAGAACTAAACAACTATCATAAAGCGGTCTTAGGAAAAAGATTCTCACCAAATAAAAGCCAAAACATGTATATATAAAAAAACTTTCATATCATACCCTTAATTATGTAAATATTTGGTTTCATTTTCCCTTTATTTTTTGTACGGCGAATCATTACAAGGTGGAATACCTTAATAAAGTTGTTGTACTGGATAGGAGAGAGAGAGAAGTTAGAAAGAAATAAAGAGATCCCAAGTTGGAGAATGCCTCTGGGCCTAATGACCAGAGAACTGAAGAATTGTAGATTTCCATTTCATTTTCTCAAATGTGTCATACTACATTATGATGATCTCCTATTTCAAATAAGAATGTTATTATTTTACAGAAAACATTTGGCTGTTTCATGCAACCCGCCAGATGGGGATAAACTGCTCCCAGTAAGAATTATGTCAAAATGACGGAGGAGTGGTATAAACTGTCCATTTTTGACAGTCATGAATCGAATCCCAAAGCGGGCACTTTTTTTTCTTAAAAAAAAAAAAAAAGATTTTTCAATGACCTTGATTCTTGCCAAAGTCCAACCTCACCAATGAGTACAAGTGACAAAATAGGGCTTTGGTACACTTGTAAGTGCAAAAGTCAAATTACTTTCCACAAGTGTAGACATGTGGTGAACTCGCAGTAAAATCAGTTGCTAACTACCCACCATGATTATCATAGCCCATACTTGGCATAAGTACCACCACCACCATTAGGTCAAAATGGGAAGGAACTGAAGGGTAGGAGGACAATTGAAGGAGAGAAAAGCTTCTGACCTTCCTTACCCTGGGCTGGAGCTCCTGCGCTGTTTCCAGAGCATTCTTCAGGCTTCACCACCTTCTTCTGCACATTTCAGAGTACAAAGTTGGAAACTGGGAGAACAAAACATAAGAGAGGCTGCAATAATAAGATTCCCCTACATACACCTTTCTCTAAAAGACAACACTAAGTTGCAGAGCCAAAATGTCTTTTAGAGTGAGGTGTCTTCTTACTGGTGAGTTACTAATTAGTAAAAATGATTATTTTGGTGATGAAAATAGTCCATCGTAGAGAGATGCCCTCTAACAAGAATATCTTCTAATGGAGGTTCTACTGTTCTTCTTCTTCTTCTTTCTTATCTCCACACTGGGTGAAGTAGAATGCATCTGCCTTTGTCATTAAGACTGGGAGCACTACTTAGTGGCAGGCCGACTTAGCTCCAAAATAAATGGCCGCCTCTGACATGAGGAACAGACGCCATGTGCAGCCGCTCCTAACATGGAGTATAAACGCTGCTCATCCTGTATCCCTGGATTAGGAGCCCTAACAGGGTACTATCAGCCGGGCCAGCTGAGCCCAGGTTTGTTAGTGAGCTTGTTACTGCTCCCCCTCCTCCTTTTCCATCCGGGCTTGGGACTGGCAAGGGCAGAGTTTATATATATCTACTGTTTATATATAGATGGGTTTCATATACTAGCAGCTTACGTTCTCTTGGAAAAATAAACATAATAAGACAAACATTTTTTAATACCATGCTCTATAAATTATACTTAATTATATATTGCAAATTTTCACAATTTTAAATGGAGAAAGAATAATAATAATAAAAACTATCATTATTTTCCTTATAGAGTAAAACTACCTTTCTGAGAAGGACATCACCTAGTTGCAGAACCAAAGTGTTCTTTAGATAGAGATGTTATCTTTACAGATAAATAGTAAAAATTGAAATTTTTGTGATTAAAACTGTCCTTTGTAAAGAAGTGCCTTTTAGCAAGAGTGTCCTCTCAAGAAGGCGGCGGATGTGCTACTTAAAAAGTGACAGATTGATGGCCCAATCCTGCCTCTTAGATACTGGCGAGGGAGGAAGTCTGGTGCACTTCTTCTAGACAAATCTGAACCCAGGAACCATTTTCTCAATAATTTGATTATTTTTCCATAGAAGTTGAATAAACACCCTAATTAAAGTATAGGAATATACACTCATGGACAAAACTTAAGGAAGTGGAAAGTCTTTGATGCCCCTCGTAACCTTTTTTTACTTTTTTAAGGAGACAGAGGCAATTTTGTTCACACTTGCTTATTTCATGTATCTTCAATAAAGGTCACTGTGTATCAAATATCTTTCAGTTATTGTATGAATCCTGATATACATGCTGAAAGGTACAACTTCCTTATGATTTGTCCATGAGTGTATATTCCTACAGAGGGTTGTTATCTAGGAGATTATGGGATTGCCTGAGGAAGAGTCAAATCCTACCAAGCAGGAGACCATCAGATGTGGGGGTTAACTGCCAGCATCTAATAAGTAGACCAACACTCCTTTGGCCACTGTTTATCATAAAACAGCTTGAGAAGCACGAACTCATGGAATTTGTGTAATCTTTACACAAGAGGATAAGAAACAACAACAACAGACCAACACTCATCACCAGAGTGTAGTGGGACACACCTATAAAAAAAGGGAAACAAAAACGATGACAATACTGGGTGAAGGGCAAAATTTCCTCCGCCATATAAAGTAAGCACTACTAATGAACCGCTAGATCCATGTTCAGGTTGGCAGCCATGGTTCTCTATGTTAAGAGTGGCCTCATCTAAAGCTAAGTCAGCAGTATGTGCTTGGGTTTCTTGGAATCAATGGCAGATGTACCTACCATGAAGACAACACCCTATTTCTGGTACTGTGAGATAAGAAGAGAAGAAAGAAGGGTTTCCAACCAGCAAAAATGATTTAATCAAAATTCAGTGTTAGCAGGTAAACTATTGGGGAAAAATTCTTGTGTTTCAAGTTCAGCTGAAGGGTTTACTTTAGGCTTATGGCACACCCATCGGTTTCATTAAAAAGCTCACCAATCTGCTTAACAATAATGGATCCCCTGCACTTGTTTCCTGTGATGACCCTGAAACGCTGAGGAGCGCGATTACAGGGCTCTTAAAAACAGCGACAGACCAATCTATACAAAACGACCTTACAAGAATGGATAAATCTAAGCTATACTCTCACTACAAAGACATTCACATATCTTTCATGACGGAGGGATACCTTTTAGGGGATTTTCCTTTCCCGGTTGTAAGACTACTCGCACAAGTTAGAATACTTTCAAGTTTTTTTAGAGAAAACCACACCAAGATGCTCTGCGGTGAGGACCCGACTTGTACCTTCTGTAATTCAAGACTAAAAAATGAAATCACTCACTATATTTTTGATTGCTCTGCTCTGAAAGAAGAACCCTTATGCTCAAAACTGGGCAACTCTGTGCTTCACTTCCATCAATAATTGACAATATGACCCAGAATAAGTATATTGCTACGGCGTTTTATGGTTTCCACAAGTCCATATCTCAGAAGAAGGCCAAGTGACACTCACTCCTCACTTTCTTACTGCTACTCTTTTTGTGTTGATTTCTTGCTTCCCTCTTTCTTATTATTATTCTTTTTTTTTTTCCTTTTCTTGTTTTTTTTTTTCTTTCTCTTTTTACTCTGTATATATCGTTATTTCCTTTGTCTCACTGCTTTGTTCTTATGCATACCTCTGGTGAATCCTGTATAGGGTCAGTGACCCTAAATAAAGGCTTTTTGTTGTTGTTGTTGTACTTTAGGCTTATTGGCACTCAGAGTCGACCGAGTATCTCATTGGATACATTAGCTTCCCATGAGATATAGTCTAACAACCATAGCTAAACCCAGTACAGTCTCAGAGACTGTATTACTGTCAATCATTATTGACATGAGCTTCTGAGTCATATTTTTAGGTGGTTTGTCATGAGAGACTCTACTCTACTGACAATGGGTGTGTACTGGGGTGTTTTTAAAATGGTGTGAAAGGTTGTATGGAATGCTCAAAAGTAAACCTAATTAATAGTAAAAACAGAGTAAGAAGGAGGTACTTACATTGTTGGCCTTCCCCCTTGGAACCTTCACAGTCACTGATTTCCAGAGATCCGGGAAATCCTCTGTGTCCGGGAGATTAAGGGAGGAGTCCGTGGCAGGCGGGATGTTGAGCTTTTCCAAGTCAAAAGGATTGTTGTCTGGTGGGTCCAGAGCATCCTTGAAGGTCTCCTTGAAGCATTTCTTGGGGGAGTTGATGAAATTCTTAAGGTTGGCTTGGTTCTTGAAGGGCTTCTTGGACAGCCTGGTGTTGAGGAAAGACAGATTGCCTGAAGGAGGAGGAGCTTTCCACTCCTTCTGGGGGGAAGTAGGCGGGGCTGTAGGTGTGGCTGTGGGTAGGCCCCCACTGGGGGCGGGCCTGATTTCGTTCTTATTGCTCAGGAGCATATTATTGTCCAGATTGTTCTTGTACTTGAGGCAAATGTTGTTGCTGTTTTTCTTTTGGGAGAATTGCCTGGTGTTGATGGAGTTGGCTTCATTCTTGAGCCTCTCTGTCTTCTGGCAGAACTTGTGGGAGTGATCCAAATTGTTATGAAAGGCCTTGCAGTTGGTTTTTTCATCTGGGAGGTCATCCCGGTAGATGTTCTTGTCGTGGGCCTCCCTGTTCTCCTTGAAGAAGATCTTGCTGTCTTTCTCCCATGCAGTCTTGGGATGTGTGGTAATGATATGTTCGGATGGAGGCAGGTTGTGCTGTTGCTCTTCCCTCGGCTTCGTAGGGTGGGAGTCATTGTTGGAGGCTGTGGCACACAGATTCTGACGGTCTTTCTTCTTGGCCTTGTTGGCATTGAGCTCTTTCAGCGGGGTGTTGTTGTTTGGGCAGGGCGGAGGTTTGTGGACGGGGGAGTCCTCCTTTACTTTAGAGGAATAAAGGGAGGCAGTCTGCCTGGGCAAGGGGGCGGTGGCAGAGTTGGGCAGGGAGGGGAAATCCTCCATGCTGTTCAGCTTGGGTCTGCGAAAGGATCGCTGAGCCTCACTCCTTCTACCACCCCTGCGAGGACCCTCAAACCTGCCGCCCCTTCCTCCAAAGTCCCTGGGGGCACCTACACACACAGAGAGAGGAGGTGTTGTAGTACAGTAGGCCTAACAACAATGATAAAACCTTGTGCTACTATCAATTATAATACAGTAGAAACCTCCATAGGAGGACATTCCTGCTAAAGGACACCTCTCTACAAAGGACAGTTTTCATTGCCAAAATTACCAGTAAGAAGATACCTCTCTCTAAAGGACACTTTGGCTTTGCAACTAAGTGTTGTCCTTTACACGGAGGTAGCTTAGGGGGACAAAGTCTGACTGTAACCTCCATGTGGTGGATAGCCAACCAACGACAGCAGCTCTTTTTACCTATCATGGAGACTTATGGACAGGGAGGTAGTTCTACTGTACAAATATAACTCTTATTGATATTATAAGTTTTTAATTACAGGGCTCTGATGCTTAATCTATTTTTATTGTAATTGGCAAATTTTGGCCGAGGTGTGAATAGATTTATTACATTGACATATTTTTAGGTTTAATAATAATAATGTTTTAAAGTTCTGCGTCACCTGTGTGACAGGTTAATACTCTAGTATACAACATCCCTTGTAATCTAGCTACAGTGTATATAGACAGACATATTACAGAAAAGAGCAAGGAACAACCCTCCCGGCAGAGTCCTGAATACTAAACAGTCAATTTTTAATCAGCCTATTAGTAATGACAGCATTTTCATTGGCAGCGGGCACTACCTACAGGTTTATTTCATGTATATTACAGAAGAATTTTTTAAAACAAAAGTATAACCTCTTAATTCAACCCCTTTTTTCACAAATCCCAACCATTTATCTTTCAAATTCCCATTTGATACTTACTCTGTAATTTAACCATTTACAAAAAAGTAAAAAAGCCCAATCAGTCTATTTAGTTTAATTAAACTCCTTAAGTGTTGACAACAAACAGGACCTATCAGTAAAAAGACTTCTAACAAATAATGCTGTGATCTTCTTCTTTCTTATCTCCACTCAATCATATTAGGGTATCAAGCTTGTAGAGCTTTACAACCATCATGAGAAGGTTGCGATGAAAACTGATAATCATTCTTAACCACTGCATTGAATACATACTCATCAGAACCATTTTCAACAAGGACTTTAAACCCAAGGTAATAAGACCAAATCCAATTAAATAAATAGTGTGTGGTGTTTCGGTAACAGCGTTGTTACCATCTTCAGACAAAAGTACTGAATGAGAAATTTTACCACAGCATGCTCAAATAGTTACCGTTATCAAGTGTGTAAACAAGATAACAGATAAGAAGAAGATAGTTATCTGAGAAACAGAATATTATTCTTAGAATTAAAAGTGGAAAAAACCCTATTTTTTTTTTTATTTTTTTTTTTATTTAAAGCATGCTGTGGTAAAATTTCTCATTCAGTACAACGCTGTTACCGAAACGTCACACACTATTTATTTATTTGGATTTAGTCTTATTACCTTGGGTTTATAATCTATAATTTAAAATTGTGCCTTATCAACAAGGACTTTAATTCGACAGAAAAGTGTCTTTTTTTGAAGATCAATTATTGGTTGAAAGTTTGTTTGGAAAGAGTTATGACTTCATCAACCAATTTTTATCTAGCTCTGGACATTTCAGTCACTCACTCTCACTTCATTCCCCTAAGAAGAGTGACAAAGAGTCAATAAAATATGTTGGGAACTGAATAAAAAATTTGGTTGATGTAGCTATAGATTTTTCCAAAGAAAAGTATTTGATCTTTTGCGGTGTGTGTGTTGAATTAAAGAGGTTTAACCGTATCTTAGTAGAGAATTTGCTATTTTGGGACTGGTAATGAAAATAAGGTTGGTGGTGTTTTAGCCAGAGAAATATTTTTCAAATACGATTTTTTCTTATAGTGAGCATCTTCGGCATAGAAATAATAGAACACCAACATTATTGAAAAAAAAAAGTTACAAAAGTGAAATTGTACTGTGATCAGGTTGATAAATTGAGAAAAACACAAGGTAATAAGACCAAATCCAAATAAATAAATAGTGTGTGACGTTTCGGTAACAGCGTTGTTACCATCTTCAGACAAAAGTACTGAATGAGAGAATTTTACCACAGCATGCTTTTAAATAGTTCCTGTTATCAAGTGTGTAAACAAGATAACAGATAAGAAGATATTTATCTGATAAACAGATGGGATAAACACCTGCTGATTAATATTCTTAGAATTAAAAGTTTTTTCAAATATAATTAAAAGCATATCTATAAATATCATTTATTTGGTCTTATTACCTTGTGTTTATAATCTACAATCCAAATTGTGCCTCATCAAATTGAGAAGAAAAAAATCTCCCTTTGATTATGCAACTTAAAAGTTGCTGATGGCTTGCACCATCTGTCATAATAAATATCAACTTATCATTTTTAAAAATTATTCCAAAATATGGGCTAAATACCCTTTCTTGATTCATCAAGGAAAGTCAACCATGTTTCAGGCTGTTGGCCATCGTCAGTGTGGTACAGGTATTTGGCCATTATTCTGGAATGATAAAAATCAATGTTTAGTTAATATTTATTCTGATAGATGGGGCAAGCCATCAGCAACTTTCAATTTCATAATCAGGGGAAGCATTTTTCTTAACCGACCTCATTGTTATAGGTCACTGATTGGGCATTAGTTGTTCATCTTTGCTGATGTGGTAAATGTATTTAAATATTTGGGTTAGGTTAGTGAGAGAGAGAGAACCAACACATTTATTATAAAATTTCAATAGAATACATGCAATGTAGCTTGTGAGTAGTAAACAATGAGCCAGACTCTTTTCAACCAATAGCTATCAATTTTTGGCATCAAATATAGCTTAAATTTCTTAATGTATTAAGGTATCAGGCTTCCAGGGGATAAGTTTCTTTTAATATATATATTTGTTACTTACTCTGTTTCTTGTCTTTAAAATCCCTCTTCTCATCTTCAGGATAAGAGAAGTGGATCTTATTGTTGCTGTGCGGCTGCAGGGACAACTGGGCCATTAGCAAGTGGAATAGGTAAATATGGACAAATGACATTATAGTGATCAAACATTGTTATAACACTATATAACTTTGAGATTTTATTGGTATAACCACAGTGTAAAAATAATTGAAACTTTACCATATTGATGTTTTTAACCAAGTTAGTGTTATAACATGGATTTGACTGTAGATAACTCTTGGTCTCCCATAGAGGAAGTGAACATTGGAATACATCAGGAATGAACCATGTTTGTAAGTGGGGGTCATCAGTTAGATTGTTCTCTCATGGGAGTATTTTAATTGTATCACAAGAGATTTGTGAAAAGTCCCACTTCCCATGAACCTAGTAGGGAATGCACTTTCAGACTATGTGGATCACTATGAGAGATGTTCCCTCCTATCAAGACAGATATTGCCCAAATGGGAAGGTTGGAACATTGAGATATGTGGTGTCATTTGTATTTTGTAGCACTTTTGTGATGCTAAATCAAATTACACTCTTGTACAAAACTTAAGGAAGTTGTACCTTTTAGCATGTGTATCGGGATTCAGACAATAACTCTGAAAGATATTCCAGTGACCTTTATTGAAGACACACGAGATAAGCAAGTGTAAACAAAATTGCCTGTCTCCTCAAAAAAATATAGACAACATCAAACTATGAAACTTCCTTAAGTGTTGTCCATGAGTGTATATATAGCATAGTCAAACATCATTCTAATAGAATCACATAGATGGTGTAAAGGTTGTGTTCCACACAGACAAACCAAAGAAAGAGCTAGGACTCGGTGGAAGGATGGTCTAAACCATTGGTTTTTGACCACTACGAGCCGGGTTCAATTCCCGAATTAAGCACTTTTTTCTGATTAAAAAAATAAAAAAAATGCCCTAATGACCCCTGATTCTTGCAAAAGTCCAACCCCATCAGCGAGGGCAAGTAACTAAAAGAGGCTCTGGTACATTTGTAAGTGCAGTGTCGAACTGCTTTTCACATGTGGTGCACTTACAGTAAAAGCAGTCGCCTACTTCTACCCACCTTGATTATCATGGAAAAGAAAGAGCTAGCTGAGATGACACCTACCCTTGGTACCCGGGGAGTGGGCTCCTCATAGTAGTCTGGGAAGCCACTGTCAGGGGAGGGATAAATGGCTGCAGCAGCGGGGTACAGAGGGGGGCTGTAGTAGTGGTGGGGTGGGTAGCCTGCTCCGCCATAGCTGGGGGGACACCACATCAGAGGTCATGTAGCACAGTAGAACAACCTCCATGAGAGGACACCTCTCTAAAAAAGGGCAGTTTTCATTGCCAGAATTGCCATTTTTTTACTAATTAGCAATTCTTTGGTAAAAGGACATCTCTCTCTGCATAAAGGACACACTTTGGTTCTGCAACTAGGTGATCTCCTTTGCAGCAAGGTAGTTCTACTGTACAGCCTAAACTGAGGTGTCAGCCATCATGAAATAATACCATTTCATTACATTCCGAGCAATTCTCTTCACAGCTTTCACACACCATTCTATTAAATTTTTCAACCAAATCTTTCCATGATTTACCTCTCCCTTCATTCTTCAAGATGATGTTGAGCTGATACAGGGCCCTTAGAACCTGATTGGTGATCAAAGTTTTCTCTTTGTTGCTGCTGACAACCAAGATATGTCCTTGGTTTGAATTCTTAGTTTTCCTTCTCTCTTAGGTGTAACTGTCAGTTCTGGCTATCCCCCCTTCCACCAGAGGTCACAAGTTGTGGTGGTACTTATCTTGAGTAATACACACAATGGCAGCCATGTTCAATCCCAACATTGATGGGACAAGCAACAACATAGGTCTTCTTTTACTTCTTTCTTATCTCCACTCAATCATATTTGGGTATAAAACCTGTAGAGCTTTATGGTCTTCTTCTTCTTCTTTCTTATCTCCACTCAATCACACTAAGGTATCAAGCTTGTAAAGCTTGAGACTTTTGATGGTGTCTGTCGGGAAAGAGTGGAGCTCATCAATGGATGAGTCAATACAGTCAATAATATGTCTTGGGGTTGCAGGCTGAGAATTGCACTTAGTACTTAGTGGGAAAACCCTGCTACCATTCTGGAAAGTCATTGTCCGTAGATGACCAGACTTAAGTCTGGAAATCAGAGACTGTTGTTCTCTTGGGAGGACAGAAGAGCTTTATGGTGTCTGCTGGGGATGAGTAAAGCTTATCAATGAATGAGTCAATACAGTCAATTATGTAGTTTGAGGTTGCAGGTTGAGAATTACATTTAGTACATAGTGTGTGAAAACCTTGAAACCATTCTGGGAAGTCATTGTCTGTAGATGACCAGACTTAAGTCTGGAAATCAAGGACCGTTGTTCCCATTGGAGGACAGAATTGATGCTTGTCCCCCCTGCTCTGTTCCAGTCATGTGAAGCAATGGATCATAAACCTGTGAATGTATATATATAATATATATAGATAAAAATACACATTGCTATAGAATGCCATACGGTGGAAGGAATAACTTATTTAGGACATTTCTCCATTTAGAAGAAAGAAAGCAGGAAACCAATGAGTGGCTGCAGGAGTAAATGACAACAAGATAAGATAGAGCCAGCAATTCACATTTAAGATAAGAAGGAAAGGAGACCAATAACAGATATTATCAATTTAGTGCCATCTAGTGATAAAATTTGGTACTAATTTTTATAAATGTTTACTTTTTTTTTTAAATACGTATAATTAAAAACTATTTCTACAGACCTCATATAGCAATGAATAAATAATTGAAAAAAAAGGAGGACCTGGCTCATCAATGGTAAACCTTCAATCTGTAGATTAAACTGGCACTGGGAGGGTTCATCACTGATGAGCACGCTCTTCCTTTCTTTCAATTTTTATTCATTGCAGTATACAGTCCGTAGAAATAGCTTTTAATTATATGCATTTTTAAGTACTTTTTTTTTTTTAAATTAGAACCAATTTTCAATAACAAGCTTGTTAAAATAACTCAGGTTCTGCTGGGTCAGCTGATAGTACCCTGTAAGGGCTCCTGATCCAGGGACACTGGATGAGCAGCCTCTGTTAAGATTGGCTGTACATGTTATCTGTTCCTCATATATCAGATTTAGCCATTAAATATAGAAGCTAGGTTGGCCTGCTTCCAGTCTTAGCTTAGACTTTTGATGGTGTCTGCTGGGAATGAGTAGAGCTCATCTCAATGAATGAGCTAATACAGTCAATGATGTGGTTTGGGGTTGCATGTTGAGTTGCTTCAGTTGTTAAGACTGGAAGCAGGCCAACTTAACAACTGAAGCAACTCAACATGCAACCCCAAAACACATCATTGACTGTATTGGCTCATCCATTGAGATGAGCTCTACTCATCCCCAGCAGACATCATCAAGTCTCAAGCTCTACAGGATGACACCCTAATATGATTGAGCGGAGATAAGATAGAAGATGAAGACTTCTTCCAGTCCTGGCTGTCAGCACCTTTATAGAAACAGAAAGAGATAAGGAGGCATCTTTGCTACAGAATGAAAGTTCCATCAACAAGGGTATATTTTACTGAAGAGTAGGTGATCTGTTGAATAGCAAGTTTCTTGGTTGGCAGAAATCATTGAAATATCGGATTACTTGGAGGAAAGGAAACTGGAGAGGACTATGGTATACATACATACAAATCATTCCTGGTCATTTGATTCCCAAAGCATCTGGATAAATATCTCAACAATTTCAATAAAGCTCAATAGCATTTGTTAAAAAATAGATTGTTCTCAATGAAATTCTGGCTTTATTGGTGTAATTAGTGGAAAATATTCAATAATATGTCTTTTCATCATCATTTTACCTGTAGTGCCATATCCAATAGGGTGGTTGGCCAAAATGGAACATTGCCCGGGGTACTGCGCAATTCTCTTCACAGATTCATATCTTCTATAATTCCAGGACTTTCTATCAGATTATTGGACCAATCCTTACTTGGTGTATCTCCATCATTCTTTAAGGTGCATCACCCCTCGAGTATCTCCTTAATTTCTTACTTCCTATAATATAAAACCCCAACCATATTATCTATTTTAACAGACCACAATGCAACACCAACTTAGGTCATGTATTTGTGTTAAATAGGTTTGCCTGTATCACACACAATGGTAGCCATACAAAATCTAAATAAGAAATTTCTACCTGATGTATTTTTTTATTCACATTGTTAAATTACTTTTTTGGATCAAATCTTAGTTACCTTTATCTATACTCCAAGTTGTTGTACCTCGGCAAGTTTGACTGTGCTACAATCTGACACTTGTCAACAGTGCTTTGTTCACCTAGCCTTCTGTAATCCAATGTGTGCAGCTAGTGCTAGTTAAGAGCTAACTACTTACGGATCAGTATAGTAAGGGCCGTAGACTGGGGCAGGGTAATAGGGAGGGTCGTAGGTAATAACATCAACTGTCTTGGTAAAATTTCTTGGCACAAATGGTTCCACATTGGTTGAGAGGTTTGATTTCTGCACACACACACATGGAATGGTACACAGCGGTTTATTGGCACATCAGATAGCAGAGGGCTTGTAGAGAAGAGTGTTTTTTTTTTTTTTTTGCTTATCCCTAGTACACGTGGTACAGGCCATGATAATCATGGTGGGTAGAAGTTAGCAACTGCTTTTACTCTAAGTACACCACATGTCTACACATGTGAAAGCAGTTCGACTTTGCACTTACAAATGTGCCAGAGCCCCGTTTGGTTACTTGCACTCGCTGGTGGGGTTGGACTTTTGCAAGAATCGGGGGGGCCATTGGAGCATTTTTTTTTTTTTTTAAACAGAAAAAAAGTGTCCAATGCGGGGATCGAACCCGGGTCGTAGTGGTCGTAAACCAAACGGCTTAACCAGCCTTCCACCGACCCCCTATTTGTATAAAGTGAGAAATGTACTGCTATTGAAAAACTGTTTGACAAGCTTTCAATTTAAGTTAAGACCAGAAATTTTTGGGTAATAAAAAAAGGGAATTACATATTTTCTAATATACAGTATAACCTGCGTGAGAGGACACCTCTCTACAAAGGACAGGAGCGTCGGTGGATGAGTGGTATAAACTGTCGATTTCCAATAGTCCCAACCCGGGATCCAATCTTGCATTGGGCATTTTTTTTTCTGAATAAAATTCATGTTCTTGCAAAAGCCCAACCCCAAGAGGCTACAAGGGGTACATTTGTAAGTGCAAAAATCGAACCGCTTTCTACATCATGTACTAGGAATTAAAAAAACTAATTTTCAACTCTCCAGTAAGAGGATATCTCTCCCTAAAGGACATTTGGCTCTGCAACTGGATGTTGTCCTTTTCAGAGAGGTAGTTCTACTGTATATTAAAATGCCTAATATTATTATTATTTTATTTTTTTGCTAATCCCTAGTACATGTGGTACAGGCCATGATAATCATGGTGGGTAGTTAGCGACTGCTTTTACTGTAAGTACATCACAAGTCTACACATGTGAAAAGCAGTTCGACTTTGCACTTACAAATGTGCCAGAACCCCGTTTGGTTACTTGCACTCGCTGGTGGGGTTGGACTTTTGCAAGAATCGGGGGCCATTGGAGCATTTTTTTTTTTTTTTAATCAGAAAAAAGTGCCCAATGCGGGAATCGAACCCGGGTCGTAGCGGTCGAAAACCAATGGTTTAGACCATCCTTCCACCAACACCCTGCCTAATATTATTAGAGTCTTAAATACAACCCTGAGATATATATTTTGTAAGTACACACACAACACAAATAGAATATATTGAAAATATTTCTAATTGAAAAAAAAAAAAAAAAATTCCTAGAATAAAACCCACAATTTAATAAAGAATTTTGTTGTTCAATGTTTCTGAACTAAAGAAACCCTGCATTTTAATTGGCTGATTAACTCAATGATAATTGGCTGATTAAGGTCACATGATAGTGTACTGCCAATCAGAGGAAGAACAGACATTTCAAACATTGAAGTATATATCACTTTTATCCATAAGTTCCCCCAAAAGATGATGAGGTACAATTTGGATTATAGATTAGAAATACAAGGTAATAAGGCCATATCCAAATAGTGTTTGATGTTTCGGTAACAACATTTGGATTTGGTCTTATTACCTTATGTTTGCCCAACAGATGGAAGTGTCAGCTTAGATTCTAGCCTAGTTCAAAGTTCCAATAAATAATCTACGCTACAACAAATTGTATATGAATAAGAAAGTGCAGCAATCATACACAAATGCATTATTCAAAACTATGTTTCTGATTGATGTTGAACTTTACAAGAATATCCTCTTGTTTGCAGATTTTGTTAACACTTACAACCCGAGAGGGTTAAATTCACATCCTTTCAGACTGGGCACCAAGCCCAAAGGATGCAAGTTCTTAGGCGTCATCAATTTCTATAAATAAATATAAAATTGCTGGCAGCCTACGCAAATTTGCATCCACCTGGATCTTGTCCCATATTGTCAACTACTGTCCTATCATTGGTGGGGGGACATCATGTGTGTCCAACTCCTTCTATTGCCTACTTGTCTTTCTTTCTTGCATATTTCTTTGCTTGTGCTTCTTGTTCCCAAATCACTTTATTAAGTTGAAGAACGACCTAGTTTATGATATTTGCAACAATGAATAATATGTGAAGGTTATTCACATATTAAACAAAATGTTAACACAGGATTCGATCCCGGTTCATGGCTGTCGAGAATCGAGGGTGTTACCCACTCGTCTACTGACTCCTTTGAGCACAATTTATCACTTATCTATCACTTTAAAAAAAAACTGCTCCTAGTAAATCTACCATTTAAGATTACTTAGGCACAATTTGGATTAGAACTACAAGGTCTTCTTTTTCTTTCTTATCTCCACTCAATAACACTAAGGTATCAAGCTTGTAAAGCTTGAGACTTTTGATGGTGTCTGCTGGGGATGAGTAGAGCTTATCAATGGATGAGTCAATACAGTCAATAAAGTGTCTTGGGGTTGCGGGTTGAGAATTGCACTTAGTACATAGTGGGAAAACCCTGCAACCATTCTGAAAAGTCATTGTCCGTAGATGACCAGATTTAAGTCTGGAAATCAAAGACTGTTGTTCTCTTGGGAGGACAGAACCGGTGCTTGTCCCTCCTGCTCTGTACCAGTCATGTGCAGCATCAGATTTCCATTCCTGCAGACATTGGGTTTTGATGGTACGGAGGAGTTCTCTTTCATCTAGTTGGGTGGTAGATTATCTGGCTTCAGGTAGGCCAAGAGCTCCAGCCTTTGCCAGAGAGTCTGTCTGCCAGCTCACTACCAGGAATTCCAACGTGAGCTGGAATCATGATGGAATTACAAGGTAATAAGACCTAATATATGAATAGTGTGTGATGTTTCTGTAACACAGTTGTTAGCAAAATGTCACATACTATTAATTTATTTGGTCTTATTACCTTGGAATAATACATCATAAATTTGTTCCTAGTTGATCTGTATTATTAGATGGAAGTTTGATTTAGGTGTGAAAGAAACATTCATGTCTTAATGTTTCCATTTGCTACATTAGTGTTGAAAAGGCTTTACCTTATATGATAAGGCACAATTTGGATTATAGATTATAAACACAAGGTAATAAGACCAAATAAATAGTGTTTGACGTTTCGGTAACAGTGTTGTTACCATCTTCAGACAAAGGTACTGAAGATGTTGCACTGTCCTGGGGCTTCATGTCAATATTCGAGGGTTCCATATCTAGATTGTAAATCAGACCAGAACAAGAGTAATCATAAAACATTTTAAATCTTAAAAAAAAAAAAAAACAGAGAGATATCTAAACAATAATCATTCAATACTTTTGTCTGAAGATGGTAACAACGCTGTTACCGAAACATCACATACTATTTATTTATTTGGTCTTATTACCTTGTGCTTTACCTTAAAATTTGGCATAAAATACCTGGACCTCTGATTGAATTCTATTGTGGGACAGGCCTCTAAGAGCTTCTAGTCAAACATTCAATTCCTCAATTTCCACATCTACCCTATTCCTCGGGATCTTTTCCCTTGAAACTTTTTGCTAGTTCTAAAAAAAAAAAAAAAAATTATCAAACAAAAATATATTTAAAAATGTAAATGCATGGTAATATGACCAAAAATCTAAATAAATAAATATTCTGTGACAGTTTGATAGTGTTATCATCATCAGACAAAAGTTTTGTCTGATGATGGTAACAACACTATTGCTGAAACATCAAACACTATTTATTTAGATTTAGTCTTAATACCTTGTGTTTCTAATCTTTAATCCAATTTGTACCTTATCATCAAAATGTAAAGGTTTTAATAATTATATATAGAGAAATAACTATATTTTAACAAGGTTTTTATACTGTTTAAGGTTAGTGACCTTCTTTTGGTAAAAAAATATTTCAATTGATAATATGAATCTCAAATTGAGGTTATTTAGTAAAATAAATGCATATAATAATTTAGATTTTAATTAAAAACTTCATTTTCTTAGAGTAAAGATTCATTTTATTTAGACTTTTTTAGAAAATATTTCAATGAGTATTAAATGGAATTAGAGAGCTTTGCTAAATGCAATAAAATAAAATTTCGAAAAATATGCTATATATTGTCAATATAAATTGCTAAATAATGTTTTTATAAAAGGTTTGTATATATTTTTAAGTTTTGAATAAATGCCCCACATTTTTAAGTTAAGATTTTTAAAATTGTGTTCACTATATAACAGAAAACGTTAATTTTTTAAACAATAAATACTTGTGTAGAAAAATGCACTATTATAGTTGTTAACAGATTAAAATTTGTCATGCATACTATTTAAATGGCATGTAAGGATGACAAATTTTACGCTTTGCAAATTTTGCAAGAATTTTAAAATAGTAGTTTGTTTTAAATAAATAAACAACCTCAACCAATTCTTTATCCCTTTCGCTATCTTCCATTATGTTATCATTTAAAATTTATATAGGTTAGACTATCAACAAATTTACAAAACACAGGATAAGTTAACATAAATAAAAATTTTGTCAATGGTCTAATATTAATATTTTAAAAATGAAACCGATAACAAATTTGTAAAACAAAGAGGCTTACTATAAAATTCCAAATATTTTATTTAAATAATATTAGTGTGTTATTTATATAAATATATATATATATATATATATATATTAGAATAAAAATAATATATAATCATATATTTCAATAAAGATTGAACAATAAATATTTTTAATATATAAAAATATAAGGCATATTTTGGATTTAAATAATTTCACAAATACTATTCAAAAATTATCGCTCCAGACTATATCTAAGAGAGAAATAAATAACAAAAATATTTAAAACTCATCAGTATATTGCTCTCAAAATTATAATTCAAATACCTATTTAGTTGCTCAATTTTTATTTTGATTTAGGTATATTACTTTCTTAAAACCCTACCATATTATATATTATAGTTTAATTAATTTAAAATTAACGGTGAAAAAATATTTGTGGGTGTTGATTTATATAAATAATTTTTTTTTGCACTTTGAAGTTTTGTTTTATAGACCATTAATGATTGTATACAGGTATATGATATGTATGTGTAATGTCCTGCCCACTTAATATCATACCACTCAATTTCATAGCTTAAAAAAACTACCAACTAATACACGAATCGTTTACAAATTTCACGTGTTTAATATTAAAATGCATCAAGATTAATTCCAAAAAATGTAGTACTTTGTATTTTTCGTTAGAAAAATTATTCATAGAGTATTCTGTTGAAAATTTTCAAAATGCGCAAATCATTTGCGCTTGAAATATGCTTCTATAATGCGACTTTCAGGCGAATTTTCGTCAATTTTAACCAGACCTATTATAAATTCTTTGTGGAAAAAATATTTCCCAATGAATATATATATAGTTCTTCATTCTTTGTATATAGATGGCGCGTTATTACTTTGTATTAATATATAGTTCTGTAAATAAGTACTCTTGATATTTGGTGTATTTTCAACACAGAGGGTGCAGTCTACATATAGGTTTTAATATAAATTTAGTTACAAAGAAGGTTGAGCTCTTTTAAAAATTTCTTTCAGACGTGGGATGGGTAAGAGAAATAACATATGGGTAACCAGGTTTTCCTTAGTCTTTAGACCTCCAACTACCTGGGCTTTCATGAGGTTTTAGGTTTGTTGTTCTTGCTCTTAGTGAACTAGTTCAAATGTTTCCAGGCGGTTATATCTTGATAGGTTTGAAAGAGCTGCTATGTTTAAATAAAGAAATACAATGTGTTCAGCCATCTGAAAACGCTGTAGTTGGGGTGATGGGCAGTTGTATATGATATATCTAACAATTTTCTCTTCCTCTTGACAAAGTGAACAGGTTGGATATGGGATTTGTTTGATCCTAGCCCAGCCGCTCGGACATAGTCATGTCCTGATAAAAGGGTTGCAATTGATGTTCTTAGGGTAAATTTTCTTGAGGATACGCTTGAATTTTTCTCAGGTGTTGAGTTAACTTGTCTAAAGCATATGTTTCAGCTCATAGTTAGCAGGCATATATTTTTTTTTGTCAAGTCTTTTTTCAAGATTTTTAGACGCTGCAAATTTGGAGGAGTCTTTGGATTGAGCAGCCTGATCCACACGTTTTCCTTCAAATTTTTGTAGTCTGTTACCCAACAGAGAGTTGAATGGTTTATTAATTGTAAGGTTATCTATGAATTGGAGTTTGAGAATAGGTGAGATGTCTAAAGTGAATAAGGCTGCCATAAGAGAAATGTGAATTAATATATTCTGTAAATATATAATACATATTATACAGCTCCTTTCCCTCTGAGAAAGGCAATTTGAAATAAGAGAAAATGAAATACCTGAGTTAATAATTGTTTAATACCTTTTCTAGAAAACTATTTCCTTTTAGGACTCAGAGGTATAAGACTTTCAGATTTTAAAACAGATCTGACAGGCCCTAAACTATTTGTGGCAAAGAAAAAGGTCCTCCTTGCGCTGATAGCGGCTGTCATCTACTGTAATTCATAGCTTTGACATTGCGGTCAGATCCTATAGTCAGTTAGGCAAGATGGGTATCATAGCATCACTATTCTCCAGGGATGCTAAGCGAGTTAGTTTTTCCTCTCTCTCCTCTGCAGCATCTACATCATTTTGTGGGGGCAGACCTATCCTATAAAAATTCAGAAAACCATATTGAAAAGAAGTAAATGATATTACTGAATAAAAATAATCAAGTTTCTGTCGAGGTTAGGTGACAGGCATATGAGCCACAACCTTAAAGAACACAAAATCCACAAGTCAAGAAGCCGCCCTTTAAACCTTACCAGCTCTGGAAACCTCCATAGCCCAATACAGCATGTCTACTCTGCTTCAAAACATTCATAGACACTATAATCTGAAATAAAAAATGTAAATTTAAATTATAAAAATATATTATAGAAATATTCGAATTAAGATAATCCGTGTGGAAATATAAGGAGAGGGAAATGAAATTTGTCTAGTAAGAACAGCCCTAGTCGACCACATATCCTGCCTTCTAAAAATGGACATTACACGGAACTGGGGGGTCACCGCCTCGTCCCTCCCTCAGTGGTCACCATTTTAGCCTAATCATAATAGTATAAAATCCCCTGGATTTGATAATCAGTGAGCTGTGCTTTCTGAGGAGGCCATGCTGGTTGTTTCCAGAGTAGTACTCGGAATTTATCTTACCTCTCCGACCTACACCACACGAGTTTCGCTCCTGGATCCTGTCTCCTGTGTACATCTCTACCACTTTCCACCACCACGACTTTTTCGCAAATCATTACATTTATCAAGCTCAATAAGTATAGTTGAATAAATGGTTCTATGCATAATTATGAAATGTAACCAGGCAATTAAAAATCTCATTATTATTATCATTATTTTTAATTTATTAATAATAAATAGTTTTTTAATAAATATATGTGTGACAAATGGCACCTTTTCATTTAATGAATTCATTAAAACTATTTATTTTTTTTTTGACCCTGTAGTTATGCACGCCTGAACTTGGCTTATATAAATATCTATCATTTCTTTGAAATTTTGTGCGCAAACCCGCAGATTTAAGTACATAAACAAATCACAAAACTAATTTGTGAAAATTCGATTCATTGTTTTGGGTTACAGGGGCGGCTTCGATTCCAAATATTTTACTAGAGAGATTTAAAAAAAAAATCTGCCAAATCTGGTGAATGGTACGAACGATCTTAAGCTATAATACATTTTAATCAGATTGATAGTATTTATTCAAAAGGCACCTCTACATTTTAATAAGAGTGCAATTAAATAATTCATTTTTTAATCTTCTCTGCGCAGAATGCACAGATTCAGGCCTGCGGCTAAACCACAGCACAAGTTCTAGCAAATTCGACCAAATAGCTAACAATTGTTTTGGGCTATGGCTCATCAATACAGATTCGGCTTAATATGTTGTGGTTTTTATTGATCTGAGTCTATGGGCTCTGCATAGAGAAGTTAAAATAAATGCATTGCTTTAATGCATTTAAATGGGAGAGGTACCTTTTTAAACATGAATATCATCCCATCGCATAGATATAGGAACTGTTAATGACAATGTATACTGGAATGAAGCATTTAAAATGAAAACTAAAAGTCTTAGTAGGCTTAGTTAGTCCACACTGGTTAATGTAACATTTCTCTCGTTGTGGAAGACATTAAACTTTGCTCCACGAAATTTTTGGATCCTAGATTCATTGCCCGTTCCTGTAGACTTTGCTTAGAATTTTTAATGAAACTGATTCCAATAATATTAATTAAACATTATTTTTATTGATTTACAAGAGAGAGAACAAAATATAAAACTTATATTAAACAAAGGAACTTTTTTTTCTTACAGTTAGCGCCTATTCACTTGTGATCTTACATACATACTCTGTGGGAATAATTAATCAATTAAAATAAATATACAACAGTTCCTTACAGGAAAGATAGAAATAAAAATTAATACTTTAATGGTAGTTTCAGCAGAGGTTGATGACACAATTTTTGCTTCTGTCCATTTTGAAAAAGCATCTACTGCTACTAAAAATAACTTTCCTTGAAAGGGACCAGCATGGTCGATGTGAAATATTGACCAAGGTCTGGAAAGCCAAATCCAGGGGCATACACTAGTCTTTGGTGGATCATGACAAGATAAACAGATTCTACAATTAGATGTCATACTTTTGGCATGTCGTTGCCTTTGCAACGAATGCAAACTAATTTGTCTACACTTTTTCTAAATCCATTAGATTCGATTTTATTTGGCTTAAACTTAGGCGATTCAAATTTATTTAATTTACTAATCACATTTAATTTTGGCATTTCCCCCTGTAGAATACTTACATATGTAATAGCCAATTAATCACACTACCAAATTCGCAGCTTTTTCAAAGGTTAATTTTTTCAGACAATAGCCTTTAACCAGAACTCAGGCCACACATCAGTCTATCTCTATCTCTCAAGCAATCATCTAAATCAATAAATTCACAGTTTTCACTTAATTTTCTTAGTTCGGCCACATAGGCGGATACAGATTCTGTGCCTTGATTTCTTTTATTGAAATGATATCTTTGTACAATTACGCTTGGTTTAGGGCAGAAATGGCCATTTAATAACTTGACCAGTTCACTATAAGCAATATCATTTAAAGGTTTAAGTGCGGTCAATGATCTTGCCAAAGAAAAAGTTTCTGGATCTATTAAAGTCAATAATATTGCCTTCTTTTGTTCAATTTTTCAATGCCATTTGTCACGAAATAAAAATTAATTCTTTCCAGATATGCCATTCAACCTTCAGGCTTAGATAAATAAAAAATTTCAAGCTTGCCAAAAATATTTCTTATTTAAAATTAAAAATATTTTATATTTAAAATTAAAAATATTTTATATTTAAAATTCACTTACATATTTAATTAATAATCGACATCCTCGTCGCCAAAAATTGTTATGTCTTTATATTTAAATTAATGACATTTGTTTACACACAATAACAAAAACAATTTATTCTCGAAACATGTTTTGATTACAACGTGGGTGATGATAAAAAAAACCAGAGTATATAAAATCAATGATTTACAATACACAACAACTCCTCATTAATCCATTAAATGTCAAAAAGCTTTGTAGGCTTCCTTATTCTTGAGGACCTCCTCAAGACAGGCTTCGGAGTCACTGCAGGAGACTATTACTGGAGCATCTTGCATCTCTGCCCAAGATCCACGATCGTATATAGTTGAAGTTGAAGGTCATGAATAAAGAAGAAATAGAAGAGACATTAGAACTTTACCATCAGGCTTAAACCTTAATGAAGAGTACACGGACAAAAACCCACAGTGTGAAGATTTTGAGCCAAATAAAAATAAAGTAGATCCGATCTGTGAATCCTCCACTTCAATGGAAACACCCCGTTCCACCGACTCAGGCCCACGGAGGACAAGATCTGGTCGACCAATCCGAACACCATCAAGATACAGCGACTATGTTCTGGACACTTAAGTCATTATTTACTCTCTTATATCTCTTTTATACACACATTAGTTATATAGCTATTATCTCATATATACTATCTTTTGTTTTAAAAAATAGGGAGATGTTTGGGACTAAATATATATATATATTCTATTAATCTGTAAATAAATATATATCATCATCATTAACAATAATAATACGATGTATAATGTAAACAACGTGTTGATGTAAAAATATGAATATAAAGTGTAATAAACAATTTGTACAAATCATATTCTCAATTATCAAAATATAAACACCAAACACACAACAACTGGTTTGGAGTAAAGAAGATCAAATAACTGCATAGTTTTGATGCATTAAATAAAAGCGCTTTCAATAATAATAAAGAGGCGCTTTTTGGCGAATTAATACCCTATTTCCGCATTTTTACCATAAATGAATATGAGTGCTTACTTTTGAAAAATATTTTGAGAATTGATATATAGCTAGCAATAAATATGTATATATATATATGTTTCTATGAAAATGTTAATCTGCAAGACGCAGGTTATCATCATCTTTGTTTTGTTGTTGTCACTTTTTGGCGTTTCGCAAAACAACAAAAATGCTGTATCAGACTTTACTAAGACAATAAAGATTTGCTACAAAATAAAAGTGTACTAAGATGCTGCATTTGGCGACGAGGATATAAGAGTAAGTACCCTCGAATTTTGAAGTAAATATTTTTAGAAATTATCTTTGATTTTGCATATAATTGAAAGTTATTTTTAAAAGACTAAAATTGCAAAGTTTTAGGATGCAAATTAAAAAAAAAAAGTGGAATAAAATGGCTAGTTACCAATTTAAGGAATATAATGAAGAAACTGAAACTTTTGAAACGTTTTATGAACGATTGGAACAGTTTCTCATATTGGAGGAGGCAGGGGATGAGAAGAAAAAGGCTTATCTCCTAACCCTCATGGGAAGTAAAACCTATGGTGTTTTGAAGAATTTGTGCAGTCCTATTCTACCTAAAAATAAAACTTTTGATGACCTAATAGATATCTTGAAAAGGCACTTCTCTCCAAAGCGCTCAATTGTAGTAGAGAGGTTCATTTTTTTTAAAAGAATGCAATTAAAGGAAGAAAGCATCTCGGACTACTTGGTGGAAATTAAGCGTTTGGCTTCCTCATGCAACTTTGGAAATTTTCTGGAGGATTCTTTACGTGATAAAATGGTTTGTGGGTTATATAATGCCAAAATACAAAATAGAATTTTGTCGGAGGGTGACATTTCTTTAGCTAAAGTAATTGAGATAGCATTATCTATGGAAGCGGCTGAGAAAAATACAAAATTATTCCATTTGGAGCAGGGTGAAGATTGTGTAGATAAGTTGAGGATTGAACGCAAGGTTGAATCAAA
This sequence comes from Cordylochernes scorpioides, assembly GCA_030710605.1. Taxonomy (NCBI): domain Eukaryota; kingdom Metazoa; phylum Arthropoda; class Arachnida; order Pseudoscorpiones; family Chernetidae; genus Cordylochernes; species Cordylochernes scorpioides. The sequence goes on along the minus strand of CP092882.1, from coordinate 20,368,076 downwards.
TTTCCAGAATGGCAAATGTAAACATTGTGGTAAACCGCACAAAGAACCATGTAGATTTAAGGAGGCGATATGCTTTAAGTGTAATAAAAAAGGACACATTGCCTCAATATGTTGGAGCAGTAGAAGAAATCTAAGGCAACATCAGAATCAGCCGGGAAATATACATCAGATAGGAGACCAAGAAGAGGAGGAAGAGTATGTCCAGAAAATTATAAGCGTGACGATACCTGAGTATAAAATTAATTTTGCCTCAAGTGACCCTCCCTATCTGATGGAGTTAAAAGTAGAAGGAAACTTTATTAAATTTGAAATGGATACGGGTAGTGGTCTAACACTGATATCAGAAAAGGATTTTAAAAATAGTCTTCAACACTTGAAATTGGAAAAAGCGAGTATTATTGTAAGAACTTATGATGGTACCGTGGTACCCATTCTGGGTAAAATCAATGTCAAAGTGGAGTGTCAAGATATTACTTACAAACTTAGAGCGTTGGTGGTGAAAGGAGAAAAGAGGGCTTTGATGGGAAGAGAATGGATAAATAGATTGAAATTGGGCTGTTTCGCGGTAAAACATATGCCTGTGGAAATTACCATTGAGGAAATTTTGAAGGAAAATCAAGCCCTATTTGTGGAGACAACCGAACCAATAAAAGGTTTCACATTTTCAGTAAACATGTGTGATGTGAATCCAATTTTCCATAAGGCTCGTCCGGTGCCTTTCGCCATTAGGCCAGCAGTTACTGAAGCATTAGACAAAATGGTGGCTAAGGGTTATCTATGTGAGGTGGCGAGCAGTAAATGGGCCACTCCAGTGGTTGTAGTGCCGAAGAAAAATAAAGAGATCAGAATTTGCTGCGACTTCAAGGTAACTCTAAATAAATATTTGGACACTGCGGCCTATCCCCTTCCCACACAGCAAGATTTATTCTCCACATTGGCCAAGGGAAAATACTTTTCTAAATTGGACTTGAGGAACGCTTATCTGCAATTAGAGGTGGACCCAGGCACCCGACCGTTACTAACGATAAATACTCATAAAGGGCTTTTCAGGTTTAAGAGAATGCCATTTGGATTGGCAAATGCGCCCAGTTATTTTCAATCTGTAATGGATAGGGTTTTGTCAGGTATAGGAGGCGTAATTTGTTATATTGATGATGTCCTTATAGCCACAGCATCAATTGAAGAACATCTGGCATTGTTGAAGACTATATTTGCTCGCTTGGCGAAGTATAATATCAAACTAAAGAAAGAAAAATGCCTATTTTTGCAAAAAGAAATAGAATATTTAGGACATCTTGTCACGGAAGAGGGCATCAGACCTTTAGATCATAAGGTACAAGCAATACAGAAGGCCAAAACGCCTACGAATATCTCTGAATTAAGGTAATTTCTTGGTTTGGTAAACTTTTATGGGAAGTTCATACCCAATTTGCCAGAGCTTTTGAAGCCTCTTCATGAGCTTCTTCACAAAAAACGTCCTTGGGTTTGGACAAAGGAATGTGGAGAGGCCATTGACAAGTGCAAGAATAGCATTACCTCTGAGAGGGTGCTAGTCCCTTATGATGCGACTTTGCCATTGTGTTTGGCCACTGATGCATCGCAGATTGGAGTGGGCGCTGTGTTGTCACATATTATAGAAGGCCAGGAGAGACCGATTATGTTTGCCTCACGGACTTTATCGGTAGCAGAACAAAATTATTCTCAGATTGAGAAGGAGGCTCTAGCCATTATTTATGGAGTTACCAAGTTTCATCAATTTATTTATGGAAGAAAATTTATTCTTATTACAGACCATAAGCCATTGGTGACCATTTTGGGCTCAAGATCAGGAATCCCCACCTTATCTACTTCAAGATTGCAGCGTTGGGCGCTTATTTTGTCAGCTTATACTTACGATATTAAATTTCGAAGAACTCAAGACCATGGGAATGCAGATCTTCTGTCACGTTTTCCTGTGGGCTGTGAAGAAATTCCAAGATTAAATAATGTCTATGCTTTATCCTATGTGGAAGAATTGCCGATCACAGCAGAGGAAATTGCCACGGAAACTGAAAAAGACGAAGTGCTCTCATTGGCCAAATTTTATACTCAGCAAGGCTGGCCTGAAAAGGTGGCTGATCACCTCAGACCTTATTTTCAAAGGAAACTTGAGCTAACTGTAGATGGGGAGTGTTTGGTTTGGGGAATGAGAGTTGTCATTCCACCATCTCTCAGAATAAAAATGTTGAACTGTCTTCATGAGACTCATTCCGGTATGAACAAAATGAAGGCTGTAGCAAGATCACATTTTTGGTGGCCAAATCTAGATACCCAAATCGAGTTTTTGGTAAATAAGTGCAGAAGCTGTCAGCAATCCCAGGATGGGCCAAATAAAGGAAAATGGCAACCCTGGAAATGGTCAACCAGACCTTGGCAAAGAATTCACATTGATTTTGCAAATAAGGAAAACATTAATTTATTAATAGTAGTAGATAGTCATTCAAAGTGGATCGAAGCCATCCCAATGAGAGAGACCACCACACGCAAAACCATTGAGCAACTACGGCGACTTTTTTCTTCCTATGGTCTACCGGAGGAACTTGTATCTGATAATGGACCTCAGTTTACTGGTAGTGAAATGAAAGGTTTTCTGGAAGGAAATGGAATTAAACAAACATTGATCCCGGCGTACCACCCGCAAAGTAATGGCTTGGCTGAAAGAGCGGTTAGAACAATTAAGACTGCCCTGGATAAAAATAAAAGGAAAATTGAGGATACCATTCAAGACACCTTATCAAAAGTTCTTCTGGCATATCGAAGCACCCCGCATGTGACAACGGGAAAGACTCCATCAGAGCTCTTTATTGGGCGTGCGCTTCGAACCAGAGTATCGTTGATACATCCCAGCTTGGCATCTAGAGTTAGGGACCAGCAAGCCAGGCAAATGAAGTATGATCGGCGAACCCATTTGGAAGAATTCCAGATAGATGATTTAGTGTGGTGTAAAAACTTTAGAGGTGGTGATAAATGGATCCCAGGAAAAATTGTGGGCAAGAAGGGAACTAGAGTCTACACCGTTTTGATCCACGGACAGGTAAAGGCCTATCACAGGGATCAAATTAGAAAAAGGTGGAGGAATGGTGAGGAAGATGAGAGTGAAGATGGAGAGCGTCAACCCGAGCACTCAAGAGGAGCAGGTCCCAATGCCATAATCTCGGAGGTTGTACGAGACAGAGGTTATGTGGAGTCGATGTCGCCAGGACTAACTAGCCAGCGGTCGGATCAAGATTCAGAGGTTCAGAGTGATACAGACGATGGAAAGTCATTGGAGCCTCTTCCCTCGCTGGACCCCGAGGCCTTGAAAGAGGAGGGTCCTGTCCTAAGGCGGAACCCACCTCGAGCGAGGAGACTTCCTGTGAGATTTGAAGAGAGAAGATGGTGATATATAGCTAGCAATAAATATGTATATATATATATGTTTCTATGAAAATGTTAATCTGCAAGACGCAGGTTATCATCATCTTTGTTTTGTTGTTGTCACTTTTTGGCGTTTCGCAAAACAACAAAAATGCTGTATCAGACTTTACTAAGACAATAAAGATTTGCTACAAAATAAAAGTGTACTAAGATGCTGCAAGAATACTGCATAATAAATTTATAACGGCCAAAGCATAAAGCAATGCATTAAAAAAAATAAAATTCTTTCTTTCTTAGTGATAATTAGTGAAAAAAAAAAGGAGATTTAAGAGAACAACCTTGATATATATTTTTTATTTAACTAAAATTTCGAACCTAAAAACAGAGCGCTAATTTAGAATTTTGATATCAACCTTTCTAAAATATATGTTGTGAATTCAATAAATTATTTTAAGTTAAAAAAAAGTATTTATATTTGGTATATATTTATTCTAAGTAGATGAACTTATATATATATATATAATTTAATTTGACTATGTAAAATATCTGAAAGCTTTTTATGTTATTTTGTTTTTAAATTCTTCATTTGAAATATTTTTAAGAGTGAGTTTTTTAATATATTTATCAATAGTTAAACATATTTAAGTAATTGCCTGCATTTATTTGAAAGGAGCAACTATATTTATAAACTTCTCAATGCCTTTATTTTTAATTTAAATGAATTGCAGTTTGTGTAATATATAGCTATATAGTTTTCCATTCAAATCAAATATCTTTATTAAATCTATATGTTCCGCATGTTAGATATGTCAACCTTTTAAAAAATATTTAATGCGCCACACATTTATATTGATAATGTGAACAATTTTACACGGAAATTTAGTGCGCCATTTTTAAAATATGATATAATTAGTGTCAAAATAATAATAAAAAAAAAATACTAAAAGCATTAGATTTTTAGTATGCATGTATACGTGAATATATTTCCTGAGATTAAAATTTTTAAAAGTTACTAATTTAAAAATTAAAAATTGTGAATTTCTAAATATATACGTATATATGCGGCTATACATTTAAAATAAACTATTTTAGTTATAAAACGACATTTGAAAATTATACCGCATGTGTTTCTTTTCAACGAAAAATTAAAATTTATTTTAAGGAGAAATAACGATTATTTCTATCCTTAGGGATGAAGTATGAAAGGATGAATTGTGAATAGTAATGATAAACGGAAAAAAATAAAGTGTCCAGGGATGGGAATCGAACCCACAGTGTTCCGCTTACCGGGTAGCCTAGTGAACATGGCATCTGCCCGGAAAGCGGAACACTGTGGGTTCGATTCCCATCCCTGGACACTTTATTTTTTTACCGATTTCAATGCCATCGCTAGTTGCAATTTAAAGCCAAATAACTGACTCAATTGCATATCTGGGGTAGTAGAATAATGATAAAATTATTTTAGTATATTCATAGCATCATTATTACTATATTACTGAAAATATTTATGCACCTTTGTGGAAACAATATTCTTGAGAAAACATTTACTCGGGGAAGAACGCAGGCTAGTTAAAAGTGTTTAAAAGTATCAGCAAAAATCTATATTTTCAGCAGAGGAAACTGGCATGTGGTTCAAGTTATTATCCTCTTTTAATATTTTTTTGTGTTAAATACTACTTGATTCACCTATTGAATAATTGCACGGTGTTTTGACCAAGTACACAGACATTTCCTTTACGAATGTAAATGTATTTTTTGAATCGTAGAGATATCGAGATACACCAGGCAAAAAAAGACCCCCCCTTTTCTTGAATTTACACCTTTACGCAAATAGAATATGATAATGACTTGAAACTGGGTTAAGAGGCTACCTCTGTGCTATCCCACATTTTCAATCAATCCCTTGATGATTGCTAAATACAGGTTATCATCAATCTCTCTATAATGGGATAATGTACCTTGTATTAAAATGCCAACACCACCTTTGTGATGTTGCAGGAGGCGATAACACGCGAATGGCCTTCTCAGGATCTTCAGACTTCTCGGGGTCCTCCTCGATTAGCTGGGAGGAGAAGATCGAGGCAAGTACCCTGGCAGTGATGGAATTGACCTTATTGAAGATGAGATAAAGCCGTGTCATTTCGAGAAATAAATTGGCTGAGTTCTCTCGAAGAGACTCAGGATGTTCTACGATATTGCCCGACCATTCAGGAATGCTTCTTTTGAGTTGAAGTCTAAATCATAGCGTTTTCTAGGTAATGTGGACGAGACTTTGGGTGACAGGACAGTTGTCCTGAGTACTTAAATTTGGTCTTTCAACTTTTTTTTTTGTATATAAGATCAGAGATAGAACAGTTGTCAACGTTAGAGAATATGTGGCTAGTTTAGTAGATCACGCTAGTTTAAATCTCTCTAAATATATTTCATTCCGCCCCAGCCTTAACATTTCTGGAGTTGGTTCTGTAGGTCTGTCCCACACAGAATGAACATTTCTGGAGTTGGTTCTCTAGGTCCCCCCCAGTCTGAGCATCTCTGTAGTTGGTGTGAAATTGAAAGTTGTGTTGGTTTTCTCCAGAAAAGACAAAAGCTCCTAAATAAATTAACGAAAACAAGAACCCTGCGATTTTGAAGATTTTATCCTCATAATTACGCGGGATAAGTAAAATACAAACATTTCCGCGATGTTCAAAATGGGGTCAGAAATAGGGATAACTCCCCGTGGGCTGCCGACGTTACGCGGAAGTGTTTCTTTAATGATCCGTAACATTTCTCTAAAGAGTGAAGTAAACCTTGGGGGAGTTGATAACGTGTGACACTAACATCGCAGGGTGATCATTATATGTGTGTATGACCTCTCCATCACGACCAGTATCTGTGGTGGTGGTGCTTATCTCCATGGTTAAGCCAATTCCTGAAGTCCACTCCTCTCCAATTTTCCGACCAGTATCTGTACTTCACCTTATTACTAAATACGTTTTTCATTATCACTCTCTAGATTAGATCAATTGCTTCAAAGGTAGATTGGTTCCACAAAAGCTCGAATGTGTTGATAAAAGGTAAAGTTTCGTAATACGCATACCTTTAGTGTTTGCACTAGAAACGAAACTCTTAACACGCGTTTTTCCCCAAATGAAATACTTCTTACTGTCTTTATACCGTATTGGGAAAATATGGGAAAGGCCTGGATTATCTGTGGTGAACCCTCTCATCGGTTCCGCCAGTTTAATCTGCTATACCGTTTAGATATATAGAATTCATGCACACATCCAATTATGTATTTGGCTGTTCTGCTTATATGTGTTAGGTACTTGGTTAGGGTATTTAACGACTCTATGGACATAAGCTTATAGAGGACAGTGAAGAACGCTTCACGATTCTGCGTGTCATCCTTGCGCAGGGCCATGCTAATCTTCTCTGTATCGTTACAATTTCAGTATACGAGTATGTACCGCCGAACAAGCGTGTAGAGGACAGTGTAGAACTACATATATAAATACTTTCATACATCGAGAAATGCTCTTTTTTCGCAAATACTTTACAAAAGGCCAGTTAGGCATTCTTTGGACACGAAATATTAGCGCGTAGGAAGTGTTGTGTTGGGAATTATCATTAACATGGATAAATATAATTTCGTTTCTTATATATAGACTAGCCGAATGACCCGGGCAACGCCCGTGTTTTACCCGATTGAATGTTTAGATTCAAATACTATTTGTTACAATTATAAATTGTGGTCATGTGGCCTAGTGGTCATAGCATCTGCCCGGTAAGCGGAAGGTCGTGGGTTCGATTCCCATCCCTTGACACTTTTTTTATTTTATCCATTCTGACCAAAATCTATCCGTGAACTTCACACAGACAGAATAAGGAAATTATATAAGTAGATGGAGCGCTAAAAGATAACTTTGTATTCTTTTATTTTTAGTATATAATAACTTTGCAGTAAGGGCAGTAGAAATTGTTTTATTTTAAAAAGAATCATACGCGTCTAAAATAGTTTCGTATTTTGATAACAGATGGCGCGCTAGTGCATCGTAATATAATTGTTCGAATAAAAGGCACAAATTGATATTTGCGGAAGAGCGATTGCTCGAAGCATATTATATATTGTCGCGAAATTTGTTTAGAGTTAAATCAAAGTAACTGTTTAATTATTAAATATATGTAAATATTTTAATAGTTCGATGTTATGTAAATTTTGTAAATGTATATATTGCTTTTCTTTTTCTTTAGATGGGAGAGTGAGAAAGATATCACTCAACTTGCGAGTCTTAATTTAATAAAACCTTCTGAAATAGCTTTGTGTACCTCTGTTCTTTAATTGCGACAATATTTATAATATATGTAATTCTGCTGTCCTCAAAGCTTATGTCCATAGTTCATCTAAAATACCCATTCGAAGAGCCTAACATTAGTATCACTATAAAAGGAAGTTCCAAAAATGCAATATAACAGCGGTATGGTAGATTAAACTGGCGAAACCGCTGGGAGGGTTCGCCACTGATGAGCCAGGCCCTCCCATTAATTTTTCCATTGCAGTAAGGGCAGTAGAAATTGTTTTATTTTAAAAAGAATCATACGCGTCTATAATAGTTTCGTATTTTGATAACATGATTTGTAATGATGGTTATGTAAAAGTAGTTCCAGTTTAAAAATAACTGTGTTAGCTACCAGTCAAAAAGAGTAACCCAGGTCATGATATTTACATTGAAGGATATATACACGTTCATCTTCATGTATTTACACGGTTAATGAATGTCTTGAGGTACGGGTTTCTAGGTCCTGGATATTCTTTCTTCTCGATTTGCATATATCCTTTATTTTTATCGTTACATTTTTTCTTTCTTTTTTTCGCACTTGTCTACGTTTTTTTTTTTTTCAATTGATAAAAGACTTGCCTTGGTTTGAGGTTCCTTTTCTTCCTTTCTTGTTTGTATTGTCTACGTTTTTTTTTTCAATTGATAAAAGACTTGCCTTGGTTTGAGGTTCCTTTTCTTCCTTTCTTGTTTGTATTGTCTACGTTTTTTTTCAATTGATAAAAGACTTGCCTTGGTTTGAGGTTCCTTTTCTTCCTTTCTTGTTTGTATTGTCTACGTTTTTTTTTTCAATTGATAAAAGACTTGCCTTGGTTTGAGGTTCCTTTTCTTCCTTTCTTGTTTGTATTGTCTACGTTTTTTTTTTTCAATTGATAAAAGACTTGCCTTGGTTTGAGGTTCCTTTTCTTCCTTTCTTGTTTGTATTGTCTACGTTTTTTTTCAATTGATAAAAGACTTGCCTTGGTTTGAGGTTCCTTTTCTTCCTTTCTTGTTTGTATTGTCTACGTTTTTTTTCAATTGATAAAAGACTTGCCTTGGTTTGAGGTTCCTTTTCTTCCTTTCTTGTTTGTATTGTCTACGTTTTTTTTCAATTGATAAAAGACTTGCCTTGGTTTGAGGTTCCTTTTCTTCCTTTCTTGTTTGTATTGTCTACGTTTTTTTTCAATTGATAAAATACTTGCCTTGGTTTGAGGTTCCTTTTCTTCCTTTCTTGTTTGTATTGTCTACGTTTTTTTTTTCAATTGATAAAAGACTTGCCTTGGTTTGAGGTTCCTTTTCTTCCTTTCTTGTTTGTATTGTCTACGTTTTTTTTTTCAATTGATAAAAGACTTGCCTTGGTTTGAGGTTCCTTTTCTTCCTTTCTTGTTTGTAATTGCAAACTTATTTGAAGGTCGTGTTCTCAAGTGTTTCTGATTTTTGTCGCAGAAATTTAATGACTGTCTTTTTATATGAGATTTTTCTAATTGTTTGGGAAATGTGCGGGCCTAAATGAGGCATTAAAGGCGATTCAAGGACATGGTTGCACAATAAATTTAGGGCTTCATTCGGAATATCATCGATCCATGTTTTTTTTTTATGAAAAAGTACAATATGAATGGTGTGTTGTGTGTTTATAAATAACCTAAATTGGAACTCTTGCATTAAAAAAAATGTTGTTTCTAGTATGACAGCTTGGAAACTTGGAAGATAGAAATTTAAGACATAAGAACAAACTATGTGCTTTGATGCACAGTTTATTTAATTGGGTTAGATCAAGCATGTCAAACTCGCGGCCCGCGGGCCTCATGCGGCCCACAAAGAATAAATTTGCGGCCCACCAGACAATATATTTTAATATTTTTTTTTTTATAATGATACCTACGAAGGTTTAATGAGACAAGAAAAGTTAAAAGAGTTCAAGTTGGAAATGAAAAAACAACAGTTTATGTTTACTAAAGTATCACAAGAGAGTGAAGCGGCGGTGCATGCAATTAAAAAAAAATTGTAATTATACATAATTTATTTATTAATAACGAACCACTGGTCGCCATACATAAGTCGTAAGTTTTGATAATATTATACCTACATACATAACGTATGTACATCGCCATAAGTATTGTGTGCCTTAAAGTTTAAAGAAAATATTCTTTCGGAGTACTAGAAAATTTTTTTTTTTAAAGTTACGTTCAATAATTTTTGCAGTTATTCTGTGTCTGGTAAGTTAAAAAATATGAATTTAAAAAAAAATTTAAAATATTAATTAAAACGTTTTATTATTTTGTGTTAGCGATCACTATTTTTTTCAGACCTTTGTATTCAATATGTCTTCATCAAAACCAAGTGGCAGTAAAACTAAACGAAAAATTGCTGACGAACATAGGAATTTTCAAGAAAATTGGGAATTAGAGTATTTTTGCTCTGAAGTAAAAGATAAAATCATCTGCTTGATATGTAATAATGCTATTAGTGTACCAAAATTATATAACATTAAACGTCATTATGAACAACATAAATCAAAATATGATACCTACGAAGGTTTAATGAGACAAGAAAAGTTAAAAGAGTTCAAGTTGGAAATGAAAAAACAACAGTTTATGTTTACTAAAGTATCACAAGAGAGTGAAGCGGCGGTGCATGCAAGCTACGTTTTATCGGAGATGATAGCTAAACACTCAAAACCTTAAAATTTTACACAAATAAATTTACTGGCAATGCGTTTCTTTTAAATATCATCAAATATTATCTCTACAGACCTTACTGCAATGATATGAGTTATTGAATGAAAGGGCTTGGCTCATCAGTAGTGAAAGTCTGTAGAGATAATATTTGATGATATTTAAAAGAAACGCATTGCCAGTAAATTTATTTGTGTAAAATTTTAACGATAGATGGCAATAAAATTTAATTTACTCAAAACCTTTTACTGAAGGTGATTTCATCAAGGAATGTTTAATTAAAGCTGCAGAAATTGTTTGTCCTGGAAGTGTGAAGACGTTTCAAGCAATATCTTTGTCTCGAAATACCGTTGTGGAAAGAGTTACTGATATGGCCAGAAATTTAAATGATCAGATAAAAGAAAAATCATCTTGTCTCGAAGCATTTTCCATTGCCTGTGATGAGAGTACGGACATTGGGGGCGTAGCTCAGTTAGCTGTTTTTTTTTTCGAGCTTGCGACACGGATTTCAACATTTTTGAGGAATTATTGGAACTAGTACCGATGCATGGCACTACTACAGGAGAATATATATTTAATTGCGTTTATGATCTTCTGCAAAAATACAATTTACCTCAATCAAAATTGACTTCTGTAGCAACAGATGGAGCTCCTTCAATGACTGGAAAAACCAACGGTTTCGTAGCATTACTGCGAAAAAAACTAAGTGAAATTTCTGATGGTTCCAATATTCATCATACGCATTGCATTATACATCAGGAAGTATTATGTACGAAGGTAATAAAAATGGAAAATGTGTTGACACCTATCAAAAAATTCATCAATTTCATAAGATCTCGAGGTTTAAATCAGCGACAGTTCTCTCTGTTCTTAACTGAATTAGAAAGCGAATATTCAGGTTTATCATACTATACCGAGGTACGTTGGCTATCATGCTTCAAGGTTCTCAAACAATTTTGGGACTTGAAAGAAGAAATATGTCAGTTTTTAATAACCAAGAATCAAGACATCACTTTGTTTTCTGATCAAGTATGGTTGCAAGATTTTTCCTTCATGGTTGACATAACAAAACACTTGTCGGATTTAAATTTGAAACTGCAAGGAAAGGATCAGATCATTACCAACATGTGTGACCAAGTTAATGCATTCAAATGTAAGCTAGTTCTTTGGGAAAAGCAGTTGAAAAACGAAGATTTAATGCACTTTCCGACATGCAACATGTACAAATCAAGTTTAGGTGAAACTGCATCGTATCAAAAATATGCGGAAAAAATTTTAAGTCTTAGAAATGAATTTGAAACAAGGTTTTCTGATTTCAAATCTTTGGAAGGCAAGTTTACTTTGTTTTCTTCGATTTTCTCGATAAATATAGAATCAGTACCTAATCATATGCAAATGGAGGTAATAGATATCCAGTGCGATTCAGATTTAAAGGCAAAATTCATTGAAGTTGGCGTTTCTGAATTTTACAAATATTTGCCAGCCAGATTTGAAAACACTCGAAAATTAGCATATGAAATTATGTCCATGTTTGGAAGTACTTATCGGTGCGAGCAGTTATTTTCACTTATGAAAGTAAATAAGTCTCCAATCAGATCGAGAATTACTGACGTTCACCTTGGGTCAGTTTTAAAATTAATCACTGCGAACAAGATTTCCCCCGAAGTAGGAAAGATGGTAGCAGAAAAGAGATGCCAAATATCAGGGAGAAAATATTAACTTTACTTTCTTTTTTCTTATTAGTATTTTTAAAATAAACCTACATAAATGTTACTATAAAAATTTAATTACTTGTTTTCTTTTTTTGCGGCCCACATAATCTTATTACTTTTTTATTTGGTCCGTGTTAGGATTTGAGTTTGACATGCTTGGGTTAGATGGTGTTTTTTTTTCTTTAGGTTTTCTCTATTTATGTTAAAAAATGTGGTTCAATGGTGTAATGGTTAGCACTCTGTGCTCTGAATCCAGCGATCCGAGTTCAAATCTCGGTGGAACCTTCTTTTTTTTATTAAAAAAAAAAAACCGTTGGAAACCCGGGTTCGATTCCCGCTTTGGACACTTTTTTTCTGATAAAAAAAAAAAAAAAATACTCCAATTGCCCCCGATTCTTGCAAAAGTATTTTTTTCCACCAGCGAGTGCAAGTAACCAAACGGGGCTCTGGCACATTTATAAGTGCAAAGTCGAACTGCTTTTCACATGTGTAGACATGTGGTGCACTTACAGTAAAAGCAGTCGCCTACTTCTACCCACCATGATTATCATGGCCTGTACCACGTTTACTAGGAATAAGCAAAAAAAAAAAAAAAAAAAATTGAAAATAAAAGATAAAAAATTCGAATTACTTTGTGTGCTGCATTTACGATAGTTCTAAAATGTTAATTCTCATATTATAATCCTCAAGGAGCTCGCACTTTTAAAAATTGTCACTGAGATATATAGAGATCTGTGTGCCAGAAAAAGCTTATATATATACTCTTGAGGTAGTAGAAAGTCTTTGATGTCACCCGTCGTTTTTTTTTAGCTACAGAGGTAATTTTGTTCACACTTGGTTAACTCATGTCTTAAATAAAGATCACTATGTATCAAATATATTTCAGAGTTACATTTCAGATATACATGCTTCCCGATGTACAACTTCCTTAAGTTTTGCCCATGAGTGGATATACAGGGGTGCCATAACAAGGGGTTGTATGCTCCAGGGGCAATATTTTTTTAGGCATCCCCACTATGGCACACTTGTAAGTTTTTTAAAAATTATTATCCCTTGTACACGTGGTACAGGCCATGATAATTTTGGTGGGTAGAAGTTGGCGACTGCTTTTACTGTAAGTGTACCACATGTCTACATATGTGAAAAGCAGTTCGACTTTGCACTTACAAATGTGCCAGAGTCCCGTTTGGTTACTTGCACTCGCTGGTGGGGTTGGACCTTTACAAAAATTGGGGGCCGGGATTCGATCCCGGGCGTAGCGGTCGAAAACCAACGGTTTAGATCACCCTTCCACCGACCCTTTTGCACTTGTAAGTGCAAAAGTCGAACTGCTTTCAACAGGCATAGACTTATGGTGTACTTACGTTGGCTACCCACCATGATTATCATGGCCTGTACCATGTTTACTCTTGGGATAATCAAACACAGGCACACACCTAGCTGGCCGATGGGCACTCCGCTGGGTATAGAATTTAAATTCTCAGTCGATTAAAGAAATATCTATTTTTTTCACTCCAATCTAAAGCGATGATAAAATTAGGCAACTTGCCTTATGTACTGAAGAGGAATTAAGTCAACGAAATATCCTAATTACTTTTTATGTGTAGAACTTTAATATAGGTCGGTTTTTCTCCTTTGATATAATTTTATATTTGGAAGATTATGTTCGGTCCCTATGCAACGTTTACAAAGCAGTAAGTAAGAAAAATAACTTAGATTTATCGTTTATCTTCCAGTGCATGATGGCGATTGATCATCGTGAGGGTATCGTTGCAAACAAGCAATGAGAGAGGAGAATCTGTATAAGACTCGTGTCTTAATAAAGACTTTGTGTGTGTGTTTAAAGGATGGAGATTCAGAACTCTTTAATTGTGCCTAAGGAACTTTAAAAAAACATTTATATTACTGAAAATACTTAAATTTCATCCAATGAGAGACAAACTCCATCAGAAACTAGATTATTATTTATGTTATTATTATTATATTACATAAAGTCTGATGGGAGGACCGACGGCATTGAGTTTTAATCTATATTACGATAGATTTAAAAAATCAGAATATATTATAAGTCTGATCTCTCTCTAGGAACGATTCATTTAAATAAAGAGGAATGTTGCAACAGGATCCTGAGATGAAGAACTTCTGTGATTTTCCGTCCCCCCACAATGACGAAGACAGCGAAAGACAAACCGTCAGCATTCCAGAATCTCACGTCCACTCCGCTTCCCTTCCCTTGTACCACCAGGGCAAGATCACTGGTGGCCACTTTGTCAGCCATTCGAAGCACTTCTTCACTACGCCCAAATTCGGCCAGGGCGATTGCTTTTCGGAAATCTCCCTTGTAGAAAGAACCCAATGCTTTCGCTTCTCGGAGGAGATCAGGTACAGAAAGCCGGCAAGTACGTCGTCGCCAAGAAGCTCCCACCGTGCCCATCGCCACGAAGCAAAAGAGTACGAAAGGAAGCCGAAGGGTTCCGACCATCTTAAAAAGAGAGATGATTGCTATTGCGTCCCCCTCCAGGACACGTCGGCAGACGACAAGAAATACCTTCTTTGGAATCGCGCGTCCAAGAAAAAAGCGGAGGAACACAAGACGAAGTATATCGTCAAGTTTTTGAGGCAATCGGATAGCAAGAGAAGAAAAGAAAGCGACAAGAATCCAGAAAGATTGAACCCAGCGGACAAATCAGGATTGCATTCCCGGGAGCTCGACCAAGAGAGCTGTACCCAGATATTCGACGTCTCCTATCATACCAAGCCTGCCCATACCAAGAGCGGCAGCCCTAGGAATGAGGCAAAAAGAAAAGAAGTCAAGGTTGATGAAGATTTCCAGACGACAGAGGAAACTGTAGAAAAAATATCAAAACCCAGTTTCCCATTCAAAGATCCCGAAATTCATAAAACGTCGTTTATCTCCATCAGATCGCACGACGTCAAGAATTCAGAAAATGCCTCAACGAAGAGCCCTACGGTTAGTCTTAATTCTAAGCAGGATAATTTACCATCGCTTAGTAGCATGAGCCAAGCCCCGCCGCTCAAGAATGCTAATGTCAGTACCTCCTTGATCACACAAACTCTTTTAAAGGTGGTACAACCATCCGAAGAAAGTCTCGAAATCTGGGAGCCTGACCCGAATTCCACCAAACCCATTTCCTGGAGGACCTCAGAGGTTGATGCGACCATAGCGCAGCCAACCATAAATAAATCGCCCAGCGGCAAATCACCGCCCTTGCAGAGCCAACGAGATCAATTATTGGATGTGGATGGGCTGGTCAATCACCTTTTACCTACTGATGCGGCCGACGATCTGAAAGATAAAGAACTCTCGGAGCAATTCTCAAAATTTGTTGAAGCAGAGAAATTTCTGAATGATTCAAAAGCTCCCGTTTTGTCTAAGAAAGGCCTTCAAAAAGAAGAAAAAGTAGGAATACGATTCGAACCCATTCCTCAATCTGGTCCAACTCAGCTGCCTTCTTCTAGCTCCCAACCCAAGCCTCTTCCTCCTAATTTTTCTAAAACACCGCGAGATAAAAAGAAATCGATATTTTTCCCATTTGACCGGATCGAAGAAGAGGTCACCCAAACCATCCTGAGGATAATAGCGGAATATAGGGATGTCTGCCAGAAGGACGTCAAATACGAACTCCTAGCCAAACGCCTGTCCCACAAGAAGATCATCAAGGTGTCGTTAAAGGGGAAAGAGTTTACCTTCAAGGCCAGCGTGAAGAAAATCCAGCGACAGGCGTGTGGCATCCGGCGATCCACGAGCATGCCCTCGCTGTTCGTCCCGCGAGAAGAAGCGAGGGTAAGTGGCAGACATCACCGGGACGTCACGAGGCCAAGGAGCTGTGCTTGCAGGAGGGCTCTTCGAGCGAGACGACGCGTAAGCCAGGCAGCAGCAGCAGCCAACCCGTGTCGATTGATACAAGCAGAAAGAGCAACCAGGTAAGATTGTTGCTCCAATTGTACCCATGGCTACTGGTAGAAGCCTGGACTGTTTCAGAATATCATTAAATAAGGCCATTTTCTCCACTTTTAACGCGTTCTTTGTAAACTTGTACTGTTCTAATTGAAATTTGTCTTTTCTTCTTCGCAGTGAAGTCCTCTAATTTATTTTTGTTCTTCAGTTAATATAAGAAAAACTTTCTTTGAGGAAGCTTGATTGTCTTTGTTCGTATTCAACATACTCCTCCCGCTTTCTTGAGTGGAGAATCCCGTTGAGTAAAATATCTTCTTCGCCTAAATCCCGTTGAGTAAAATATCTTCTTCGTCTAAAGATGATTTAGGCATAGAATTTGAGCACACTGTTGCTGCTCCTTCAAAGCACGTAGGCCACTTTTCTATCCAATTCCTATAGGATTCCCATTAGAAAGAGACCAGCACCGCTGCTATGAAAGATAAAGTTAAAATCAGATAAATAATTTTGATCGATAATACTGGTAAAATTAAAGATTTTTGCGAGTGTTGTTCAACATGAGAACAAATCAAGAGAAGTTCAAGATCATATTCAGAGATGAAGATGAATAAAGTCTTGAAGATTCTTCCATTTAATCGAAGAGGGAGTGGACCTCATCACGGAGATATTAACGCTGATATAGAACGCCAACTGCAAATGAGAAAGGAAAAAGAACAGACGTTTCTGTGACAGCAATCTACTCGCCGCTCATTCTCGCCAAGGGTGATACACGATCTAAATAGGAAGATAATCAAAAAGATCAGTAGGATCAAAAGGTTCATATAGTGTAGTCGTAAATAAATTTCTTATGGTTTTTGTTTGCAAGACAACGATAACAATGGAATATCCCCTTTTCAATGAATGAAGAAAACAAAAATAGAGGGGGGGGGGGAGGTTCATAATGCTTGAAGACAGCTTATACAGCATATTCGTTTACAATGGTCGAAGATACCTTTAGTAGCCCTTTCACTGTTCAGGTCGCTGATTGGGAATTTGCTGTTTGTGTTTGCTAATATGGGAGGTTGGATCTTGCTGTGTTTATTTCTTCCTATCCCTAACTTTCACATCCCACACATATTCATATAAAAAGTCCGTTTTTAATTAGCCCGTGAGAAATAAGCAATAAGGTCGCCACAAAGGCATTATCAACTACTTTCAATATATTAAGGATCAGCAGTGAAGCTTGGAGTGATTATATATTTAAAAGAGTTGATGTACTGAGAGAGGCCACAGTACAAAGAAGGTTAAGCAACACCTCCCATGATCTAATAAGATACAGCCCTTGTATTTATTTCTCCTCAGCACCTATAGGTCGGTGGCTGGCAGTAATCTTGTCCTCCCAGAGATTTCAGTCTTTTGATGATATTGCAGGACCTTCTCCCTAAATGTCTATGAGCTTCCATTCTCGTCCTTCCTCTTCCCTTAATAGCCTTGACTACTCCGAGTACCGCACAAGATCTCCAAACCTGCTGGTTCTCATCCTTTCAATCGTTTCCAGAAAGTCATATCATTTTTAGAACATCTTCGTTATTTAGTCTTGTCAATCCACGACATTCGAGAAGTTTGGAGCATTTCCATTTATGCTTTTATAAGATTCCAGGTCTCGGAAGCATATGTCCGAATGCTTCATTTGAAGCTTTTGCCAATGTGCTTTTTGGTTTTAGGCGACATGGGTTTTGGTGTTAATTTTTTTTTCTAGTTGAATTCCCTCTTTTTTCCTTCGGGTTATTCTTACCATTTTTTTTGTTGCGTATGCTATAATTAATAAAACAAATATTGATTTAACAAGTTTTTAATTTGGAAAAAAGATAATTATATGGGATTTGAGAATACACACACAAAAAGGATTATTGCATGCAGAAAACAAAGACAAAACACACAAATTAGTAGCAGATCTTCGGCAGACTGGAGCGCCTTCTCGTGGTGTAGGCCGGAACCAGCTTGCTTTCACTTTAACAATATCTTTTCAATTCCTCGAATTTTCCATCTAAGGGATGCCATGATTACGTAATGACGTAGCGGCAAAATCTTTCAAATGACGAATATTTAACATGATATAAATCAACCTCCAATTAGAAATGACATCTGGAAGAGACCAGTCTGTGTTATCAATCAGTTTATTGTAGGAGAGATGCTACGGTGAATTACATCACTTGTATAAATAAACATGTAAGATATGGTAGAGGCGGTGTGGGCTTATCTACTTAGCCGTTAGACCAGTTCACAAAGTCTTTACTCTCCTTTAGTCCAGCGATGGTAAGACTGAAGAAAATATATTCTCTGGTTGATCCGGAATAATGGGATTCTGAGAAGACTTCCGAGGAATTCTACTCTTGAGATAGTATTCGCATCTCATTTGTCCATTTAAAAATCATAGTGTTTTGTTGTGGACACTTCCTAATTTTTCAAGGTCTGGCATCAGCTGGGTTTTTAGTCGTCAGTTCAATGTGTTAAACGGTCTGTTTGCACCATGGATGACTAGGATGTATTAGTTAGGTAGCTGCCCAAGTGGTTGTTCCCCTCCCACTACTAGGTGCCCTGGTTCCCCATCCCCGTCTCCCCAGATTAGAGCTGGAGCTAATGCACCATTGGTAGGGAAATAGTTCTATGTGTACGAATAAATTCTCTCTCACTTTAGGGAAGAGTTGCATCACTATAATATATGTCATAATCTATTTCTATCTATATGTGTGTATGTTTATATGTTGTCTTGGTTATTCTCCCACCGATTGGGTCTCTTTTGCCTTCCAGTGCCCTCAAAGTGACGCATGCGCAGTTCATTCACTTTCTGTATGGACGGGATGGCATTAAAGCGCACTTATAGATACATATACGTAAAGAATACATACGTTATCATTGCTTGGTAGATTAAACTGGCGAAACCGCTGGGAAGGTTCACCACTGATGAGCCAGACCCTCCCATTAATTTATCATTGCAGTAAGGGAAGTAGAAAATTGATTTCTTTAAAGAATAATCATTCGCGTCAAAAATAGTTTTAAATTCTTATAACAAATGGGGCGCGCTAATACATCGTGTTAATATAGAATAGGTGTATTTCAGGTATCATAAATTGTTTCAGTGTGCACCTGATTATCGCTCAAATATAATTCCGCCAATGAGTGGGAGTAACTGAAGAGATTTTAGAGATCTTGTAAGGGGGTAAACGTCAAGCTGCTTCTACATCGGTAGACACGCGGTGTATTTAAAGAATAGACAGTCGCAAGCACTTAGTCGCCGTGGGTATAACGACCTGTGTGGTGAGTTGTAAGCAATTGAAGCGGGGAGTGGCGAGTCTGGAGCAATCACCTGTATCCAGAGAAAGGATGAGGTCCGAGGTCCAGCAAAGAACGAGGGACTGCGTCATGGAGAGATCTGTCCACTAAGTATTGGATCCAGGGAATTTTTATGCTCTTCACAGAGGCGACAGTGACTCCTGAGTACCCAGAATAAAATGACTTTTGTGTAAAAAGATGTTGCATCAAACAACGTGATCTATTAAGACCTAACTTATTTGTCACCTTCTCTCTTTCTCTCATCCTTACAGAAGTTTTTATTAAAATTTGGTCATTAGGTTCAGTTTCTGTTCATATGTATTTGTTAAAATATTAGGTTAAAAATACTAGAGGTGACAACCACTCATTGTCCGGTTGAAAGAATTTATTTCACCATCAAATAGTTCTCTTTTATACAGCGAGGAGTTTTACATATTGAAAGATCGCCATGGATTTGCATAGCGTTGAAAGATAAAATGATATTTACATGAAAATAGTTACAACATATCAAATAGACAAAATTCATAGTATATGATAATCCATCACATATCACAACACGTTTCCCCTTCCTCAAAACCCAAGCCTTTGTGGTTTCTTCAGCTCTCTACCGAACCTAGAGAACCGGGGCATTACAGATGAGTTCTCAGAGGGCACAGCCATCCCATCACGTGGTTGTTGTTGTTGTATTGGAGTTGTAGATGGTCCTGCGACTGGCTCCTCTTCAGTAGTTCTCTCCCAACTGCTGGAGTCCGCCGCTACTGGAGACGATTCACCTGAGAACGAGGTCCCCAAGGAGGGCGATTCCCCTTTTCCGGATGGTCCATTTTTTGGTCTTAGAAATTGTTGATTTCTGAGGAATTCCCTTCCAGATGGTGTTTCGACTTTGAAACTTTGAGGCGAATTCCCGTGAGCTGTAATCTTCACTGGTGTCCATGCCTGTTTTGGAGACAGTTGGCACCAGGCCTCCTCTCCCACGCTGACCTTAGGGTAGATTTTACTGCTTCTGTCGTAATACCTTTTCATCGAAATTTGTCTTCTTTTCTTTGCATTCTCTATATGTCTTTGATTGGTTTTGCACGGGCCATATAGCGGGGTGATTCTTGGGATGAGGCAGCGGAGACTTCTAGACAAACATAGTTGTGCCGGGGACGGTAGGTCATTCTTTGGAGTATTTCTGTAGGTCAGCAGGGCCAGGTATGCGTCGGATCCTTGATCTTTACATTTGTTCAATAAAGTCTTTATTGTTTGGATATTCCTTTCTGCCAGTCCATTGGATCTATGAAGGTGTGGACTTGAGAAAATTTGCCTTATGCCCCATTTTGTACAGAAGTCTGTCATTATCTCTGAGTGGAACGGGGGTCCATTGTCGGACATAATAGTTTCCGGGATTCCAAATCGTGCAAATGTCTCTCTTAATTTGTTTCTGACATTGGTCGCAGTAGGCGGGTTTAATGCATAAACCTCCGGGTAACCACTAAATCTGTCCACAATTAATAAATGAGGCTTTCTTTCAATATAAAATATGTCCATAGAGACTGTCTGCCAAGGATAATCCGGAATTGGAAATGATCTTAACGTCTCCCGTGTTTTAGATTTCTGGTATTTTTGACAAATGTCACAACTTTTAACTCTCTCAGCTATGTCCATGGACATTCCTGGCCAGAAAAGAGATTCACGTGCCAAACCCTGAATTGCTGATATCCCTTGATGAGATTTATGTAATAATTCGAGCATGTAGTTTCTTTGTGTTCCAGGAACCACTATTGCCGATCCGACACATAATAACTCATTCCATAGGTAAATACGGTGTCTAAAATCATAATAGGGTTTTACATCTTCATCTACATCTTTTTTGCTTATTGGCCACCCTTCAATAACGTGGTGGATTATTTTTAACAGCGTTGTATCTTCTCGGGTATCCTTCTGTAGAGTAATCAGTTTTTCGTCCGAGATATTGGCAGATATTAATTTGACCATTCTTCTGTCCTCGAGAAAGGGAGTTGGGAGTTCGTCTATGGGATGAGTATCCCTGGATAGGGTATCTGCGAGAATTAAACATTTTCCAGGCCGATATTGCAATTTAAAATCAAAAGCAAAGAGTTTCATAACTATTCTCTGCAGTCGAGGCGATATATCAGTTAACGGTTTTTGGATAAGTGGTAATAAAGGCTGATGATCCGTCTGGATTAGGAATGTGTGTCCTAATAATAAATATTCGAACTTTTTGCATCCGTAATAAATGCTCAATAATTCTTTTTCAATCTGTGAATACTGTTTCTGAGAATCGTTGAATGATGCGGATGCAAACGCCAGCGGTCGATTCTCTTGCAGCAGAGCAGCTCCCATAGCATCCTTGCTGGCATCACATTGTAAAACTAACGTCTTAGTTTTGTCGTAATGGCCCAACGAAGGAGCGTTTCGAACGCATTCCTTAATGTGATGGAATTCGATGTCTAGGGCCCCAGTGCCAGACCACATTCTTTTTTAATATTCCTCTTATGTTAGACGTTGACGCGGCTAGATTCGGAATAAATTTTCCTAAATAGTTGTAAAGACCCATGACTCTCTGAAGCGACTTTTTATCTTCTGGCTTTTTGAGGTTGATCACTTTGTCGACCTTATTTGGCTCTGGATCAATTCCATTTTTCGAAATCATGTGGCCCAAAAAACTAACCTCCTTTTTGCATATTTGAGCCTTAGTCAAGTCGAATTTGATATTGTTTCTCCTTGCAATTTCTAGTATACCTTTCAATTTTTCATTATGTTCTTCAATGCTATCTGCGTATATCAGCAAGTCATCTACATATGTGACGTTCCGAAAACTGTTCTTAAAAATATTTGTCATCATTTCCACGAATATTTGCGCCGATATGTTCAAACCAAATGGTAATCGGTTATATCTGAACTTTCCGAATGGTGTAGCCATCACCAACAGATCTCTGCATTCGTTGGCAACCGGAACATGCCAATAGGCCGATTTTACATCTAACACGGTATAATAATCAGCCTTGGGAATCTGATGTAATAATTCAGATGGAGCCGGAGTCTGGAAGTGTCTTCTCACCAGGGCCTGATTCAATTTGCGTGGATCCAAACATATTCCAATTTGGCCCGATTTTTTCTTCACTACGACCATAGGGTGAGACCACTCTGTTTCATGATAAATCTTCGTAATTATTCCTTGCTTTACCATCTTTTCCAATTCAGACTGAACTTCATTTCCTAGGCTTGCCGGGATGCGTCTTGGAAGGGCACGTACAGGCGGATACTCAGGTTTTGTATACATTTTACATTCAGAGTTTATCACTCCAACTCCTTGAAACACCTCATGAAATTGTTCGAGTATTTTTTTCGTTTGATCATGTAAAATCATTTGATGCGAGTTTATTTGATTGATTCGTTTCAAAATCTCAAGCTTCTCGCAAGTGTCGCCTGTGATGAGTGTCTGCGCATCGACATCCGCAATAATAAATTCACATAAGCTTTTCTTTTCACCATATTGGCATAACACTTCACATTTCCCCACGATAGGTAATTCCGAATGTCCATATGCATATGCCTTTAACGACGTGGGCTTGATTATTGGCTTTGCTGGCCACAAGCTTATCACTTTCTGAGGAAGCACATTAATCTGCGCACCAGTATCCAAATGTACAGAGGTCTTATTGCCATTTATACTTATCACAGCGGACCATTTGTCCGACCGAACGGTCTTAACAAGAACCTTATTTACATTGATACCTCCTTCGAAGGATTCGTCGCCTTCATTTTCCGCTATAAGGTTTCTTATGCGTCTGGTCCTACAAACTGCTGCGAAATGGTTTAGTTTCCCGCATGCGTTACATGTCTTTCTGTATGCTGGGCAATTACCATATCTGTGTTGCTGTCCACACCACTTGAATTCATTTCTAGTGCTTGCAATACTGGGTCCTGCTTTAGCTTTTTCTACTCGACTTCTATTTTTCTCCCAGGTATTTTTGTTAATCTTCTCAATCATGGCCTGTTTTTCTTCCCATGACGCTATTTGTACGCAGACAGACTCGGCAATGGTGGCTACAGAAATTGCTTTTGGTAGGGTCAACTGGGGATCTTCCAACAACTTCTTTTTTACTTCCTGATCTATCATTCCAATTATGAAACGATCCCTGATGAGAGATTCAGCCAATTCTTCGAATTCACATTCCTGGGCGAGTTGTTTTAATTCCGTAACGAATTCAGTTATACATTGGCCTTCCTTTTGTACGCTTGTGAAAAATTTGTTTCTAATTTGTATTATATTTTTAAAGGGTTTGAAATGTTTTGAGAACATGTCGAGCATCTCTTTAATACTTGGGTAAGCTTCATTCTCTGTTACTCTGAATGTTTTATATATCGACACCGTTTTTTCACCAAGAATATGTTTCAAAATGGCTCGTTGACGTACCAATGGCATGCTCTCCAAGTCTGCAGCTATAGAAAAAATTTCAAATGCTTCACGCCAAGTTTCCCATTTCTTCTCACCATTATATGGCACAAATTCGGCAGGTGGCTTTATATTTTCCATGTTTTGTAATTCTGCTCTTTTCTTTTAGAGACCTAGACAAAGCTCAAAAACAAAATATCGGCTGTCGGCTGCGCCATGTTAAAATATTAGGTTAAAAATACTAGAGGTGACAACCACTCATTGTCCGGTTGAAAGAATTTATTTCACCATCAAATAGTTCTCTTTTATACAGCGAGGAGTTTTACATATTGAAAGATCGCCATGGATTTGCATAGCGTTGAAAGATAAAATGATATTTACATGAAAATAGTTACAACATATCAAATAGACAAAATTCATAGTATATGATAATCCATCACATATCACAACAGTATTGTTATGCGACACGAGACATGTGTTATTATTTCAGGTGAACTAATCTGTCAGGGGCCGCCATCGATCCATAGTCTGAGACGTTGTCATTCATTGTGGATCTTCGTGGGAAAATAATAGTGTGGTTTTTCCTTGTAGAAATTACGCATATCACTCCTTTATATACTCATGGACAAAACTTAAGGAAGTTGTACCTTTTATCATGTATATCGGGACTCAGACAATAACTCTGAAATATATTACAGTGACCTTTATTGAAGACACACGAGAAAACCAAGTGTGAACAAAACTGCCTCTGTCTCCTTCAAAAAACAGACGACCGGTAACATCAAAGACCTTACACTTCCTTAAGTTTTGTCTATGAGTGTAGTTTATGCTATTACATTTAATTTTAATTTTGCCCGAGTAGTTGGTGCCTTCTGTACGCTCCTGAAGTCCGGATTATCCACAGTCGCATTTAAATTTTGAATAAAATAAACCCAATACCACTCAATTAAAAATATTTTTTTTTTAATGCGATGACAATCTATTTCAAAGTGTTGGAGCATTTAATATTTTCTCCCAAACTTCAGATGACGCCGTCCACCCTTCAGAATGTAACAATCCCCAGAGGTGTGTGTGTGTGGTACAGGAGCGGGACTACGACCAGGCGGCTCCCCCGGTCGTCCCTCCGGACGAAGCTGGCCCCAGGTTGTACGGGGCGGTCATGGAGAGAAGTAAGGTACGTCAGTGGTCTCTGCACGTACTACACGAAAGTAGACGTGACGTTAAATACGAGAGATAGAACTTGCTAAGTTTCCTTGATTTACATATCCATTGATAAACATTCAGCATAACCGTTTCTGTAGCAATGAGAGGGTAGAGGAACTGCTCATATCGGCTCCACAATTTTATCAGACAAAGTTACAGCAGAAACGGCTATGCTATAATTAATAGTTAATAGTTAATAGAATGTTAAGAGCTATCCTATATTTAAGACTAAATTAGTTTATTAAAAAACGCTATATTTTCTGTCTTTTAGCGATCACGATCATAGAAGAAGGACTTTTAAGCAGGGGTTTCACCGGCTAAAGAAGTGATGGATATGATAAAACGAGAAGTGTTCAGGGGAAGAGGTTCCTTTATTGTTGATGATATTATCTGTACAGGCTATCTACCCCCTCTCTCTTTAATAGATATAATGAATAATGGTCTTCCCAACTGTTGAAGAGCAGAGAAGCTTGAAAGTTTGTGCAAATAATATTGTCACAATAAAACACACAAACTCTTCTTCTGAAACTTCTCGCTTATTCATAAATTTATCAAGGGGATTATATAGTCTTCCGTCAAAGTGCTGTAGATGTTGTGTACAGGGGGATGAAGGGATCCATTGGACTCTGCAGCCGTCGATGGACCCCCAGCTCTGCCTGGTCAAACGATACCCGGACCTGGGGGACGAGGTCAGGTGAGTTGGCTGACAGACCGCCATCACCCACCCCTCTTACGCTGTTCGTAGGCTGGCTATCGCCCAGCACTGGGACCAGAATCTGTGCCCCTACACCACCAAGATGTCCGTGGTCAAGCGGCTCAGACCTAGCGATGCCGACTTCCTCGTTGTCTTCGGCGGCATGGATCCCCTGAAGCCCTGCGATTATCTGCTAAGTGAGGGAGACTTCCTTTAGCGCATACGCAGCAGTATGCTCACACTGAGCGTGTGTGACCCACAGCCGGGTCCATCTTCGTGCTCAACCTCGACACGAAGGAGTGGATGTACGGCAAGACCATGCCCCAGCCCCGCGTCTACCACACGGCCACGTACTTGGATCGCTCCATCTATATCGTCGGTGGGTGAAGACGCTCTCTTCTCCTTCTTATCCCAACTTGTTCTGTAAAATAGGCATATCCTGATATTGCAACCAATCCATCTTTGTGGTTTAACCTATCCCTTCATTCTTCAAGATGTATACTTCCAGTATAAATGATCTCCCGATGATCCTCGCAGTACAAGTCCTACACAAACTTACGTGTGTTTCCATTTTGATTACTTCAATTAGAAGGTTTTCCATTAAATATTTTCTGTGTAATCATCCACTGACTCGGTAATGCCTCCAAGGTGATGCTGCCCCAGGCGGCTACAGCCCATGGGAGCGGACGTGCGGCGAGCTGCTGGCGACCTCCACCACGTTCTGTCTCCAGCTGGAGACGCTGCGGTGGGAGGTGCGGGCCGAGATGCACCATGCCCGCGCGGAGCACACCGCCGTAGCCCTGCCTGGCGACTCCAGCCTGGTGGTGGCGGGGGGGCGGTCCCGCTGCGGCAACTTCCTGGCCAGCGTCGAGGTCTACCAGCCCGCCCAGGACTGCTGGACTCTGGTCGCCGGGCTGCCCTGCCCTGTCATGGGACAGGCGGCCGTGATGGCGTTCGGGGAGGTCGTCGTGCTGGGAGGACTGGAGGTGGCGTTACCTTCCCCCGCTGTACTCTGGGAGAGCAATGTCACATCGAGCTCATTTTATCTCGTCTATTCTTACGTCACCTGCTTCAAAGGAAATGGAGTTTGCGATCCTGGCCTCCAATTATATGCACAATTTTATAAACTCTACCTTGCCCTTTATACAGTGTCGCTGGTACAGCAAAGAACGGAATAAAATTTGGTTGATGTGGCATTTCTCTTTATAGGTTGAATTAGCCAAGGTTCTTGAAGCGAGATTACACAAGATGTCGCCATTTACCCGGGCTGTCCTTCAGAGACCTAAACCTTTTAGCTTTTATTTTCAAAGGCGGTGGAAGTCCCGGTTGTTATGTGGCACCAAGAGAGCGCGAATCTATTTCTCGGAAGATTTTCAGCGATGACAAGTTGAGAATTCCTAGGAGAACGGCCATCTTTGGTATTTATTAAAAACTGGCCAGATGTGGAGGAAAATTTCCATGTTTTGGTCTTCATTCTGGCTGGCAGTGGGGGAAGAATGGATCCTCTCTCAAAAACCTTTGTCCAGTGTACCTTAAAGTAGCCTTGAATAGTTAAAATGATTATTGAAGTGTGCCTCCTTGTTTGATTCTTAGATCTAAAAATAAACTTTTCAACAAGAAGCAAATAAGTAAGACACAGGCCACTCGATGGTAATATCTCAGCATCTGGAATTGTGCGATCTGGTTTGGAAGCCTGGGTACTGTCAACAGGGATAGTTGGGGGCGTGAGGCTGTCGTTTTTTGAATCTGGTTGAATGGTGTTGTCTTGTTGTTTGAGGGGAGCTTTTTTGGTCTATTCTCAATTAGCAATTCTGTGGTAGAATATTCAAGACTCACGTGAGTGTGGGCGGCAGGTGCACAAGGACCGCCCGGCCGTGGACTGGGTGCGCGCCTGGACCCCCGACAAGAAGGAGTGGCGGCTCCTGCCCTCGCTGACGAAGCCCCGGGCGTACTGCGGGGCGGTGGTGACCGAGGACGGGCGGCTGTGGGCGGTGGGGGGCGCCACCTCCCCGGGGGGCCGTACCACCCCTCTGCAATCCCTGGGCGACGTGGAGTACCTGGGGTCAGGCGACAAGTGCTGGACTCTCTGCCCCACCTCTGTGGTGGAGGTGCCGCGGCATGCCCTCGCCTGCTGCTACTACAGTGAGATTGTCCGTCTCTAGTGTTCTCCGCCTCTACACGCCGCGCCCTTACTAAAACTATCTCTCCAACACTTTATGTTACAAAGTTATGTATATACCAAAAGCGGCACCTTTCCCATTAAAAATTCACCAAAACAAAGCATTTGGCTTATCACCCCGGTACAAAACGCAATGATGGGAATAAAGAATGAGCCACAACACCAGTTTTGGCGAATTCAGACAATAGACCAACCTGTAATACCATGGTTTCGGGGTTTGAACCTCATCAGTACATATATTTATGTATGTTTATTTCATATGTGTTACATGGTTGTATAAGAGAGTTGTTGGATTTCTATACCGATTAACACATGTGATGGATAGGATCCTACCAAACAAAAAAAAGTTACCATGCTGGGAATCGAACACGGGCCTTTTGAGTGAAAAAAAAAATCACTGTATTACTCTATATTAGAAGGCTATGTTATCATTCTGCATTTAAATCGTCTCCAAGGTTTTTTTTTGTCGTCCTATCTGGTTGCTTGATCTTCGAGCACACACACCAGTTTTCAAAAGCGTTCATTTTTTGCTCTTCTGTTCTTTGGCCATTATCCAAGCTCCAGTGCACACAGGACTACAGACTATCAAACAAAATATTTTAAGATACCGTTCTATAGTTCTTTCCACACAACTAAATATATTTTGTATGTTCAATATGGATATATTCTAGGGATGTTTTCAGAAAGCTTAACTCTGTCCATCGGGTCATTCGAGGCAATAGGTGCAGTTAAAAATACAATATAACGCGGCTGATGATTGTAAAACGAAAATTGCAATTATACCGCGAATGTTTCTTTTAAACAAAAATCGAAATCTATTTTAAAGAGAAATAACGATTATTTCTAACTTTAAGGATGAAGTATGATAGGATGAATTGTGAAGAGTAATGAAAACGGAAAAATAAATAACGGAAAAGTAAATAATATTTAAAGTAACTTATAATACATTTAAAATACAATTGTATTTTAAATGTATTATAAGTTACTTTAAATATTATTTACGAACGGAAAAATACGTCCAGGGTAGCCTAGTGGACATGGCACCTGCCCGGTAAGCAGAAGGTTGTGGGTTCGATTCCCGCCCCTGGACACTTTTATTTTTCCGTTTGTCATTACTCTTCACAATTCATCCTATCATACTTCATCCTTAAAGTTAGAAATAATCGTTATTTCTCTTTAAAATAGATTTCGATTTTTGTTTAAAAGAAACATTCGCGGTATAATTGCAATTTTCGTTTTACAATAGGTGCAGTGTCGGGGCAGGTATAACTGTACTTGGTGGACTGGTGGATTCACCGCGAGCGTCGGATCGCAGTCAGGAGCATCCACTGGCTACCTATGTACATCCCAGGGATAGCTATGCTAGTTGGAAGTTGGATCATATCGCCTGGAGCAGTGTATTGTAAAAAATACAAAAATCGCGTGATGCGATGAGTTTCTTTTATTTATTTTTTTAATTCTATATAGTCGAACTTCGAGCATTTATGCCCTTCTACAGGAGTAAAAAAGCCTATTGTAGAAGGGCAGAAATTCTCTAAAGAGAGCTTGCCTAAATGAAATAAAAAACCTTACAAGAAACGATTTTGTACTTTCTACAATAGGATAGTTGTGTCCAGGTCCCAACCAAGTGTACCTGGTGGGCGGGATGAGCAGCTGCCAGCGGACGGCGCTGAACCTGGTGACCGTCTTGAGCTACGACGGCGTGTGGAAGGCAAAGGAGTTGGCCCAGATGCCAGAGTCCCTCGTCGGACACGCCGCAGTCCTGCTCCGCCTGGACTCCCTCCCGACCGAGACCCCTGGCTTGACTCGGATGGACCTCCGTAGCGCGGGCACGGTGGGGTGATTCGATAAATACATTCTTCCATTTTTCTAATATAATGGTATTGTGTGCAAGGAAATTTTCAGCTATCCTGAATCGTTGCCGAAATAGGCTTTAGGATTATGTAGGTGTTGGATAAGCACATTATAGGAAAAACGGTACAAGAGTCAAATTAAGGTGAAAACATCAGGGGAATAAGCTTATTAAAAATATAATTACACTCATGGCCAAAACTTAAGGAAGAGGAAAGTTTTTGATGTCGCCGGACTTTTGAAGGAGACAGAGGCAATTTTGTTCACAACTGGTTATCTCGTGTATATTCAATAAAGGTCACTGTAATATCTTTCAGAGTTATTGTCTGAATCCCGATATACATGCTAAAAGGTACAACTTCCATAAGTTTTGTCCATGAGTGTACAATTTTTTGCTTTCAGGCCTGAAGGCAAGAGAATTGTATAATATAATGATTTGAAAATATTAAAAAGAAAATCGTCCCTCCACCGAACGCCTGATGTTTTCACCATAATTTGATACAGAGTATTAACTTAGAGAAAAGTAAAATTGAATGGGATGAGGCGATGATATTTAGAAAAAAGCAATCTCCTGATCGTGTATATACGTTGTATATTTGAGTAAAATTCTGGAATAAGCAAAGAAAAAAAAATCGATTAGTTTCCATCCCTGGACACTTTATTTTTTCGTTCATCATTACTCTTCACAATTCATCCTTTCATACTTCATCCCTAAGGTTAGAAATAAGCGTTATTTCTCCTTAAAATAAATTTCGATTTTTCGTTCAAAAGAAACACATGCGGGTTAATTTTCGAATGTCGTTCTACAATCATAAGCCGCATTATATTGTATTAGTTGATATTTACTCCGACAGAGGGCGCAGGCTTTCCGTTTTAAGATCAGAAGATGTTTTTTATTGATTTCCGAAAGCAGATATTTGCTTTTCTTGTTTTCATCACCCTAAAGTACAGTGCTATTACCCCAAGTCACGGATACCATATTGGGTTTGGAGTTTTTTAACATCAGATCCTTCAGTATTGGAATACACGAGCAATCACATTAGCATTATAGTTTTGGCTAACAGCGGGTCGCCGAAGTATTTTAGGTAAATTAGTAAAAAGAGGTCGAAGTAAATCGTTTATTACTTAATAAGTAGCGAGTTACTCGTGTATATAGAGTAGACCAAATTAAATCGTCAAATTATATGCAAACAATATAACATTAAATGAACTTTAGTAACGAATCTTGGCTTCATATTGCCACGTGGAAAATTAGGGAAGACAAACTTCGGGATGAAAAAGCAATTTAAGGCAAGAACAAACTATGAATGAAAAGATAAACAATGAGGGAAGTTTACAGAGTAGAAAAATATAAACATAAAAAATAATATTCTGTTAATCAAATAATAAATACTTTGCTACATATCTCCTTCCCTATGGGAGCTGTGACCCACAACTTGCAATTATTGTAGTTACTGTCATGGATCTGACGTGCTTCTGCCAAGGATTCCATCGAAGTCTTGAAACATTGTCCCTAGTACCTTTGCGGCGTGAAGAGCGGCTTTGTCGTCGTATCGTCTATAGGGACATCGTCATCTTGGAAGGAAGTCTTGGCTTTGACACGGCGGTGGAATCCTGGAGCCAGTCTCTGAAAATGTAGATCACAGCACCCATGGCCTCAAGGTCTTCTCGGCGATCTTCAGTTTGTATTCCTTAATTTACACAACATCTCCACCAAAATGCCAAGTGGAAAATTAGGGAAGACAAACTTCGGGATGACACAGCAATTTATTTAAGGTAAGAACAAACTATGAATGACAAAAAAAAAAAAAAGATAAGCAATGAGAGAAGTTTTACAGAGTAGCAAAATATAAACATAAAAAATGATACTCTGTTAATAAAATAATAAATACTTTGTTACAATATAATGGTCAGGGGATATATATAACTGCAAAACACGGTGATAATTCTGATTAAAACACTTAGCGAGTTGCCCTAACGCTTGGTCAATGAGCTTGCGTCTTTACCGACTGATCGTTATCAGAAGTTTCACCTCCCCGTAAGCCGCGGAGGTAATACGCATGTCTTGGGAAGCAGAGGATAACCAATCAGAGAATGACCATTGTATGCCCAATACATTTTAACCGACTTTATTATAACGATTGAAAAAATGATGACTCTCAACTATAAGAGACCTAATGGTGTTATGCCTTTCGTAGAAAGATTGACCAAGATGTTTCATTTATATCCTTGGACTATTCTTTATAGGGGATTTTTCGAACACCAGCCCTAACGGTACAGGATGATGCGACAGCCAAGTCCAGGCCGCCGAACCCCTGCGACCAAGTCTCCTCCCACCTCAGGGGACTCCAAGATGCCCCTATGCACAGGGGAGCCTGCCCCCAAGTCTCCTAGATCGAGTCCTGTCACCACTTCCTTCAAGAAACCAATCGTATGGACCAAGGTGGGTTGAGAGCTGTCATTACCAAGAGCCCTCTTTGGAAACGTGATGGTTTGAATTAGTTTCCACAGGGACCATCTGGGTTTAACCCCCCAAAAAATTGGAAATAAAAGATTTCACTAAGCTATTTACGTAATCTTTTGTTTCTTTTCAGTTTTTTTTTTAATTTTCATTTCTGAATAGCCTTTTTTTCAATATTCATTATTTTATATTAATTAAAAATATAACATTTTTGCATATAAAACGACCTTGAAATTTAAACTAACCAAGTATATAGAACTACTGAATATACCCTCAAATAAAGAAATAGCGAACATTCTGTTTGGTGGGGTTTTTCAACCGTGCTATTAAACACCGAGGTCGATTGTTTACAACTGGCGTGAAGTGGAGATTGGCTTGGCTAATCTCTCAGTGGTGAACCTTTCCAGCGATTTGGTCAATTGAATCTACCAGATCCCTGGTGGATTGCTTAGGTTGATCGTCACAAAAGAACTTGATGTAAATGTAGGTTAATAGAAACGAGACTCTAATATGTTGAGACTTTTTAAAAGTAAGAAAAAATAGGGAACATTCTCTGAATACACAAATGGTGATTAACCAATTGAATGAGAGGTTGTGTGTGTTGTTCAGAGTAAAGAAGAATGCGTCACCCCTAAGTTCTCGGTAAGTACCTTTTCCCTAATTGTTGTTGAACCTTCTACAACTTCCTCGCTATGAAAAACCGCGAGAGTAATCCTGGGGGTCTACTGGTCCAACGGGCTGAAACAGGACATCGGCATTTCTTCATGAGGCGTATTTTAAATATATTCTAGGAAGCAGATATTTAGGTAGGTAGCAATACACTTTCCACCTGTTTCCTTTTCGGATTACAAGAAACGTATTGCGTACGGTTTGTTTCTCACATATAACTCGTGGTACAGGCCATGCTAATCATGGTGGTTGGAAGTTGGCGGCTGCTTATACTGTGATTGCACTATTTGTATACACATATAGAAGGCAGTTAGACTCTTGCACTTGCTGTTTGACTTTTGGAAGAATCGGAGGGACCATTGGAGCAATTTTTTTTATTCAGAAAAAAGTGTCCAATGTGGGATTCGATCCCGGTTGGTGACTGTCGCAAATCGACAGTTTGTATCACTCTTCCACCGACCGCTATATTTCAATATAGTTTTATAAAACAATTTTTTTTCCAATTTTTTCTAATGGGGTTGAGGGGTTTAATTTCAATGTGTCCCATGTGTGCAGTCGTGCTCCCAAGCGACCTCCGGCGTCGTCTCCAGCCGGACTGTCTCCGAGGTGTGCGCCAGCGACGAGGTAAATTCTTTTCTTTAGACCATCTCACGTCAGTAGAGTTAGATGAACCATTTATGTAGACATCTGGAATTCCCATATGTCACTGTTGGGGCTCAATTTATAGACTGTTGGTACGTTCAACTAGTTCGACCTCGTCCTTGAGATTGTCTGGATGAAGAATATCTCACAAGAGGCCTCTTTGGAGGCTGAGGATGGAAGGCTGGATAGATATGTCTTAACACAGTGTCGGGGATATAGTACGGGATTTAGAGTTGAGACATGTTGTGTCGCACAGTTCAGGACTTGTTCGATTAGAATATCGAGTCGAGGATGGTTCGAGTATTTTTTCGATGAAGTTCCATTTCAAACGCCATCGGGACTTCAAGACAGAGTCCTCGTTGAAGAATTCGAGAAGTTGAAGGACAGCGCCGTGTTTAAGAACCCACGAAGTGAGGGCGACGACGAAGAGACGGGCATCCTCGAATTGAAGAATTTGAGAGTCGAATAACCTTTGTATACACCGTCCCGCCTTTTACAATGAAAGATAGTTTGCTTATATCCAGGCCAAGTGGATAGGATTGTAGGATTGTGTGTGATGAAAGAGCATAACATGTATAGAAGAAAATAATTCGTTAGAATTTGCTTCTACAAGCTGTCAGAATCTTACTTTGCACTCATCATCAACAGAAAAGCCTCGCCCTATTGCCCTACACAGGATGCTACCGACCAAAGGAAAGAGCTATTCACACATGGGAATTTTTGGTAATCCATATTACACTGGCGAAGTTGGGATTGTGACATTATTTGTGCGAGCCGTGTGTGAACAATCTCTCGTATGATATTCCGTATGGTTTCAAACCCGATATGCTGCAAAATATATCAATCTAACCAATCTACAAGGCACAATAATAACTAAAATCCAGCTCTGCGTATTCTAGCATACAACCCCCAGTTAGTAATACGTCACACGAGTTCACTCGGTGTTTTGTATATTCTGAGATCATTAGCACGATACCTCTTGTAGCGTTTTGAGAAAGTGCCCTGTGGCTAGAGCTAAAATACTATAGCGAACCATCACCTCACTTATAGCTCGTGGTTAGATTGCAAACTATTTAATAACATCCGCTAACGGCTGAAGAAACGTTAACTATGAGAGAAATTCTGTACAGTCAAGAAGGCTTTCCCCCAACAACGAAGAGTCCTCCTCCAGACAATGAGATAATAACCCATCATAATATTGCAAGTATGTTAATGGTAAAAAAGAAGGCCCGAGGAAGAGTTAACACTCAAAAGTTAATCGTCTTGCACAATAAAGAAAAATTCGTTGTATAGAATTAAAAAAAAAAAGTAACAAAGAATGGGGATGCGATAAAGTATCGTGTCGGTGTACTTTCCGGAATTCTATAATCTTCTACAGATGTGTAAATAAATATATACTGGTGGGGGGGATGTGAATATTAAAAAAAAAAAAATCTTAAAATCCTAATTTGCACACACATAGATTACACGTGTAAATTTCATAATTGTTATGTTAATATTTTCTACCGAGAAAGTTTTCCCGAGGACGAATTTCCCAAACGTTCCCTTCACGGCCGTACAAAAGTTCGCGAGGGAAAGAGTCAACACGTGTGACAGTTACTTTTAAAGTTTCTCTTTATTTCTATATATTTTTGTTGTGTTACTTAATTATCTAATTACGCTCAAAATATAAACTTACCATACACACTCTCTCATTGTTAAAAAAATCGCAGACAACACTTCAAACGTTGGAGAGTTCTTTGTAACGAGACACCCCATCGAGAATAAGAACAAACGGGTTTATACGGCGTGTTGTTCTCTATACATTGCCTACACCCGAGCAAGGGAGGGGCGCGGCAAGGAGATGGCTGCTGTCCAGTGCCACGGCGTAGTGTTCCGGGCGTGGGAGCGGGGCTACGACCTCCTGGGCACGCTCATGTTCGTGCTGCCCGTGGTAGCGTTCCTGCCGGTGTTCGCGGCCTTCCTCCTGGCCATCCTCCGTAACACCCGCGCCTCCTGCCCCGGCTGTGACATGTACACCGCCCGCCCGTCGCTCTTCCGGGGGGATTAAACTCTCTCTCCGGAGTCTGGCGTACACTCTTTTATTAGTCTGAATCAATGGCCACACATCAGCCCGGGCTTGAAACATGACGTGTGAACAAACTGACAATCACTGTTTAAGCCACATTATCGTTTTACTACCTCAATACTGATTGGCTGGTTAAGGTCACGTGACAGTAGAGAACCTACCAGCAAGCGAATAAGCCATATACACTCATAGACAAAACTTAAGGAAGTAGGAAGTCTTTGATGTCGCCGGTCTTCTATTTTCTTGAAGGAGACAGGGGAAATTTTGTTCACACTTTGGTTATCTCGTGTGTCTTCAAAAAAAGGTCACTGTAATATCCTAAAAAGTTATTGTCTGAATCCAGATATACATGCTGAAAGGTACAACTTCCTTAAGTTTTGTCCATGAGTGTATAAATTAGGCTTGTTCCATAATATTCGGCCAACCCATTTTCTCGATAAATCAAGAAAAACCAACCACGTAGGCGTTTCGGGCTGTTGGCCAAATATAGAACAAGCCTGAATTACTAGTCCAAATAATAGGTGACGATTCGCATGGGATTAAATATTATTTGATAAAATGTGTGGTCTTGAACACATACGATTGGAACAAAGAATTCTGCACCAACTGCAGGACCAAAGAGGCCTCACCAGACCATCTCTTAGGATGTATGGGAGCCTCAAGACAGAACCCCTATATTCTAACCCTTACAAGATTGTAAACTTAATCCATGCATTTTTTTTTCAATCTCCACGACATTGAATAATTATTACAATAGGATATAAAATGCTATACACATGCGCACTATGGTAAATTGAAAGTTATAAATGATCATAAATAAATATATGGGGATTGTACATATACGTATATGGGGATTGTACATATACGTATATGGGGATTGTACATATACGTATATGGGGATTGTACATATACGTATATGGGGATTGTACATATACGTATATGGGGATTGTACATATACGTATATGGGGTTGTACATATACGTATATGGGGATTGTACATATACGTATATGGGGATTGTACATATAAATATATGGGGATTGTACATATACGTATATGGGGATTGTACATATAAATATATGGGGATTGTACATATACGTATATGGGGATTGTACATATACGTATATGGGGATTGTACATATACGTATATGGGGATTGTACATATAAATATATGGGGATTGTACATATACGTATATGGGGATTGTACATATACGTATATGGGGATTGTACATATACGTATATGGGGATTGTACATATACGTATATGATGTATTAGTTCGCCATCTGTTATAAGAATAACAAACTGTTTTTGACGCGTACAATTCTTTTTGAATTAAAACATTTTTATACTGCCTTTAAAGCAATGATAAAATAATGGGAGGGTTTACCAATGATGAGCCAGGCCTTCCCATTATTTAATCATTGCAGTAAAGGCAGTAGAAAATTGTTTTAATTCAAAAAGAATAGTACGCGTCATAATTAATTTGTAATTCTTATATGTGGTGTATTCTTGTACGTATATGGTGTATTCTTGTACGTATATGGTGTATTCTTGTACGTATATGGTGTATTCTTGTACGTATGTGGTGTATTCTTGTACGTATTTGGTGTATTCTTGTACGTATGTGGTGTATTCTTGTACGTATGTGGTGTGTTCTTGTACGTATATGGTGTATTCTTGTACGTATATGGTGTATTCTTGTACGTATATGGTGTATTCTTGTACGTATATGGTGTATTCTTGTACGTATATGGTGTATTCTTGTACGTATATGGTGTATTCTTGTACGTATGTGGTGTATTCTTGTACGTATGTGGTGTATTCTTGTACGTATATGGTGTATTCTTGTACGTATATGGTGTATTCTTGTACGTATGTGGTGTATTCTTGTACGTATGTGGTGTATTCTTGTACGTATGTGGTGTATTCTTGTACGTATGTGGTGTATTCTTGTACGTATATGGTGTATTCTTGTACGTATATGGTGTATTCTTGTACGTATATGGTGTATTCTTGTTCGTATATGGTGTATTCTTGTACGTATATGGTGTATTCTTGTACGTATATGGTGTGTGTAAGTTGTATTAAGAGCATGTGAGAATAGGGATAAGATCGAACTAACTGGGACAAGATTGATAGCGGTTTGGTATAGGCCGGATACAATTTTTGCGATACACTTTTAATTTCTGAAGTTCGGATTGAAGCATCTTAAGTAATAATGAGAGATAGAATATAATAATAATATTTATTTAATACATACCTTAGACATTACATAGGTACTATATTTCTAAACAAGTAATTGTGGATATATATTTTATAAACAACAGAACAATGAATATCTGTGATAATAAGTTATACA
Source organism: Cordylochernes scorpioides (assembly GCA_030710605.1). Lineage (NCBI taxonomy): Eukaryota > Metazoa > Arthropoda > Arachnida > Pseudoscorpiones > Chernetidae > Cordylochernes > Cordylochernes scorpioides. The sequence goes on along the minus strand of CP092882.1, from coordinate 20,330,245 downwards.
TAAATTACTATTATTGATTCAAATTGTCACAAGGATTCAGCCTGATTCCAAGAAAACGAGGGTAGCTCTAGAATTGAAAATAAAGTCTCTGAATATGAAATTGACTGGAGAAGGTTTTATCTCATGGATATATAATTTTGAATTGACAATACAGGTCATGACTGAGGACGAATTAAAGACAGTATATTAATACCTCTCATGGGCGACCCTTCTAATGGACGGCTTCTTTCTAGACTCAAAGAAGAACTAACTGGCGCTGGCATGACCTCCAATAAGAGACAACCTCCAGAAGAGACCAAGAGTAGCCATGTTTTTAGGGCATCTATTGAGGTCTTCTTCTCAATATAGATTGGTGTCTCTCTTTACCCCGAGAGACGACCTAGTGCTTTAGTCCAGCTACCCGACCAGCTCCACAACACCAAAGGAAGAGGCCTTAAGAACGACTACCAAACGTTCAAAATCTTATCCAGAACTCATTTTTATTAAAAAACACGCTCAATTTATACATTAAGAAAATTTACAAAATAATTTATATAACAAAGAAATTTACATACTTTTTCTCAGCTTTTAAATTACAACTATATTTGCATAAAATAAAGTTGACTACTCTAGTAATCGTAACAGCATCTATAACGGTACTTGCCCAAAATTGACAGAAAATTTAATATGAGGCAGTATCTAAAAATTAGTATATCATATGTATTAGCAATGATTTAATTAGGTGAGAGATAGTGTGTGAGATTCTTTCTAAAACTTGATATTTTGAGAAAGAAATTTCGGATTGATTCAAAATATGATTAAATCATATTACCCAATGCCAGTATACATACGGGGTTTATGGCTATATAAATGTTTAGATAGGCTAAACAATATATGCAAATATAGTAGTACCTCTTATGAGAAATACCTCCCAAAACACTTGGATAATCTTGGAGGTTGTCGTCACTAAAGTCGCTCATAAAATCTTAAGCAAATTGGGAGAGGCCTGTTGAACGTCATCAGAAAATATAGAGAATCGGATGGGGCATACACTCATGAACAAAACTTAAGGAATTTTTACCTTTTAGCATGTAGAATCGGGACAATAACTCTGAAATTAGAATGGAAGGAAGAAGATGGGATGATGGACTGGATGAGAAATTATGAAGAAAGGAAGAACGCTTCACGATTTTGCGTTTCATCCTTGCGCAGGGGCCATGCTAATCTTCTCTGTATCGCTCCATTTTCAGTATATGTACCACCGAACAAGCGTGTAGAAAGGAAGAGAGTATATCAAGATAGAGACCAGGTCCTGCCTATCAACAAATAAACTAAAGAAGTCAATCAGGGAATTAGTCGCTCATCAGATGGGTGGTTGCTCATGAGAGGTATTATTCAACGTCATTATTAGGTGTTTCCATCTCTCCTGACGTGAGATTTCTCCCCGTGCTCGAGGGGCCAAATTATCTGCTCTGGCCGAGCTAATGGGTGGCAAATACATCAGTAATGGTGCCAAACCACCGCTTTCATAATGGAAAAATTGATATTAATGATTCTGACTTCAATTTTCTCCCTTTTTTATATTTTATCAATCTTTTGCTATCACTCAGTGATTTCCTCTAGTGGGATCACTTTATCACTTGTTTCATCGGTTACACATTTGAGATATTCAACTTTTATTTACATATATTAAATAATATATGCAAATTTATCCTTATTACCGTACACAAAACTCAAAGTACACAGTACAACAACAAACCTCTTAAAAAATATATGCAGTTTTGAAAATATATTTTATCCGTTTTTTATTATAGTGTTGAAAAAATAGATTTTTTAATGGTAAAAATCGAAGAGGAATGGTACATGAAATTGCTGTAAAAATGCCCACAGTTATGAATGCATTTTTTAAGAAAAGGATTGTAGTTTTCAAGCATCTTTGCCTTTTTTAAAAAAAGATTTGTTCTGATTGAGTTACACTCGCGGAAAAAACTTAAGTGGAAAGTCTTCTGTCATTTTTTTTTGCAGTAGACAGAGGTAATTTTGTTCATACTTGGTTATCTCATGTGTCTTCAATAAAGGTCACTGTAATATCTTATTGTCTGAATCCCGATATACATGTTTAAAGGTACAACTTTTTAAAGTTATGTCTATGAATTTAATTTGATCTGAGAATCTCTTTCGAGTTAATTGTTTATTCCATTATGTTCAAATAAAGTTGCTCGAGATCAATTAAGAGTAAAGGAAAGGTCGAGTTATTTATCACTTTTTATTATAATAATATAGGAAGAATTTTTGCCCATAATTATAGTAAATTGAAGACGAAAAAGATCTAGGAAGAATTGGATCACCAATGATAAACATTCCACAATGGTAAGCATTCTCCTATCACCCTGGTGCCCACATCTGCCGTCTGCGTCTCTCCAATCTTTCTTCATGAATCCTTCCCTGCGGCGATCGGAATTTTATTCTCTTATCGTGATTATCCTTAAAACCTCACCCAGAGAGCTTGTAGAAGGGCGAAGAAATTTACACACACCTTCCCAGTGATTTCCACAATTTATTCTACCAAATATCTCTCTACATACAACTCTTATTACTACTACAGTAGAACTACCTCCATGAGAGGACACTCCCGCTAGAGGACACCTCTCTACAAAGGACAGTTTTCATTTACAAAATTACCATTTTTACTATTTTGACACTCTCCGGTTGTGAACACCTCTCCCTAAAGGACACTTTGGCTTCGCAATTAGGTGTTGTCCTTTACAGGGAGGTTGTACTGTACTAATAAATTTATGTTTGATCTATATATATTACATTTATTAATTTAATTGCCATATCTATCGATAGAGGACACTGCTGTGATAGAGATGTATGGAGACATCTGAGGCTCTTCGTTGGACACGACAATAACAACAACAACAACAACATCGATAAAATTTTGTTTAATAACTTTTATCTTTGTGGTAATATCTGTATATATATTATTTGATGATATGTGAATAGAAAAACACATTGCAAAAAAAGAAAAAAAGTTACAAATTGTTTTATATATATATGCCAAAAATGAGACATCTTTCTCCCGTTAAAAATGTATTAAAACAATGCATTTTGGTTAATCACCCTAGCACAGAACGTCATGGTGGTGATAAAGAAGGTGCTGAAACACCAGTTTTGAAAAATTTAGAGAAAAGCCAACTTGAGGTGTCTCTTTTGGTACCATCCTCCCGCAAATTTATGTCATAGAGATGATAGAGGATTGTGAAGCTATATATATATATATGTCATAATATATGCTCTTCCAGGATTAATAAAACAAACCTAGAGTCAGCCAGAGAGAGAGATGGGTAGCTAAAGGGAGACTTTAGACATCACGACATTCCAAAGGGGCGGCAAAAGGGGCCCGCCCGTCAACACCTGAGGACTATTTTGGGACAGTAGTCGGGGGGTGGTGACCACACAAGACGGTCGTTCAGGGGACATCGCTCGCTCTCCCTCTCTCTCTCGGATGGCTTCCAGATTCCTCTTCCAACTCGTCGTGTGATTATTTCTCTCCTCACCACATTATTACCACTATATTGTCACATATATTTATGAAAAAACAATAGAAAAATGGTTTCTCAAGAAGCCTCTAGGACCAAAAATCTTTTTGGTCGCAGTGGTACAGCCTACTCCACGCTTACGAGCGCGAAACGCGTTCGTGGATGGCTTTTCTTGATTTATCAAGAAATTGGGTTGGCCAAATATCACGGATCAAGTTAAATAAACGTTTAGTTTATTTTTCTCCACTAGATGGCGCTCTGTCATCTAAAAAGCACATGTGCTCGCAGTCAGGATATGCTTTCTCTTCATTTTAAATATATATTTATATTGAGAGTGTCATAATTCACCGCCGGAATATTGCTTATGAAAACACAATTCGCCATATGTTTTATTGGAAAAAGTAATCAAAAGCAGGACCAAGGCGTAACACAGAAGAGCAACCAGTGAGGAAAGATTGATGTTGTTATCCACTTTCTGTAAATACATATTGCTTCTCTGTCTACCCAATTAGAAGAATCCTTTGTGGGACGAGTGTCCCTAATGAAGACTTTATTGTTGCTGTATATTAAGAGTGTCTCTTAACTCTCTCTCTCTCTCTGAGATCCCTACAGCTATTATATTGTTATTCCTGCCTATTTGCATATTTGAAAGTTTACTCTTGGGTTTAAGGAAACTATGAAAAAACGTAAGTTCCGTGATTCTAGATATTTTACACAGACAGTTTTATTTCTTCGAGCACAGTTCTCTCTCTCTCTCTCTCTCTCTCTTCAGACAGGTTAACGACATCAGTAAACAGAATACACAGCAGCGTCATCTCTATGTTGAGAATGTAATTACACAGCGTCGCAAAAGAGTACATCTCCAAATGCTAGCTATATAAGTAAATGGACGATGCAATATTTACAAAGATCTGGTATAGTGACAAATTGGCTGCAATAGCGCCTCACTACAGATGATTAAAACCTTCCTAAATATTCCTTAATTGTAGAAATATTGGTCCTATATATGAGAGAGATTGAAAGAAATAGTGCTGAAGTATTCCATTTTGAACCTACAGATGGCGCTGTGTTCTGTCAAAGAGTATTGTACCTGAGACACGACGTGTTTCAGGAGGAGGACAAACCGCTCCTTGTCCTGGTCTTCTGGAAGGAAAGCAGTCAGAACTTGCCCTCCAAACCTTCATCCTTGGAATAAAACTTTCCACTTTTATATACTTGACTCGCTTTCTTGCAGAGGACTGCAAGCATTTGTAGCATGCTGAATTTTGCTGTGAGGGTTAGAAAGAGACTGTTCAGAGAGACAATAATATTTAGAAGGTCTATAAATAAAATCCTGTATTCTTTTCTCTTCGCGAGTATTCCATTAGAGCATCCTTTGAGAGACTGCCTGCCTTGAACCTGAGTAACCTTGGGTTCTTCTAAAGAGGCGGCCTCATATTGGAGGATAGTTTGTCCATGTGATTTTTGATTTGACATAGGTGACTTCTTGTGAGAGGGTTTTTCACGACTCACTAACTCTGAAAATAAATTTCCGTGTCTTTCATGGCTCCAGATGTTGCTATCTACATAATTATACATAGTGTACTAACACTTGAACTCTCAAGAAAGTGAAATAGATGTACAAGACAAAATTACGCCTATAAATACGATGAACAAGATACTTGTTTACAGGGTGCACTAGCACCTTGATACATCAAGTGGTAGACCCTGTGTTTACACAATTTACTAACACAAAGACTTATGTCTACACGCTGTACTGACAACAGCTAGTCAAAAAGAATTATGTCTACAAACTGTACTGACACAAACTAGACACAAGGAAGTTTGTCTACACGCTGTACTGACATCTCCTAGTGACAAGGTAGTATGTCTGTACCAACAGCACCAGCCTGGACACAAGGAAGTATGTCTGTACCAACAGCACCATCCTGGACACAAGGGAGTATGTCTGTACCAACAGCACCAGCCTGGACACAAGGAAGTATGTCTGTACCAACAGCACCAGCCTGGACACAAGGAAGTATGTTGTACCAACAGCACCAGCCTGGACACAAGGAAGTATGTCTGTACCAACAGCACCAGCCTGGACACAAGGAAGTATGTTGTACCAACATAACCAGCCTGGACACAAGGAAGTATGTCTATACCAACAGCACCAGCCTGGACACAAGGAAGTATGTTGTACCAACAGCACCAGCCTGGACACAAGGGAGTATGTTGTACCAACAGCACCAGCCTGGACACAAGGAAGTATGTTGTACCAACATAACCAGCCTGGACACAAGGAAGTATGTCTATACCAACAGCACCAGCCTGGACACAAGGAAGTATGTTGTACCAACAGCACCAGCCTGGACACAAGGAAGTATGTTGTACCAACAGCACCAGCCTGGACACAAGGAAGTATGTTGTACCAACAGCACCAGCCTGGACACAAGGGAGTATGTTGTACCAACAGCACCAGCCTGGACACAAGGAAGTATGTCTGTACCAACAGCACCAGCCTGGACACAAGGAAGTATGTTGTACCAACAGCACCTTGAAAAGCCAGACGATAAAAGCCAGACCTTCTGATCTCTGGGTCTTGATCGCTTGATCTTGATCCCAGAAATGATCCCTTAAATATTTTTGAAGCCTGCGGCACTTTAGTTGTGCTTGGTGCTGCCTTGGTTCCCTCAAAATCGGCGCGCACTCGCCCTCCTCTCCCCCGGGGTGCCCACGGCTCTGCCGTCGCCTCTCCAGCCCTCTCCTTGGCCCTCCCCTGCGGCGGGCGCTTGGAGACACCTAATCATGAGTGATGCCTTAAAAGGCTTACCGAAGCATGTAGAAGGCAAAACAATTGTATGTACCAACAGCACCAGCCTGGACACAAGGAAGTATGTCTGTACCAACAGCACCAGCCTGGACACAAGGAAGTATGTCTGTACCAACAGCACCAGCCTGGACACAAGGAAGTATGTCTGTACCAACAGCACCAGCCTGGACACAAGGAAGTATGTTGTACCAACAGCACCAGCCTGGACACAAGGAAGTATGTTGTACCAACAGCACCAGCCTGGACACAAGGAAGTATGTTGTACCAACAGCACCAGCCTGGACACAAGGAAGTATGTTGTACCAACAGCACCAGCCTGGACACAAGGAAGTATGTTGTACCAACAGCACCAGCCTGGACACAAGGAAGTATGTTGTACCAACAGCACCAGCCTGGACACAAGGAAGTATGTCTGTACCAACAGCACCAGCCTGGACACAAGGAAGTATGTCTGTACCAACAGCACCATCCTGGACACAAGGAAGTATGTCTGTACCAACAGCACCAGCCTGGACACAAGGGAGTATGTCTGTACCAACAGCACCAGCCTGGACACAAGGAAGTATGTCTGTACCAACAGCACCAGCCTGGACACAAGGGAGTATGTCTGTACCAACAGCACCAGCCTGGACACAAGGAAGTATGTTGTACCAACAGCACCAGCCTGGACACAAGGAAGTATGTCTGTACCAACAGCACCAGCCTGGACACAAGGAAGTATGTTGTACCAACATAACCAGCCTGGACACAAGGAAGTATGTTGTACCAACAGCACCAGCCTGGACACAAGGAAGTATGTTGTACCAACAGCACCAGCCTGGACACAAGGGAGTATGTCTGTACCAACAGCACCAGCCTGGACACAAGGAAGTATGTCTGTACCAACAGCACCAGCCTGGACACAAGGAAGTATGTTGTACCAACAGCACCAGCCTGGACACAAGGAAGTATGTCTGTACCAACAGCACCAGCCTGGATACAAGGAAGTATGTTGTACCAACATAACCAGCCTGGACACAAGGAAGTATGTTGTACCAACAGCACCAGCCTGGACACAAGGGAGTATGTCTGTACCAACAGCACCAGCCTAGACACAAGGAAGTATGTTGTACCAACAGCACCAGCCTGGACACAAGGGAGTATGTCTGTACCAACAGCACCAGCCTAGACACAAGGAAGTATGTTGTATCAACAGCACCATCCTGGACACAAGGAAGTATGTTGTACCAACAGCACCATCCTGGACACAAGGAAGTATGTTGTACCAACAGCACCAGCCTGGACACAAGGAAGTATGCTGTACCAACAGCACCAGCCTGGACACAAGGAAGTATGTTGTACCAACAGCACCATCCTGGACACAAGGAAGTATGTTGTACCAACAGCACCATCCTGGACACAAGGAAGTATGTTGTACCAACAGCACCAGCCTGGACACAAGGAAGTATGCTGTACCAACAGCACCAGGCTGGACACAAGGAAGTATATTGTACCAACAGCACCAGCCTGGACACAAGGAAGTATGTTGTACCAACAGCACCAGTCTGGACACAAGGAAGTATGTTGTACCAACAGCACCAGCCTGGACACAAGGAAGTATGTTGTACCAACAGCACCAGTCTGGACACAAGGAAGTATGTTGTACCAACAGCACCAGCCTGGACACAAGGAAGTATGTTGTACCAACAGCACCAGTCTGGACACAAGGAAGTATGTTGTACCAACAGCACCATCCTGGACACAAGGAAGTATGTTGTACCAACAGCACCAGCCTGGACACAAGGGAGTATGTCTGTACCAACAGCACCAGCCTGGACACAAGGAAGTATGTTGTACCAACAGCACTAGTCTGGACACAAGGAAATATGTTGTACCAACAGCACCAGCCTGGACACAAGGAAGTATGTTGTACCAACAGCACTAGTCTGGACACAAGGAAATATGTTGTACCAACAGCACCAGCCTGGACACAAGGAAGTATGTTGTACCAACAGCACTAGTCTGGACACAAGGAAATATGTTGTACCAACAGCACCAGCCTGGACACAAGGAAGTATGTTGTACCAACAGCACCAGCCTAGACACCTGGCTCTCCAGTAATTGCGCCAATCAGGGGCGGTCCTAAGGCGCGGCAACCAGCCCAATTAACAGGCGACGAAATGTTTTTATTTATTTAATTGGCTGCCGTGATTAAAACGTGATTAGAAGGAGCGAGCTAATGATGAGCCTGCTTCATTAAATCACTCACCCCGGGGCGACGCAGATGTTTGCCCTGCCGCAAAAACTGAACTTTTCTTCTTTTTTTATTCCAATAGCACAGGTTCGCTTAGCGGCTTCCTTGGGGTTTTCTAGGGGCGGATCTCTTTGAATTCTTAATGAGAGATTTGACCATTTGTTACCTTTTGTTTCTTTTGTCTGCACTTGGATATTTTGAGCCTTGTAGAAAAAAGAATATTTCCATATTAACTTCAAGGCCCTAGTTTGTATTTTAAAGAAATAATTTGTATACCAGGTATATTATACTTACCACAAAATATATTCTTAGGATTTTTTTATTAGTTAGGGGTCATTACCTAAATTTACACAATCAGCTTCCAGAAAAATACATTTCTAAAAATTAACTAAAATCCTAAAATTGATCGTTTTCGCCACATGTCAAACATGCAGAAAATAAAACTCGTTCATTTTTAATTGTGGTTTATTTCTAAAACCAAAATTGGGGAATATATTTTGCTTTTGTCAATATTAGTATAGAAAAATTTGCTTTTATTACTTAATACTTGTTTAAATTTATCAAAGATATTTTACGCTTTATAAAAAGGACTCTAACTAATGTTCTTCTAAAGAACAATTAAAATAGACCTATTTATATTGTTGCACCAGGTTGCGGCTTGGCAGACTCTTCAGCCTGGATTCTCTCCTGTGCTGGGTCTTGCATCTTACCAGAGCGTGTTTCAACCATCCTACAAATTTATAAAAGGGAATAACGAGATAAGTCTTCTTTAAGTAGCCACCAGAATCCTTTATTTTTTTCTCACATCAAAGAGAGCAGTGAAGTCACACGTGTACCTAAATACAAATGATGACAATCTAAATAATCTGTGTTTTAAATAAATATCATAGAATATTTTATATTCAAAATAAATAAATATATAATTTAAATTTCAAATATATTAAAAATAATATAAGAAATACGCCATTAATCATGATGTAACACTTCCCCCTCTCCAGAGGTCGTCACGTCCTCGTGAGTTACCTCATCAATTCTCTCAAAATAGGGTTTGAGTCTTGAGACATGGACAATCAATGGGTCTTGGCCAGGATTATCTTTTGGCTCAATTAAGTAATTTACGTTAGACAGCTTCTTTAATATTCTATATGGGCCAAAATATTTTCTCAGTAGTTTCTCACACTTTCCTATTTTCCTAATTGGTGTCCAAACTGCTACTAATTCTCCTGGTTCGTAGCTTCTTTCCATGTGTTTCTTGTCATAGTTCTTTTTCATTCTTTCTTGAGTCTTTATTGTGTTGTTAATAACTAATTTTCTTGTTCTGTTTATTTTGTCTAAGTGATGTTTTATGTATTCATCATAATCATCTTTGTCAATGTCCACCGAGATATTCCTGTCGTCCAAAAGAGACGTGGGTTCTCTTCCAAACATCAGGAAAAAGGGAGAATATCCTGTGGTTTCCTGATTTGTAGTATTGTAAGCGTGAGTGATGAATGGGAGTATTTCGTCCCAATTTTTCTGATCAGTGTTCACATACATACTGAGCATATTGATCAATGTTCTATTTAACCGCTCTGTCAATCCATTAGTCTGGGGATGATAGCTCGTTGTGAAGCAATGTTTAATCTTGCACGTTTTCATCACCTCTTTCATTAAATTACTGGTAAATTGAGAGCCTCTGTCACTAATAAGATATTGTGGGGCTCCGTGCCGAAGAAAAATATCCTCTACTAGAAATTTAGAAACTTCTTTCACTGTTGCTTCCGAGACTGCTCTTGTTTCTGCATATCTAGTGTAGTAGTCCGTCAGCACGATTATCCATTTTTTCCTGTTTTTCGTAGATGGTAGTGGACCAACAAAGTCAATTCCAATTCTTTCGAAAGGAAAGTTTGCTGGGGGGATGGGCTGTAGTAGTCCAGAAGGTAATTGGTTTGAGCCTTTCCTACTTTGGCAAAGGTGACACGTCTTAACGAATTCTGAGACATCCTTTAGCATGGATGGCCAAAAGTATTTACTCTTTATTCGGTACATGGTTCTGGCGACGCCCAGATGGCCATTCGACATATGATTGTGATATTCTTTCATAATTTCTCTCTTTTTATTCTCTGGAACCACAAGCAACCACGCCCTGCCTTCAGGGTTCGGGTTTTTCTTAAAGAGGCATCCATCTTTTTCTTTAAAGTTTTGCGCAATTGATCGCCTGCTTCCATTAAGGTTTTTCTTAACACTTTCGATAAATTTATCCTCTTCGTCTGTTATTTGATTTAAAAATAGCCTTTCAAAATCCTCATCCCAATCAGTTTCTGGTAAGGGCCCCCTAGATAAGCCATCGGCGTCCAGATGCTTCTTTCCCGATTTATGTATTATATCGAAGTCATATTCTTGAATTTTCAATGCCCATCTTGCCAATCGACCTGTTGGATCCTTCAAGTTTTTGAGCCAGCATAAGGCGTGATGGTCTGTTACTATTTTAAAGTGTCTTCCATAAAGGTAGGGTCGTAATTTTGACATTGACCAGACAACGGCCAGACATTCTTTTTCAGTGGTTGAATAATTTTGCTCCGCTTTATTTAGGGTACGACTCAAATATGAGATCACCTTCTCTTCACCACCGATGTCTTGGACAAGTGTTGCACCTATGCCGATGTTGGACGCATCAGTATGAACATAAGTAGGTGCATTTGGATTGAAGTGACCTAAAATTGGTGGACTTAATAGTGCTGTTTTTAGGGTTTGAAACGCTTCCTCTTGTCTTTCTGTCCAGGTAAATGATACACTTTTTTTTATAAGGTTGGTCAAAGGGTCAGCAATTTTTGAAAAGTCTTTGATAAATTTTCTATAATATGAACACATTCCCAAAAAGGATTGTACTTCTTTGACCTTTTTGGGCCGAGGAAAATTTCTGACAGCTTTGATGTTATGTTCCGCGGGTTTTATACCATGTTTGCTCGTTATATAGCCGAGAATCTCCAATTCTTCAAAAGCAAATCGGCATTTTTTGTCGTTTAACCTTAAATTAGATTCACGAAAACATCTAAAAACAGCTTCAAGTCTTTTGAGGTGCGTTGGAAAATCCGGGCTATATATGATAACATCATCCAGATAACACAAACAAATTTGCCATCTCAGATTTCCAAGCATATTCTCCATATTTCTCTCAAAGGTAGCAGGCGCGTTACAAAGTCCAAAAGGCATCACGTTGAATTCATATAATCCATGCGCTGTAGTGAAAGCTGTTTTCTCTTTGTCTCTTTCTTCGACTTCAACTTGCCAATATCCAGATCTGAGGTCTATTGCTGAGAAGTGTGTAGATCCTTGGAGAGTATCCATAACTTCGTCTATTCTAGGGATCAGATAGACATCTTTTACTGTCATATTATTCAGTTTTCTGTAGTCCACACAAAATCTGTATTTACCATCTCGCTTCTTGACCAATATTACTGGAAAAGACCAGGGGCTAGAAGATGGCCTAATTATGCCTTCTGTAAGCATCTCGTCAATTTGCTCTTTTATAATATCTCGTTCTTTAGCACTTACCCGGTAAGGCTTGTGTTTAATTGGCTTCGCGTCTTCTGTGTCTATCCGATGTTTTGCCAAATTGGTTCTCCCTAATCTCGAAGAAAAAAGATCTCCATACCTTTCTAAAACTTGTTTTAACTCCTTCTGTTCCTTTGGTGAAAGATTTTCGTTTATTTGGAATCTAGGTTCTTCGTTCTTTTCTACCTCTCTTTCTCGACTCACATTTATTTTCGCTGGACTACTTCCAAAAGCCAATGTTTGGTTTTTCATTATTTTTAACGGTCGAGGATACGGATTAGTTATCCAGATGTGTGTTTCCCTATTTATAACATTGATCAAGCTTCTTGCTAGACGAAGTCCATTTGTTTGAAACATTTTGCTGCTCTCCTCGATAATATATTCTCCATCCTCTGTTTCTACCAATGCCTTGATCAATTTCATGGAACATTCCGGTACAATGGAATCCTTGGCACTCTTTATTTTCAACATTTCAAAATTGATTTCGTCATGATTATTCGTCAAATCATATTTTATAGTTTCTTGCTTACAATCTATTTTTGCGTTCATTTTCTTAAGGAAATCTCTCCCAAGAATTAATGTCCGTAAATGCGTTTTCAATATCACAAAGTTGTGTGATAATGTTTCGTCATCAATTTTTATATTTAAAAATATACTTCCTACCATGTCCAATTTTTTTCCATCGGGTCCTGCACAAATTTTTGCGAGTTTACTTATACCATGGCCTGTATCGAGGGCCGTTCTGAGGTCGACCACTGAGAGGTCAGCACCTGTATCAACCAAAGCTTCAAAAGTCCCTATCTTGTCCACATTAATTTTTAATTTGTATTTAGGGTCCAACTTCTTGATTCCGTTTATGGTCGACTTGCTTTGATTGACAGATTCAGGCGCGACGCTTAGTTTAAATCTTCCAACACGGAATATCTATTCCGGGTAGGAATATTTGTCTGTGTGCTATAACATACATCAGCATAAAGCCGAGGTCCTGATTTCTCTGATATTTCATTCATTTGGCATTTTTCTTCGACCTTCTCTTGGGTATCTGCTGGATCCTCTTCTAGGATTCTTATAAACTTGACCCTACAATAACGGGCCACGTGCCCTGGCTTGTTACATTTAAAGCAGATTGGTCTTCCATCTTCCGTCCTATTTTTGCTCACTTCTTGGCTTTTATTGTAAGTGTTTCTCTGAAGGTTTGGTTTCGGCACAAAGTTAGGATTATAAGGACGTCTAGGGGTAGAGGGCTGGGGAAAGTTGTTTCGATACTGTCTGGGGGTAGGAGGGGAGTCGTTCTTGTAATTATTGGAAACAGGGGCTTGGGGCCTGGAAGTGGTCTGGTAGTTTCGTGCGGCAGTCGGCGGCACGTACCTCGATTGTTGTTGGGGTCTAGAATAGCGTGGACCGTTATATAGGTTTCTGGATTTCTCCACACGTTCCCCATACTTCTTTTCAAAAGAATCCATTTTCTTGCACACGACAAGAAGGTCATCGGTCGTTTTAGGAGGGTTCAGGTAGAGCGCGAATGAGTACTCTTTTTTCAGTCCTCCAATAACATGTTCAATTTTTGTTTCTTCTTCCATTGCGGGGTCAACCTTGTTGCACAACACTAGAATGTCTTCCGCGAACCTGATTGCTGGTTCATTCCAGTGTTGCATTCTGTTGAGCTTCATTCTAAGTTCTTCTTTATTCGCGTCCAAAGAAAAATCCTGAATGAGGCGGATTTTAATATTTTCCCAGCTCGTGAAACTAGCTTTGTGTAAATTCAACCAGGTTTTAGCGCTTCCCGTCATGTTCATGGCGGCATAACGAGAGATAATGTAGTCTGCCCAATGGTACAAGAAGCCAATTTCTTCAAGAGATTCAATCCATGGGCGAGGGTCTTCCGTTCCATCATACTTGGGGATGTCGATGTTGGGATTCAGGACAACTGGGTCGGAACTAGCATCTCTACCAATTGTTGCACCAGGTTGCGGCTTGGCAGACTCTTCAGCCTGGATTCTCTCCTGTGCTGGGTCTTGCATCTTACCAGAGCGTGTTTCAACCATCCTACAAATTTATAAAAGGGAATAACGAGATAAGTCTTCTTTAAGTAGCCACCAGAATCCTTTATTTTTTTCTCACATCAAAGAGAGCAGTGAAGTCACACGTGTACCTAAATACAAATGATGACAATCTAAATAATCTGTGTTTTAAATAAATATCATAGAATATTTTATATTCAAAATAAATAAATATATAATTTAAATTTCAAATATATTAAAAATAATATAAGAAATACGCCATTAATCATGATGTAACAATATATATACAGACATTAACTATTAAATTAGATGAAAACTATGAATACTTTGATAAAAAGTTTCAACAAAAAAAAATGATTCTTCATTTTTATCTACAATGGTTAAACAAAATAAAGATAGAATTATAGCTTTGAGAGATATTTGCCATTGTGACTTTCTTGAGCAAATGTCTACGCAAATGCCTGATATTCTTTATCAAAAACTAGGAAAAATACAAAGTGAATGAAACCCTCCTTCTCAGAGATTGTACAATCTACACAAGCAATTATCAATAGTGAACAAAACGTCGATAAAGATTTACGATTATTACCCTGCCAATCAATGAAGAAAATACTATTAATAGGCACACCATGTAATTATAGATGATATTAAAGGGAAGAGAGTAAAAAAGATATCAAGGTTAACAGTATAATAAACACCGTGATCACCATTTAGAAGGGCAATACCAAGATCAAGCAGAAAATACACTCGTTACTTATCCAACTGGAACCATTGGAGAAGAACTGCATTCTACAATGGATTCCTGCCCATGTTGGGATCGGGGGTAATGAGATGGCAGATGAATTAGCAAAGGAAGTCAGAAATTTGAGCCAAAGGAAAGAACAAATGTCAGTATTTGACGCTGATGCTTTCGCAAAATACAAGATAAAATTCAACAAAAAATAATAAAAGATCAAATATGCGAAATAAACTCTATGAGAAGAATTACAAAAACTATAAAAAGACTCAGAACGAAACACTATAAAGGAATGACAATACATCCAGATGGCACAAGAATCTATAGGACATGTAACAACTGTCCTGGTTCATAACTAACACCTACTCACATATTCTCATGTCCAGCAATGGCCGCAGCCTTGCAGAAAATTGACATGGACCCAGAGCAGCAGATTTACACACCCAAGATAGTGGACATTGGACTGCTGTGATATAGATGCACGAGGACATCTGAGACTCTTCATTAGACACGACAACAACAACTGTGATCATCAAAACGCTAAGTGAGAAAGACACGGATTCTCTAAAAGAAGAATTATGAAAATCTGTCAAACTAACAAATATACTTATAGTTTGAGTCAAAAGGCGATCCATCAAATATGTTTATATAAAAAATGGCTTACCTGGATCTGTGAAAGAATTTTTTTTCTCAAAATATTTCGAGAGATTGCTCCCTCTTTATAAATTTATTGCACGGTTAATAGAGAGGAAGCAATCTCTCGAAATATTATGAGAAAAAAAGGCGTTTTTTTTCTTTCACAGATCCAGATACGCCATTTTTATATAAATATATTTATAGTTTGGTATATTTGGAGATGTTTTAAAACGTTACTATTAAAAACCTCTGTTGATGTATTTTATATATAGTGAGAGATTACTGTGAATTCTATTTGACCGTCAACTCCCAAATTGAGGAACTACCCACCTGTGTCAAGTTAGGATAGTCCAGCTGTAGACCGCGGACTATGGACCACGTCGATCCAGAGAACGGCTTCCATATCAACAAATCCTAATTACAACAATGAAGGGCGAAGATAAAATCCATTATTATAAATCATTTGTATCAATCCATTTATAATGCTAATTATAAAATTCGCACTATTTTACACATATTATTCTACACAGTTCCATCCAAATTTTATAGACACTCAATTTATCACATCAAACGGAAAATTTCAGAAATACATAAAAGGAATCTATCTCTCAGAAACACCAAACTGTTCCTGCGGAGAAACTGAAAAAACTGCTCTTCACCTTATCTATGACTGTCCGAACTTTACAGAAGTGAGACATTGATTGTTCCCTGATCTAAATGATTTAACTCTCTTATATCATCCACTTTGTCTATATAAATTTTATGAACTCTGTCGATTAATACATGTA
This sequence comes from Cordylochernes scorpioides, assembly GCA_030710605.1. Lineage (NCBI taxonomy): Eukaryota > Metazoa > Arthropoda > Arachnida > Pseudoscorpiones > Chernetidae > Cordylochernes > Cordylochernes scorpioides. The sequence goes on along the minus strand of CP092882.1, from coordinate 20,313,961 downwards.
AATTTGCAAATATTTAATTCTAAGTTTTATTTTATTTTTGTTTTGTTTGTTTCCTCTGTAATAGAAGCAAATATTTCAATATCGCGCCTGGTTGATTGATAAATTAGAAAAATTAACAAATCCAAAATGAGACTCGGTACAACAACCAACTACAGTAGAGCCTCTCTATGCCGAATCCTAATGGGACCGAACTCTTGTATCCACTATATCCATAGTTCACTCAATGGTACGAGGGCGTATTGAAAAGTAAGGTCTCCTTTTTTTCATGGAAAATGTAATTTATTTACAACTTTATTGTTGTTTGGATATTTTTCAACATAGTCGCCTTCACGATCAATCACTTTTTGCATCCTGGAAACCAGTTTTTTAATGCCGGCGTCGTACCACTCTCCCACCGCGTCGCGAAGCCAACTGACGACTGCTTCTTGTACTTCTTCGTCTGAATCCAATTTATGTCCCGCGAGATGTTTGTGAGAGCGGGAAACAAGTGGTAGTCGCTGGGAGCAATATCCGGGCTGTAAGGAGGATGGTCGATGATTTCCCAGCCGAATCAATTGAGTAAGATGGTTGTTTGATGTAACACATGTGGACGCGCATTGTCATGATGCAAACACACTCTTTTGGAGAGCCTACCTCTTATTTTGTTTTGGATGGCTCACCGAAGTTTTGAGAGTCTCGCAGTACCTTTCTGAGTTGACTGTTGTTCCTTTCGGCATGAAACCCACCAGAAGAACCCCTTCCTGTCCCAGTAAACGGTTGCTACAACCTTTCCCGCTGACTTCACCGTCTTGAACTTTTTCGGCTTTGGTGAGGTCGGGTGACGCCATTGTTTCGACTGGTTATTCGTTTCCGGGGTGTAATGATGTGCCCAAGTTTCGACTCCAGTCACAATCGAATCCAGAAATTCTTCTCCCTCTTCCTCATAGTGGCAGAGAAATTCTGTGGCACTTTCCACGAGGTTGATCTTGTGTTCCTCGGTAAGCTTCTTAGGGACCCATCTGGCGGACATCTTTTTGTACCCGAGGACCTCCGACACAATATTCTGCACGAGGAAATAGCCACCTTCTTCATTAATACCTTCCATTATCTCATGAAGAGTTATTCTCCGGTTATTGCGCACCATCTCGTTGATTCGAACCTCCGTTGATTCTGGAAAACTCGGCCGCCCTGACCGCTGCTCATCGTGAACGTTTTCCCAACCCTCAGAAAACTCCCGGCACCACTTCCGCAGGTTTTTCACGTCCATACACTTTTCAATGCACACTTCCACTAACTGTCGATGAATTTCTATCTGGGAGAAACTTTTTTTTTTTTGCATTCAAAAATCGAATGAATGAGCGCAGTTCACACTTACACTGCATTTAAAATTTGGAAGTCTAATTGACATATGTGGAGGCTTTTATAACATTCTGATACAATGGAGTATTTTATAAAACTTCAGATAAAACATGTATATTTCCGGTCTATCCTGGAGATAGTTTCTTATTAGAGTTGGAGAGTTGTGTATCAAGTCATTTTTGATTTTACAAATATGTTCTTCCTTCGTCAAATAGACGCTCTATGTGTGGGTGAGATGCACCAGGAGAGAGACAATCTATGTAGAAAAGACATATATCACCCACCATCCAGTCTAACCGGTCGAAACAATGGCAGACGAAGGTGTCCGTTGCTCACATCTAGGTCATCAGCAGACGATAACATCGCCACGTGATGATGATAATGATGATCTGGCCTATCACAGCCCGTTAGTTCTTACATCTTCCGCCGGATCTCCGTTACTTTCTTTAAATGCTTAAAACTCAACCGGCATTACGTTTTAAGAAAGTTATTTCGAATAAGGATGATTTCATTGTTTGTTTGCCCATTGTTCCAAGGAAAGTTCTCTGGGGAGAGGTAATTCCTACCAGAAAGGTCACACAAAAGAAAGGATAGGCCATCAAAAATAGTGGCGGTTAGCTGACTTTTATCTAATAAACAATCTCGAACCAACAGTCGTCAAGAGTGTGGTAGCACCAGACTTGTAACAGAACTACAAAACCTTACTAATGATACTGAGAAAATAGAGAAATTATGTTTGAATTCAAATAAAGATAGAAATATTTTCATAGATTCTCTTATTAAAAAATGGGAAACAAACTTTCACGTGGTTGCGATTCATCAGGCCATTGGCTCCGCAAAGATGTGCAACACACATATAATAGATATTCGCAGAAATAAATTTAAATCCGCTTATGCGGAGCCAGTGGCCTGATGAAGCGCGATCGCGTGAAAAAAGCTTGACTCCCATTTTTAAATAAAAGAAACCCTGCAAATATGTTTATCTTTATTTAAATTCAAACATATTTATTTGCGACTATATTTCTCTATATTATGCCTAACAGCATTGAAAGTAAGTCATATCCAGCAACACCTGCTGCGTCCACTTCAATCCCCTTAGGATTTTGCCCATCAAACGCTCAAACGTTGCAGGGGCATTGCACAGGCCGAAGGGCATCACAAGAAATTCGTACAGACCATCTGTGGTTATGAAGACGGTTTACTCTCTATCTGCCTCGTCTACCTCTATCTGCTTTAAGGCCAACAGTGAAATTGTCTGTTCTCTCTCTGTTAGGAATGACCACATCTGAAGCTAAGTCGGACTGCTACAGTATGTATGCTTCAGATTATTTGATACAATGCCCTACTTTACATCATGGATTAACTTCGCCTCGTGAAGTTTACTAATTTTTAGACATTGGGGGATATAAGAAAAAATCTAATGAGATTGCACATTTTCATATAGAGTATGGCCAGATGGGCTATCTCAGGTGAAATTTCAACCCAGGGATTCACTATCAAAAAATATGCATTAGCACGCCATCTGTTGCTGAAAATGTGAACTATTTCACAGCGCACAAAAAAAGACAAGATTTATTTAAAAAGTACGCTCATGAGCAAAACTCAAGGAAGTAGAAAGTCTTTGATGTCGCCAGTCGTCTGTTTTTTTTTTTGGAAGGAGACAGAGGCAATTTGCTTATACTTGGTTATCTCATGTCTTCAATAAAGGTCACTGTGTATCAAATATCTTTCAGAGTTATTGTATGAATCCCTATATCTATATATATAAAAATGGATGTATGTTTGTTTGTTTGTATGTCCGGTATACAAATTCGCAGTAGTTCACTAATTCAAACCAAAATTTCCATACATTGGTAAAAAAAATACGGGGAAGACGATAGGCTATTTTAAAAAATATAAAAATCAATTATTAAAACTATATATTCAAATTATTCTACTTAGCTCACCAACAGCGCCCTCTATCAAAGATTAGATTAAATTATGCTGATGCAAACAAATAGATAATGCTAATAACAAACAATTATAAAAAAAATCTTATCTAAATATATATCACTCGGGTAGATATGCACACGGGTCAATCCCGGGGCGAAGCCCGGGTCACCCGTCTAGTACATACTAAAAGGTAAAACTTCCTTTTTAAAGTTTTGTCCATGAGTGTAGGACACAGGAGTTTATAAGAATTTAAAATGAGCAGAGAAAGAACATGTACCATGTATATCATTTCAAACCTAGTATGTAAGTTAAAGTAAACGAATTGAGGATCCAGGGGATCGTTCTACTGACAAAGAGACAATGTTTTATAATTGAAAACTAGATGGGGGGTCTAGAAAGTCGTGGAAGTAAAAAACTGGATTATGAGATGGTCTATGGTAATGGTCTCGCTATCATAGGGTGAGCCCTTTAGGAAACGCCAAGTGCTTTTTTAAAATAATAACTCTAAACCCCTTTTTGTTTGTTTCTCTCAATTACTATTTTCTCTTTTTATCGATGGCTTCAAAAATAAATATCGGTTGTGCTATAAAATTTTTACTGTTTAAGATATTAATTTGTATAATAGAACGGCTTACACGCGGTGCTCTTCGAACACAATGAATTTTAAAAGAGTGAAATGAGAAATTGAAACCGGTTGATTTGTGTAGTAATCCCGTTTGGGCAAAAATCCCGACAGCGACGCAATCTCGACGATCAAAAACTCGTCAAGCCAAAATCACGAAAGAGGAAATCTTGTCAAGTTAAAATCCCGAAAAGGGCGAAATCCTGACAATCCAAAATCCAGACAGGAACGAAATCCTGACAATCCAAAATCCCGAAAAGGGCAAAATACTGACAATCCAGACAGGAACGAAATCCTGACAATCCAAAATCCAGACAGGAACGAAATACTGACAATCAAAAATCCAGACAAGAACGAAATCCTGACAATCCAAAATTCAGACAGGAACGAAATCCAGACAATTCAAAATCCCGAAAAGGGCGAAATACTGACAATCCAAAATCCCGAAAGACGTAATCCTGTTAGCCAAAAATTCCGAACACAGGGTCGGAATTCATAATCCAAAACCTAACTAGGACGAATTCTTGACAATCTAAAATCCCGAAAGATGGAATCCGGTCAAGTCAAAATCACGACAGATTTCTCGACCAGTTCGAAAACTCAATTGACCCAAAATAACCAACCCCAGCTCTCAGAGTAAATAATTGAGAACTGTAAATAATAAATAAACTCGGAATTAGAGGATTGACAGATGATTAGGTGCAATACACTAGAGCGTATGACCTCATCAATTTATTTTTTCTCAATAAATTTCCTCCCCACCCTCTCTCCAAATGTCTGAAATTGTTCCATCTCAAAAAGAAGACAACAAGATTAATTCGCGTGGTTATTTAAATGGTAAAAGATAAGAATCGAAGATATTTGTTCTACAGGTGTTGTGTGAAAATTTAAAAATCCGAATTGTGTAAAAGGTCGTTTTATCATTGCTTATCTACCATTATTACTACTTCTATTATAACTAGTAATGGTAACCACACCTGTCCAAATACCAAAGATTCCAGAATGTCACCCTTCCAGGAATTCCCTATCTAAGCCCAACACACATCATAAACAATCTCACAATCAATAAACCTGCTTGGTGCCACTAAATAACTTATGCCGCCTTTGTCTTCTTCTTCTTTCTTCATATTTTTAGGGTATCAAGCTTGTAGAGTTTGAGACTTGACGACCATCATGACTGGGTGAAGTAGAATGCGTCTGACTTTGTCATTAAGACTGGGAGCACTACTCAGTGGCAGGCCGACTTAGCTCCAAAAGAAATGGCCGCCTCTGACATGCGGACACTTTTATTTTTCCGTTCATCATTACTCTTCATAATCACCCTTTCATACCTCATACAAAAAGGTTAGAAATAGTCAATATTTCACCTTGAAATAAATTTTGATTTTTCATTAAAAAGAAACTCATGCGGTGTAACTTCAAGTGTTGTTTTACAATCACAAGCCGCAGTGTATTGTATTATATATATATAGTTGTACATATTTATGTACAAATGTCTGCAGCAAGGGAGGTGTCCCCACCTTGAGAGAGTTCTCCTCCAGACAAGGTCTTCTTGAACACTCCTCAGTTCCACGCCGAGGAAGTACCTATAGATGCGTGTACTGCGTTACTTATAGATGTACACGACTTTCTAAAATAACATATCACGTAGTTGGATATATAGAGAATAGAAAATAAGAAGTTAAAAATAAAATATTTTTCACAAATTTCAAAAATTAAACATTAAATTATATACAATAAAACTTTATTAAAAATTGTCCATATTTACATATATTATATTTGCCCTATATATATATATGTTACAAAACTATGTAAATCCAAAAAATGATTTGTTAAAGTTGAAGGTGCAGTCGTCTTGAAATTAATTAAAAAAGAGAAAATCAGTCTCAAGAAGTTTATTGTTGAACTCTTTGAGCAAAAAGATTATATCAATTTTAAGTAAATATAGAATTTTAATATTTAATTCTATATCACTATTTACATATTTATATAAAATAAAATCTAACTTACCTAACCTCTACTAAAAAACAAAACAATCTATTTATATTTAAGGTGGCGCCATCTAGTGGCCAAGAATAACAGAGTTATTTTAAACAGATTATTAATAAAATAATATGTACAAGGATTTACATCTATGACATTTCTATAAATTATTTTTTAAAAATTATATAACATATATACACTCATGGACAAATTTTAAGGAAATTGCACCTTTTTATCATGTATATCGGGATTCAGACAATAACTCTGAAAGATATTGTTGTACCAGGTTGCGGCTTGGCAGACTCTTCAACCTTGATTCTCTTTTGTGCCGGGTCTTGCATCTTACCAGAGCGTGTTTCAACCATCCTACAAATTTATATAAGGGAATAATGAGATAACTCTACTTTAAGTAGCCTCCAGAATTATTTATTTATTTCTCACATCAGAGAGAGCAGTGAAGTCACACAGTGTACCTAAATACAAATGGTGATTCTATAATACATATATTCTGTTTTTAATACATATATTCTGTTTAATAAAATAAGTAAATATAAAATATAAATTTGATTTTTAAAATATATGAAAAATAATATTACAAATTAAAATAAAATAGGTTCATTAGCCATGATGCAACAATATTACAGTGACCTTTATTGAAGATACACGAGATATACAAGTGTGAACAAAATTGCTTCTATCTCCATAAAAAAAAAGAAGACTACCAGCGACAAAGACTTTCTGCTTTCTTAAGTTTTGTCCATAAGTGTAAAACATACAACGTGTGATATGTATTTTATAAAATCATGTACATCTATAAGTAGAAGCTAGAATTCCCCTGAGGAGAATGTCATTGAGTCACTGAGACGTCGGATTATGAAAGAAGAATAGCGCTGAGATGTGTCTTTGTAAACAAAAATAAGATATAGGTATGATAGAAAGCCCGGGTAGTTGGCAACATTTGTACAAAATACATGATACAGTAGAACTACCTCTCTTTAAAGAACAACACCTAGTTGCAGAGTCAAAGAATCCTTTACGGAGAGATGTACTCTTACAGGACAGCTTCTAAATAGCAAGAATGTAAAATTTGGAGAGAAAAACTATTCTTTATAGAGAGGTGTCGTCTCACAGAAATCCTCCTTCAATAAAAATAAGCCTTTGTAGAAATGAAATCAATTGGAAAACATTCACCTGAACTCAAATGGATCATTCCTCTATAAGAAATTCTAACATCTAGACACCCAAACCTCACAAAAATTATAATAACAAAAAACAAAGGCTATTTGTACACCTCAATAAGCCAAAAAAAGATCCCTAATTCCAAACACCAAAAAAAACAACAACTACCTAATGCAATTTTAACTGAGCGCCATACACATTTAAAAAAATATAACTAAAGAATCAGCACTCGCACACCTCAATAAAATATTTAAAGAAAAACGAGAAACCTTCTAAATTGGCCTAAGTATTTTAATGGGAGGAGCGATAAACACGTTATAAAAAAGGATGCACAACAATTTCCAGACCATTTTAACCACGTACTTGATAGGAGGGGAGAATTACACACCATTACGGCTGAAATTACACCGGGCTAGATGATAAACAAAACCATTAGGCCCATTGCCGTAGACTAGACGATCCCAAGTCATTAGGCCTCGCTAACAAGACCCAGGCGATAATTCGAGAGCCTAAAAAGTGCCAAAGCCAAGCAATAATTAGATGACCAGTCAGGCTGGCTATCTGTTTCGGCCGTCAACAGCGCTATAATGAAGCAGGCGCGCATGTGTGGATGTGTGAAAATTGCTCTGTAATTGGGCGGTTTATCTTGGGCAGATCGCATCGTGAGGACCTTCCCCTATGGTTAGACTGAGGTGGCGTGAAAAAGGATGTGGTGGGAAGTTATTCTGTATGGATAGATGATCCCTTTGAGTCGCTTTTAGATGTGATGTTCTAATCTTGTGGCACCTTCAACTTGTGGAGTTACGAGAATGATTAAATTTTGGTTTTGACAACGGACCTTCTCTGTTCTTTTGTAGACGTTCCAATCTAGTGGTGTGTAGATATTCAATGTAGAATGATAAGAACTATTGGATTTTTTGGTTTTAACATATATATCGTGATGCATTAACGCGCCATCTGTTATGAAAATTCGAAACTATTAAAGACGCGTTTTAAAATAAAACACACACAATTTTTCTGCCCTTACTGCTACTGCCCCACCACTAATGAGCCAGGCCCTCCCATTAATTTTTCCATTGCAGTAAGGACAGTAGAAATTGTTTTATTTTAAAAAGAATCATACGCGTCTATAATAGTTTCGAATTTTCATATATATATCGTGTTTTCTGTTCTTTTGTAGATGATGTTCCAATCTTGTGGTGCGTAGACCTTCAACATGGAGTTACGAGAATGATTGAATTTTGAAGTTTTGACAGCGTATATTCTGTTCCGTTGTAGATGAGGTTCCAATATTTTGGTGTGTGGATCTTCATTGTCGAATGATATGAAAATGAATGAATTTTGGTTTTGACAACGTATCTTCTGTTCATTTTATATGATGTTCCAATCTCGTGGTGTCTAGATCTTCAACTTGGAATGATAAGAATGATTGAATTTTGGTTTTGACAACGTACCTTCTGTTCTTTTTTCTAGATGTTAGTCCAATCTCGTGGTGTGTTGATCTTCAACCTAGAATAACGGGAATGATTGAACTTTTGTTTTGACATATCATATCGTGTGTGTGATTTCTTGTAGATTTTATAATCTTTAAGCGTCTATATGGAATGATAAGAATGTTTGAATTTGTGATTTGACAGTATATATATATTATGAAATATTAGTTTGATATAGAATTTGCTTAGGTTGTTGAAGGATACAAGAGTGTATTTGTGATATTGCTTTGCAGTGTTTTATGATCAGAATAATAAAAATAGTTTTGAATCACAATATACCTTAATTGTGCCAATGAAGAATATAAAATACATAATTTGAGAAAGAAATATCTGATTTGAGGCGTAAAGAAGAAAATAAAAGATTACATATTTACATATTTTTTTTTGAAAGTAGAGCAATCCATAAATAAATCTTCAATTAAAAAGGCATATATTGGATCAAAAAAACATTTATTTTACCAATATTTCAGTTGGCTGAACGCCAACCTTTATGAAGGTATTATAACACATTAAATATGTTATAACACCTTAATAAAGGTTGGCGTTCAGCCAACTGAAATATTGGTAAAATAAATGATTTTTTGATCCAATATATGCCTTTTTAATTAAATATTTAAATATAGGCAAAAATATTTGAACCGGCCAACAGGAAACAACAACAATAGGTTTATAAGGAAAGCCGCGACATCTGGCGGTGGACTTTACAGAGTAATTTGATTTAGAAAATATAATTTTAAAATATAATATAATTTTTATATAAAAACATATATACTCTTTCAGATACGATGTTCTAATCTTGCGGTGTGTAGACTTTCAATAGGGGATTAAGAGAAAGGTTGAAATTGTCTTTTGGCATTTGTCATTCTGCTTTGAAGTCAAGCTAAACGAGGTTTTACCTGATCTATACAAGAATTCCCCAATATAAATGTTATAATGTGTCAAAGATACTAGAGGCGACTCATTGTCTGGCTGAAAAGAATTTCACCTTTTTTTAGGTTCTCTTTTGTACTGCAAGGAGTATTTACATATTGGAAGATTGCCATGGATTTGCATAGCGTTAAAAGATAAAACAATATTTACATATGTATGAAAATAGTTGATCCATATCAAACGGACAAAATACATAGTATATTATGATTTACCATATATCACAACAATAAATAACCCCACAGATCTAATTATTATTCAAATATAACTGAAGTTTTACCTCCCCCCCCCCCCCACACACAATATATATGTGATACCTGATTATAAAGACTTTAAATTTTCACTTGTCGAATAAATTACGCGTTATCATTGAGCACCAATTTTTTTTCGAATGAAACAAACTTTCTACTGTTCTTACTGAAATGAAAAAAATATTGGGATGACTTAGCTCATCAATGATTAACCTTTCCAGCAGTTTCGCCAATTTTATCCCCCAGACCGCTTTTTAGAGCTAAAATATTTTATTGGGCAATCCTGCTTATACGTAGATGCGACACTCTAGGATGGAATCTTGCTTATATTGGGAGTACAAATAAGTTTTGAGGGATTTGCAAAAGAAGCCACAACAAATATTATATAAATAGCATCGGACCTTGTAAGGTTTCATGTTAAGGCCTCATCATTTCCCCAAAACAATCAGAAGAAGTCTTTTCACTCAAGTGTAAGGAACTTTTTTTTTTGGTGCTCTAACCATGTCAACCTTTTTGCCAACAAAACACAATTTGCGGGAAGCGCTGCTTTTTTGTTTTAATTTGAAGAAAAGTGCAACTGATGGACATCGATTGCTGTGTGAGGCATATGGTAAACATGCTCTATCAATAAAATCATGTGAGTACTGGTTTCGGCGTTTCAAAAGTGGCGATTTTGACACCAGAGACAAAGAACGCGGAGGGAGGCCAATAAAGTTCGAAGACGCTGAGTTGGAGGCTTTATTGGACGAAGATTCAAGCCAAACTCAAGAGGAGCTCGCTGAAACCTTGGGAGTGACTCAACAAGCGATTTCGAACCGTCTCAAGGTCATGGGTATGGTGCAAAAACAAGGAAATTGGGTTCCATATGAACTCAAGCCAGGAAACATCGAGCGCCGTATTTGCACGTGCGAACTACTGCTCAAAAGACAGAATCGGAAGGGTTTTTTGCATCGAATCGTGACGGGGGACGAAAGTGGATTCACTACGACAACCCAAAGCGCAGAAAATCGTCGGTTAAGCCCGTCATGCATCAACTTCAACGGCCAAACCGAATATTCATGGCAAGAAGCTAATGCTGTGCATCTGGTGGGATCAGCTCGGAGTGATCTACTATGAGATACTTCAGCCTAACGAAACCATCACTGGAGAACGTTACCAACAACAATTGATGCGATTAAGCCGAGCATTGAAGATTAAACGCCCACTATATGCCAAAAGACATGACAAGGTGATCTATCAGCACGACAACGCTCGGCCACATGTTGCAAAAGTTGTCAAGGAGACTTTGGAGGCGCTTCAATAGGATGTCCTACCCCACCCGCTGTATTCACCAGACATTACTCCTTCAGACTACCACATGTTCTGTTCGATGACACATGGCCTGGCCGAGCAGCACTTCACTTCTTACGAAGAGGCGAAAAATTGGGTCAATGTTTGGATCGCCTCAAAAGACGAGGAATTTTTCGACACGGAATCCGTGTGGGGAATGGGAAAAGTCGTAGCTAAAGATGGACAATACTTTGAATGAAATATATTGTACCGATTTCTCTGAATAAAGCTTCGAATTTATAAATAAATCCCTCAAAACTTATTTGTACTCCTAATATATACAGTATCAAAAATTGAAACTATTTTAGACGGGTATGATTCTTTCTAAATTTAAACAATTTTCTACTGACTTTACTGCAAGATTTCTGTAAAGACAATAGAAAACTGCCTAATTAAAAAAAATCATACCCGTCTAAAATAGTGTCAATTTCCTATAACAGATGGCGCGCTAATACATCATATTATACAGTATCAAATCTCTAAAAGAGGTCTGGTAGATTAAACTGGCGAAACCACCAATTTCCACTAATGAGCCAAGTCATCCCAATATTTTTTCATTACAGTAAGAGAAGTAGAGAAATGGCTTCACTTGTCAATAAGTAGAACTCTACATTTCTCATAGGGAACTGTTCGATCTTCATGGATGATCTGTTTATTTTTCTGCAAAAACGTGGAACCTAATGCAATTACAGCGATATGGTAGTTTAAACTGGCGAAACCGCTGGGAGGGTTCACCACTGATGAGCCAGGCCCTCAAATTAATTTCTCATTACAGTAAGAGAAGTAGAGAGTCGAATTCACCTGTCTATAAGTCGGACTCTACATTTTATAGGAAACTGTCCGATCTTATTGATTGATCTTGTTTTTATATAACAACGTGAAACCCAATACAATATTAGAGCGGTATGGTAGATTAAACTGGCGAAACCGCTGGGGGTGTTCACCACTGATGAGCCAGGCCCTCAAATTAATTTCTCATTACAGTAAGAGAAGTAGAGAGTCGAATTCACCTGTCTATAAGTCGGACTCTACATTTTATAGGAAACTGTCCGATCTTATTGATTGATCTTGTTTTTATATAACAACGTGAAACCCAATGCAATATTAGAGCGGTATGGTAGATTAAACTGGCGAAACCGCTGGGGGTGTTCACCACTGATGAGCCAGGCCCTCAAATTAATTTCTCATTACAGTAAGAGAAGTAGAGAGTCGACTTCACCTGTCTATAAGTCGGACTCTACATTTTATAGGAAACTGTCCGATCTTATTGATTGATCTTGTTTTTATATAACAACGTGAAACCCAATGCAATATTAGAGCGGTATGGTAGATTAAACTGGCGAAACCGCTGGGAGGGTTCAACACTGATGAGCCAGGCCCTCAAATTAATTTCTCATTACAGTAAGAGAAGTAGAGAGTCGACTTCACCTGTCTATAAGTCGGACTCTACATTTTATAGGAAACTGTCCGATCTTATTGATTGATCTTGTTTTTATATAACAACGTGAAACCCAATGCAATATTACAGCGGTATGGTAGATTAAACTGGCGAAACCGCTGGGGGTGTTCACCACTGATGAGCAAGGCCCTGCAATTAATTTCTCATTGCATTAAGGGAAGTAGAAAATTGTTTTATTAAAAAAAAAAAAGAATCATACGCGTCAGAAATAGTTTCAAATTTCTTATAACGTGAAATAGGTTTAGAGAGTGTGTGGATATTTTCTTAACAATTTCAGCGAGAATGTGTCTCTATCAAACATTTCCACTACTTTTCTTACAGAAAGATATTGGAAAGGCCTCTGTTCCTTTCTTAGCTGTCTACACCGGGAATTATCCCTCAAGTGCTGGACTGCGGAACAGCCAATATTAGAACATTTTGTAGAAACGACATTTGAAAATTATCCAGCAAATGTTTCTTTTGAACGAAAAATAGAAATTTATTTAAAGGAGAAATAACGATTATTTCTAACCTTAGGGATGAAGTATGAAAGGATGAATTGTGAAGAGTAATGATAAAGGGAAAAATAAAGTGTCCAGGGATGGGAATCGAACCCACAGTGTTCCGTTTACCGGGCAGATGCCATGTCCACTAGCCTACCCTGGACATATTTTTCCGTTCGTAAATATTATATAAAGTAATTTATAATACAATATAATGCAGCTTATGATTGTAGAACGACTTTTGAAAATTATCCCGCAAATGTGTTTCTTTTGAACGAAAAATCGAAATTTATTTTTGAGGAGAACACTGTGGGTTCGATTCCCATCCCTGGACACTTTATTTTTCCGTTTATCATTACTTTTCACAATTCATCCTTTCATACTTGATCCCTAAGGTTAGAAATAATCGTCATTTCTCCTTAAAATAAATTTCGATTTTTCGTTCAAAAGAAACACATGCGGGTTAATTTTCAAATGTCGTTTCTACAACCATAAGCCGCATTATATTGTATTATCCGAACATTTTGTTCACAAAGAAACATATTGATACATTTGTATTTTTTAATTTAAAGTCAGTATATAAGAAAGTGAAGCAATTTTTAGACGCGTATTTTTTAAATAAAATAATTTTCTACTGCCCTTACTGCAATGATAAATTAATGGGAGGGCCTGGCTCATCAGTGGTGAACCCTCATATTGATTTCTCCAGTTTAATCTACCATATATTCCATATGATAAGATTCCACCATTCAGATTAGCATATAAAAGCAGAATGATCAGTATTAGAGCTCTAAAGAGGCGGTATGGTAGATTGAATTGCGAAACCACTGGGAGGTTCCACCACTGATGAGCCAAGCGCTTCCAATATTTTTCATCTCAGTGAGGACAGTAGAAGTTTGATTTATTACATTGGGCTGTTTTCCTTTTATACTGATACCGAAGATAGACTCTTGGAAATGGTATTTTAAATGAATTATAGATATAAGCTTTTAAGACAGTAGAAATACATATAACCCCATATCAAGTAGGTTATTTTTTATAACAATTATAATATGTAGAAGCATAGGGCGCCTCTCCCGTCAAAATAAACGTCAAACCCTGACGCCATCTATTGACCGTCGCCGCAACTAGCGGCCTCGGGTCGGTGACAAAGCCACAACAACAGCTTTGGCAAACTGAGAAGCGTCCACCTAGAGACCATGGTTTCGGGCTAATGGCCCTTGTTAGATGGCGTCAGGTTTTGACGTTTATTTTGACGGGAGAGGCGCCCCATGCTTCTATGAATCAATTTCCTCCCGGAAAAATTTCCATCTATATTCTAGCCATAGATTTTGGCCCAGCCACCTTGCCAGCAAAACACCTCTTTGGTAGATTGTGAGGATTCCATTAGATCCCGTGTGGATCTAATGGAATAAAGTCCGCCCTAGACTGACGAGGGCCATTAGCCCGAAACCATGGTCTCTAGGTGGACGCTTCTCAGTTTGCCAAAGCTGTTGTTGTGGCTTTGTCACCGACCCGAAGCCGCTAGTTGCGGCGACGGTCAATAGATGGCGTCAGGTTTTGACGTTTATTTTGACGGGAAAGGCGCCCTATGCTTCTATGGATCAATTTCCTCCCGGAAAATAATAATATGTGATTTGTGTGTATTAGAGCGCTGTCTGTTATAAGAAATTAAAACTATCTTAGACACGTATAATTTTCTCTGAAATGAAACATTTTTCTACTTCCCTTACAGCAATTATAAATTAATCAGTGTATTGTTGTGGTATGACAGATTAAACTGGAGAAACCACTGGGAAGGGTTCCTCACTGAAGAGCCAGGCCCTTACAATATTTTTATTTTTGCAATAGCAGAAATAGAAATTTGTTTGTTCGGTAAATAGAGGTTTTGTTCACGTTAAAGTGTAATTTATACTTCTAAATATCAAAATAAAAGACGTCTCTCCCGTCAAAATAGACGCAAAAAACATATAAATATATTTTTGCTATTGCCATTCCTGCTATGTCACAAAAAAGTGTCACCAAAATGCGCTGTGATAACTTAAAACCAGTAGTTTGGAGTGTTTTAAACCGTCAAATTTCTACAAACACGACCCGGGATCCAATCCCGCATAGGTCACTTTTTGTTTTCTGAAGGAAAAACTGCTTCAATAGCCCCCGATTATCTTGCAAAAGTCCAACCCCATCACTGAGTACGAGTAAACAAACGAGACTATGTCACACGTGTAAAAGTAAAAGTTGGTCTACTTTTTACAGGTGTAGACATGTGATGAACTTACAGTAAAAACAGTCGCTAACTACCCACCATGATTATAATCATAATTATCATAACCTGTGTGTACAAGGAATAATAAAAAAGAAGACTTATAACTATCCCAGAATGTCATACAAGAAGTAGACAAATAGTATTCAAAACACCATAGAAGTTACAGATATAGAAAGATAACTTTCCACTGTTATTGCACGTTAGCTTTTAGTCACCACAAAAGATGTTTTTAAATATTTTAAAAAGGAACCTTCAATTTATTAGAAATACCTAAATATATATAAGAAGAAAGGAATATTGATTTATTTAACTCCAAAATATAGCTGATACCGCGTAAAGACCAAGTTATAAAGAAGGGACTCGGTGACCTAAGGAGGGAGCTTAAAGAAAGACATTTACCTAAATGTTAACTAGACACGGTGAGGGCTCCACGTGATATCTAGATACATAACACAGAGGGGGTTAGAGGTAGACTATACTATCTCACACCGTCATGTATTGCTACACACCCCTGAACCCAACTTCCCAATTCCGACAACTCGATGAACTCGTTGAGTTCACTATTGGACAACAAAGGGAAATGGAGCGGACTAGAGACCGAAGACAGAACTGCTGACACTGCCAACGCTGAAAGCCGGACTTAACGTCACACGCGAGGCCTCCCATCGGAGTTTTGCACCAGAACCAGCAGACTAGTAATCAGTACCTAGTCCTGGGTCTGTGGAGCGGGCCAAGCTGCCGGAGGAGAAGTTGAGTACCAATCCACGTTATGTGACACAGGGTTAAAGTAGTGGGTCCTCCCGCCCAACGTGGAATGGTAAATGACCACAGCCCCTGCTGTGATCATCACAGAAGTGTAAGCGCTAAAACCCGCCCCGCTGTCAATAGCTACTGTCTAACACTAGCTAGATCCTGCAACAACGGCGTTAGTAGAGCTGGAACACAGGGAAGTCACGGCTCTCCATCTGGAACATCTGTTACACACAGCAGCCTAGAATTCAGACTTTATGGTCAACAGATTGCTATTGTCCCCGAGTCCCTTTTTTATCCTTGGCATTTAAGCGGCTTGCAAGTTTGTAATTCTACCTGTTTTCTTGGTGATTTGAATTTAAAAGTTCAATGTTAGCAACTATGACAAAGAACACGTCACATTTTCGTTTCAACCAACCAATTAATGGAGCAGCAACCCAAGATACCAGAATCCTCCATGATACTCAGTGAAACTTACAACCTCTAGATTCAATTCGTATATCTTCACGTTATATAAGAAACTACGCCTGATAATCTTTTAAAATATTGTAAAACGTTTTAAAATATTTGTGGCGGAATCATTATATAATTTTTAAAAGGTAACTGAATAGATTGTAAATATATGATTAGAACTTATTCGGATGATTAAAATTCACAAACTATCATTTTTAGCCATAATTTCCTAAATTGTATTTATTATTCCTGTAGAAGGGCAGCTTGCGCCCGAAAGCTCGAATGATTTTTCAAATAAAGAAACTTATCCTTTTTGAATCTATTCGTTATTATAATTTCCTAAAGTTTATGCTCATATATAGTTTAGATTTATAAATCACATTTTTTTAAGTTTTCTTTAAAATTTTAATCATCTTTGTCGTTGTGTCATCAGAAAGGTACTTTGTTTCATTTTAAATCCACTTGACTGATATATTGAGATTTTCCTTCCTTGAATATAACAGAGCTGATAGTGAGATTATACTATCTTGATAATTGTTCCTATCTCAGAATATAGGATGGTCAAAGTTTGAAGAAATATGTGGAACAGATTTGTTGGAGAATATTAAGATTGGCCTAAAGAAGCTCAACTGGCGTCATGTTGATTTCTATCAATCCAACCAATCAGTTGGGCCAGTTCACATCACGTATTTATCCAACTTCTGGTTGGCTGATGGTGTATCAAGATTTGGTGATCAAGAAGCTTGGTCAGTCCAGCTGACATTGTGGCCCTCATCAGTAGACACCAGAGTTGACATCTGAGATTGATACAAGAGTTGGATTCCTCTGGTTTAATGTCTTCGGTATGATTGTCAGAGTGATCATAAGAATTCTTACCTGCATTCTTCAACATATTGGTATTTGAATTCACAATAAATTTTGTAATATTGTCTTAATATATTTGTATTAATTCTTTCTTCTTTATATATAAATTTGCGCCGTATTTTCTCGTTATGATTAAATATTTCAAAGGAAATTTTAAATTAGTATTATTTTTATTATATATTTTCTTGTTTATTTGATTTTATTTTGTTCTCAATGAGCTTATTTTATTTCTTATTTTATCATTAAAAAAAAAACAGAGAGAATTAATTGCATTTGTTTTTTATGCATTGTTATCGCCAATCGGACACCTTTCATAAGGTCAAATTTCAATAAAAATAATACGATATATCAATGAATATATTTTTTCTTCAATTTACTATGATATAGATTACGATTTTTTATATCTCATTTTTGTTTAATTAACGGAGTAAAATTTTAAAAGATTAGTTTTCTTTGGGAATTATAAAATATATTTTTTTAAAATAAATATTTATAAAAATATATATGGATGGTTATATTTTAATGGGAAAATACTTTTTTTTCCAACTAAAAATTAGTTTATCCCATTGTTTTGATCAAGATATAAAAATATTTTTATTCTGAAATAAAATAATTTATAGTTAAATCTATAGCATTTAAAATATATTTAAAATTTCAATACAAGATTTAGATAATATTATCACCAAGATAAACCACGCGTCAAACATCAAAGATATTGACAACATTGTAAAGACTCTCACACAAATAATTAAAGAGGCAGCTTATCTGTCACTAAATGTCAAGACAAGAAGCGGAAATCATAAAACAAATACATACTGGTGGGATGGGAAGCTGGAGAATATGAAAAACGATTTCCACTATATTAGAAATTTGTATTATCGGCATGGAGTGGTCTATGAAAAGACCTATAAATCAATGAGACATAAATATTTAAATAAAATTAAAAAGGCAAAAAGAGCGAGTTGGAGAAATTTTATAGAAGAAAGTCATTCAACTAACGCATTTGGTAATGCTTATGGAATTTACAAGTCATTGAGATCGAAAAATAGAAATTTAGGATTACCTCTAATAGATAATTTACCATATCATTTAAAGATCGACAAAATAAAAAGTTTAATGAACGATCTATTTCAGGATGATATTGGAGGTTTAGATGAAGATGATCATATTTTGATTAGAAATTATACGCCTAAATATAAAAATAAAAATAGTGTTTATATTGAATCTAAGGAAATAGAGGAAACAATTTTAAAAACTAATATTAAAAAAGCACCGGGCCCTGATTACATTAGTAACAATAAACACAAGCTAAAATAAAAATAATCCCAATTCTGCTTCAATTATTCAATAAATGTATAGAAATGGGATACTATCCGGATGAATGGAAAAAATCATTCTTAAAAATAATTCCAAAACCAGGCAAAACGAATTATGAAGTAAATAAAAGTTATAGACCTATATCACTGACATCTAATCTCTCTGAAACATTTGAGAATATAATAAAAAATAAATTAAGTAACTATTATTTAGAAAATAATCTAATGAGCTCAAGGCAGCATGGCTTTATGAAATATAGATCAACTATTACTGGAATGGAAAAAAATATAGAAACTATATTGAAACATAAACAAAAAGAATTGACTTCCTTGATAGCTATAGATATAGCTGGTGCATTCGACAATGCATGGTGGCCTGCGATTATAAAAAGAATGGATAATGATAATGTTCCCTCAGATTTAATACGGATCATAAAATCTTATTTGAATAATGAAAGGGAGGTGAAATTTACATACGAATCAGAAACTTTTTATAAGAAACTAACTAAAGGATGTCCACAGGGTGGACCTTTATCACCACTTCTATGGAATATTTTGCTAAATGATTTGTTGATAAATTTTGAATCAATGAATGCAGATATTATATGTTATGCAGACGACGTTACAATAATTTGCTGGAATAAGACTATTGAAGGACTAAAAACCGCAAGTGAATACATCTTAAATTATGTGATCCAATGGTGTAATAGAAATAAATTAACGATCAGTACAGAGAAAACTAATTTGCTATACCTGCATAACAGAGAAAAAATACCTATTAAGGTCAATAACAATATAATTAGGCCGGTCAAGCAAGTAAAAATTCAGGGAATGCAATTTTCAAATCACAAATGGAAAAATAAAGTTAACTTTATTCCGCATGTAAATGATATTCTGTGTAAGGCAGGGCGTATGAAAAATTTATTATGTTCACTAAGCGGCAATATGTGGGGTTTAGATACTCAAAAGATGTTAACTTTATATAAAACAATAATAAGGCCTGTACTTACATACGGTTCAGAAATTTGGTTTAAATTTTTAAACAATCGTTCTAAACAAAAACTGAACTCCTTGCAGTACCAGATCATTTTATAGGCAGTTAGAGCGTATAAAACCACTTCATCAAACTGTGCGCATAGTTTGGCAAAAATTCCACTCCTAACAGAATATATAGAATCTAGAATAATCAAATATGATCTAGCTCAACTGTCCACTGAAGATCTAATTACTTACGAACCCCATGCTCCAAGTATAGTCAAATCATTCTTACACGCAAAAATGAAAGAAATTTTTGATAATACTAATGAAATATTCAGAAGCTTTTTCGTATCTGGAATCCCAAGATTTTTTCCATCCAAATTTTTATAATATCCAATTCATTACAGATCATGGTAATTTTGGGAAATTTTTGGCAACTATCGGCGCGGTGAAGGAACCAGGATGCTTCTGCGGAGGTGAAATTCAGGACTCGAATCATCTACTTATGAATTGCCCAATTTTCCGGGTTTATAGGGAAAACAAATTTGGTCGTATTGGACAGCTTGATTAATTTGTAAACGATAAAGAGAGGTGTAAAAATTTTGATCAATTTTGCAAATTTATTTACAACTTTCTTTTAAATTGGAAAAGGGAGAGGGAAACTTAGAAGGAAAAGAATTGCGATGCTTGCTTTGTTGTTTGTTTTTCTCTTCGGACAATTTTCTTTGGTTAATTATGTAAAATAATGAATTGAACAGGATTGTATATAGCCGATTTGTTGTGATGTAGAGAAAGGTATCGACGCAAATATCCCAGAGTTTGGGATATCGCGTTTCATGATGTTAATAAAATTGTTGATTTAAAATATATTTTAGTTTAAATTATCATTTTTAATACTAAGAAAGAATGGAAATATTTATCAAAGGACTAGTTTAAAACCTTGAATTTTTTTACCATTTATATTTTCACGTATAGATATTAAGAAATCAAAATGACATGGTAATTTATTTATTTAATCTCAAAACAAATTAAAATTTATAAAACACAAGAGAGGCAATTTGGGAAGTTTACAAAGTAGCAAAATATTGTGGCGAAGAAATAATGTGTAAATATTCTATCTATTATTATTATCTCTTTGTTAATTAAAACTTTATAAAATTAAATATGAAAAAAATAAATTTTGTATAAAAATAGTCTATATACCATCAAATTGTTATCGTGATACTCCTGTGAAAGGACTGACAGGTCCGAAAGCTAGAGAATAAAAATTTGAGCAAGAAACTTAGCCCTGGAGACTTTATTTTCTTTATAAAATAATTTATTATTTATTTAATTTAATTATTCTATGAAAATATTTGGGAACAGATTTAAAATTTTACATTTACTAAATCATCATTTAGTTGCCTAGCTTGCTTGCTCGATATTCTCTAGCTGTAGATAGTTTTGGTTGATTTGTTAATATTTGTCAACTAGTCGTGGTGACGTTATCAATAAATACGTTTACATCTTAAGATATACAAATACTTGGATTCTACGTTACAATATAAATATCAAAATGATAATCTTTCAAATAAAATATTAAATATTTTACTATAATATATTCAAGTTCTTAAGATGGCTGAGACAAAATGATTCTTGATAAAATATTAAATTATTATATTTACTGTTATATTATTAAAACAAACTTTTATATGATTGTTGTGAGAGAAGAGATATGAGATCCAATTTTTATGTTATAATTATATTTTGTTAAGGGGGAACTACGCTCAAGTAAATATATCTTTTGGAATATCTCAATTGAAACTGCTATCATTAGAGCATACTGTGAATTGTGGCATTTCAAGTTATAACCATTGCTAGATATATTATTGATTGTTATCAATCTTTTTTTTAAATTAAAGATAGGAATACCATATAAAATCTCCTTTTTTAACTATGGAACTAAAATATATGTCAATATAGAAAGAAAAAAACTATTTAGAAACACAAAAAAAGTATATATATTTTACAGTAGTAGAACTGATAAGGCATTACTCTCTACCTATAAAAGCTAAAGAGAGAATATTATATAGTAGGGATTCTCCAATTTTAAATGATATAAATGTTATGTGGTCAGAAAACTAATCCAATTTGAAACTTATAGATGGAAAATTTTCCGGGGGAGGAAATTGATCCATAGAAGTGTAGGGCGCCTCTCCCGTCAAAACCTGACGCCATCTATTGACCGTCGTCGCAAACTAGCGGCCTCGGGTCGGTGACAAAGCCACAAGACCAGCTTCTCAGTTTGCCAAAGCTGGTGTTGTGGCTTTGTCACCGACCCAAGGGAGCTAGTTTGCGGCGACGGTCAATAGATGGCGTCTGGTTTTGACGTTTATTTTGACCGGAGAGGCGCCCTATGCTTCTATGAATTTGAAACTTGTTAAATTATCTCTAAGTTGGATTAAGTCAGGTTAAATTAGGCTGAAGAAGCTGTTTAGCTAGCACATCTATCTAGTGTGTTCACTAAGTGTTTACATTGAATGTAAAACTGTGGCTGAGGCCATGTGTGACGTATGTGAGATGTTGACGTTGTTACTCACGTGGTCCATATGGAGGGAGGTCCGACAGTTCCATCTATAAAGGTCCGTGGTTGTCCATTGGTGTGGAATCAAACAATCCTGTAGGTCCTCAGTATCAGGATGACCTAGATGTGAGGATCCATTCCTCGTCCATCCTATATAAGTCCTCAGAGTCTCCAGCGAGTTGAGTGAGTCTTTGGTCGTTAGGTCCAGGAATAGACGAGTGCAATCATGTTTGTAGACACACTGGTTGTATCTTTGCAGTTGCCAACAATCAGAAGCTCGCATTATGATATTTATTTTAAATATAAAAAATTGGTTTAATTGTTATTCTGGTTATCTCTAATGAGAGATTATATATTTCTGACAAAAAATATCATCATAATTATTTATAGCTCCAGTTCATTCTACCGATTTATTTTTATGAAAGGCCAGTCGCTAATTACGTCACAAACGGCTGCGCCCATTTTCTCCTTTTGATATATATACAAATTCTATTCTACAGTCTCTATTCCAGACCATCGCGGCCATATTGAAACCTGATATTTTATACACCTGCGCTGTTAGCTTGATTGAGTGAGTGTACAAAATTTTATACTTCTATGGATTGTAGAAGTGTACTAAAACTGATCGCAAAATTTGAAAAGAAATATAGAAAGTAGTCCAGCCTCGACAACTCAGAAGTATTAAATTTTGTAGAACGACATTTGAAAATTATCCCGCATGTGTTTCTTTTGAACGAAAAATCGAAATATATTTTAAGAAGAAATAACGATTATTTCTAACCTTAGGGATGAAGTATGAAAGCATGAATTGTGAAGAGTAATGATAAACGTAAAAATAAAGTGTCCAGGAATGGTAATCGAACCCACAGTGTTCCGCTTACCTGGCAAATGCCATGTCCAAGGTAGCCTTCTTTTCGTTCAAAAGAAACACATGCGGGATAATTTTCAAATGTCGTTCTACAATCATAAGCCGCATTATATTGTATTATAAATTAAATTTTGTATACTTACATTTTTAGCTGGATTGAGCAAGTGTACAAAATTTCAGAATTTTATGTAGTGTGAAAGTATATATAAAATTGGACACAAATATAGAAAGGAAATATAGGAATTTGTCCAGTCCCGACCACTCCGATCTCTTTTTGATGGCGCTCGAGTCGCTCATTACGCCTACGAAATGGCTGAGCCTATTTTTCTTCGTTTGAGAAAATAAATGTACAAATTCTCTTTTCTAGTCTATTCCTGACCACCGCGTCCACCTAAAAGTCTGAAATTTTATAAACTTTCAATGTTAGTAGGATTGAATTCGTCAATAAGATACCAGACTTCTAGATGGTCAAAAAGTACACTAAAATGATCACAAGATTTGAATAGAAATATAGAAAAAATAGTCTATTACCGAACACCCAGAAGTCTGAAATTTTGTCAAATAGTCAAATGTTAGTTGTAATGGGAAAGTTTACAGTTTTTTAAAACTTCTGTGTGTCTGGAGGTATATTAAATTGTGACCATAAAATGTTAAATAAAATCTAGAAATTAGAATTAGTCCATTATCAACCAACCCGACCACCCAGAAGTCTGAAATTTTGTCAACATGCAATAATAGGTAGGATCAATAAATAAGGTGAATTATAATTTATTTTAAAAAATAAGAACGATATTAAAATTTAGGACTTGATTTATTCAAAATAATCACCTTGGATTTCTATACATCGTCTCCATCGTTCTGGCAACTTGTAAATACCCTCTTTATAGGCACTCTTAGGAAGCGTGTGAAAAAAATCTTGCACCACTTTCTGTACATCTTCATCCGAGTCAAATCGCTTTCCCTTTAACTCCTTCTTTAGTAGTCCAAAAAGGAAATAGTCAAAGGGGGCTAGGTCTGGACTATATGCAGAATGTTCTAAAACTTCAAAACCTAATTTAATGATTGTAGATACAGTTTTACATGATGTATGCGGCCTTAAAGGTCGCTGTTCATACGTTGCCTTGAGGATAAAAAATCAAGACAGATTGGTCCATCAACATCCCAAAAAATTGTTAACAAAACTTTACCGGCCGAACGTTGAGACCTGAGGAACATGTAATTCGTCCATTTTTGAACTCGTTAACCCATAAGACTTCCACAAGACTCACCATAGATATTTTTCTCATTCTTTGGCATATTTGAGATGTTTGAATACCTTCTGCATTCAAGAAACGAATAACTGCACGTTGTTCAAGCGTGGTGCAATCCTTCAAGGGAGCTTCCATTTTAGTTTATTTATAAGTCTCGCGTCGCGCGTGGTTTAAATTATTTTTGCTTTTTTAATTTTTAAGAAATAAGATAAATCACCTTATTTATTGATCCCCCCTTGTATATGTGCTCTGTAAATATATTAAAATAAATCACAAAATTTGAAAGGAAATATATATATTACTCAATTCCCTACCATACCCAGAGGTCTGAAATTCTGTTAACTTGCATTGACATCAGGTTTGGACAAGAGTACCAAATTTCAGACATCTATATGTGCTCTGTAAATATATTTAAAATAAATCACAAAATTATAAATGAAATATATAAATTAGTAATTCGCCACCACACCCAGAAGTCTGAAATTCTGTTAACTTGCATTGACATCGGGTTTGAACCAGTGAGCTAAATTTCGGAATTCTAGGTGCTCTGTAAGTATGTTAAAAATTGATTACAAGATTTGTAGACAGACTGAAGGACAGATAGACACATGGGAGCAAGTTAAATAAAAACTTTCAATAAATGACACTATTAATCACTAAGTAGTTCGGCATGTATTAGCACGAGGTTAGGTTTACTTGAAAAGGAGAAAACTTGATGCTGAGAGAATTTATTTTAAATTGTATATAGATTTCGCGCTAAGGCTTTATGCAAATATATTTATGATGATGGTGTTTGACACAGATTAAAAATCAATAAAAGATAAATCAATGTTTATCTTAAGTTTTAATAGTTTTGTAGGATTAAAACTCTTAAAATCACGATCAATAAAAAACCAATAATAAACATTAAGAGGAGCTTCTTGTGTAAATTTCTTTAATACCGCAAGCTTTCGAACAGAACGTTCTTCAACGGGCGTGGATAGTAAAACCGTACTGTACTTGCGGTATTAAAGAAATTTACACAAGAAGCTCCTCTTAATGTTTATTATTGGTTTTTTAATAGTTTTGTAGATTTTTTTTATTCTTGGGAGTCTGGAAATATATACAAATAGAAACCACTGGATTTTTATATTTATTAAAATTTTTGAGGTCACGAGCAATGGCCTTAAAAATTGAGTCCCAATTCAACGGTTTACGACTTGAAATAACGCATCATCCCCAAAATACACAGAAGTTGGAAAATGTTTCCATTTTTATTCTCTAGATGGAGCTATTTAACTAGCTAAACTAGAGGAGGAGTTCCTCCATTAATCAGCTTGTGCTAACTTCTCCCCATCCCATAATTATAATTAGATTAGTTAGTGAGCTGAATATCAATAACCCCCCATTCTTTAGTGGTTAAATAGAAAGGATGGATCTTTTTTTTTTCTGTCGGCGCTGCCCTTCTAACTTAACCGGTCTCAGAGCAGAAACAACGTTGGTTTGTAACATGTGTAGTGTTTTCAGTTTGTAACATATGTAGTATTTATGTTGTATTCCATGTTGCGTGTTAGTGTTTAGTTTGTTACATATGTAGTATTCCATGTAATGTTTAGTTTTTAACACATATAGTCCTTGGTTTGTAACTTTTGTAGTATTTATTTTTTATTCCATGTAGTGTTCAGTTTGTAACACATATAGTTCTTGGTTTGTAACATACGAGGTGTGTTCAAAAAGTATCGCGACTTTTGAATTTTCGCGGGTTACCTATATTCAAATTTCGATCTTTTTGTGGCTTTATGTTGGTACTCATGTCTCTCACTTATGCCGACGAGCTCGGCCATTTTGAATGTTCACTTAATTGTTGACAGCTGCTTTGCTTGCAGGTGTTTTGGATCGTCTTCGATTTTTACCTATAAAAAAAAATGGATCAAAGAACCTGTATCAAATTTTGTGTGAAAAACGAAATTAAGTGCGCGGATGCATTCCGAATTTTGACTGTGGCATACGGAGAATCTACCTTGGACCGAAGCAACGTTTATCGGTGGTACAAAATGTTCTCAGAAGGCCGAGAAGATGTGAACGACGAAGAGCGTGCCGGACGCCCGAGCACTTCAACAACAGAAGAAAAAAATAATGAAGTGGAGAAAATAATATTGGCCAATCGTCGAATCACCGTTAGAGAAGTTGCTGAGGACCTAAACATATCGATTGGCTCGTGCCATTCGATTTTTATCAATGATTTGGGCACGAGACGGGTCGCCGCGAAATTCGTACCAAAATTGCTCAATTGCGACCAAAAACAGCATCGCATGAACATTGCTAATGAGATGTTGGACTCTGTCCGCGAGGACCCAAATTTGCTCCAGAGGGTCATAACTGGTGACGAAGCGTGGGTTTATGGTTATGACGTGGAAACCAAAGCTCAATCATCTCAATGGAAGCTGCCGCACGAACCAAGACCGAAAAAAGCGCGCCAAGTTCGGTCGAATGTGAAAGTTTTGCTGACAGTTTTCTTCGATTGCAGGGGCGTGGTGCATAATGAGTTCTTGCCACAGGGTAGAACGGTCAATAAGGAATATTACCTGCAAGTTATGCGCAATTTGCGCGAAGCAATCCGCCAGAAACGCCCGGATTTGTGGAAGAACAAAAATTGGCTTTTGCACCACGATAACGCCCCTGCTCACACATCGTTGCTCGTGCGCGACCTTTTGGCCAAAAACAACACACTAATGATGCCGCAGCCACCGTATTCCCCAGATCTGGCCCCCTGTGACTTTTTCTTGTTCCCTAAACTGAAGAGGCCCATGAAAGAACGACGTTACGCTACGCTTGACGATATAAAGACGGCATCGAAGGAGGAGCTGAAAAAGATTTAAAAAAATGATTTTTTGAAGTGCTTCGAAGATTGGAAAAACCGTTGGCACAAGTGTATAATATCTCATGGGGATTACTTTGAAGGGGACAAAATAGGTATTCATGAATAAATACATAATTTTTGAAAAAACACAAAAGTCGCGATACTTTTTGAACACACCTAGTATGTAGTATTTTTTGCGCCATATGTAGCCCTTATGTTGTATTTCATGCAGTCTTTGGTTTGTGGCACATGTAGTAGGCATATATATATACAATTTTCTTCATACTGAAAGTACATCAATAATAAAGAGTAGAAGTGTCATAGAATAGCAATACAGAAGTAACACATAAACTACAGGCAAAAAGTGTGTGTGATGGCAAAAATTGTATTATATTAGTGTTTAGGTATTTGATTTAATTATTTTTTTGCAATCCATTTAGTTGTTTCAAAATCAATATAGTTTAAATAGATGGCAGCTTTTCCACTTAACCCCCGAGGTATCCGCCCCAGCGCATTAACCCTTGAAATTGTCTGAGTTGAGTGAGTGAGTGACTGCGATGGATTTTGACTGCGATGCCCATCTTCTCAGTAAGAATAGGTAAAAATAGATTTATAAAAAAATTGATCGAAAATACTGGCATGTAAATATTTTTCTGTAAAAAAATAAAAGAGCACATGGAAATTAGGCAAACATATGTGTTTTATAATGACTGCGACTGCATTTTAAACGATTTTTAAAGAGATAAAAAAAAATATAAAGGCCAGAATAAAAATTAATAAAAAAAAAACAATGGTTGCCTGTAAAGTCGGTTTTACGGGCGAAGATTTTACGTGACAACGGTAGAATATTTATTGATATGAATATAATTAAATTGCACAATTTTTGCTAAATAAATTTGAAATTAAATAAAATTTGTAATTGTAAATGATGAAGTTGAAAATTAAAACATTTACTTATATTAGATGTTAAAATTCTTGCTCAACACAGTTTAAATAAAGTTTTCTTATATCTGCCACTTTTTCTTAATATTTGTAATTTTAAATAATTAATTCGAAAATCAAAACATTTATTCAGATCGAAGGTTCAAATATTTGCTAAATAAATTTGAAACTATTTAAAATTTGTAAAATAATAATTAATTAATTAATTAATTTTAAACTAATAATTTACTTAACACTATCAACATTTATCAATAGTATGACATAACCTATAAACTCAGTTTCTCAACTTTTGTGTCAATCTAACAATTAATCAATCAATCATAGTTTACGATAATGAAATATCAGTGTACAATTATTTACCTTTATTGTTGTAGTTGTTGTAAATGACGAATCTAAGCACTCCACATTTTCACTACAGACACAGCTGACGATACTTTAACCACACGTGTGAACTTGTATTATGACGCTTTCTTGTTTTTCCAACGCCAAGAACGTTCGAGAAAGACAAAGACAGAGACAAGCATGCGCCGATTCAATGCGCCTAATTCTCTAGCGCTGCGCGCGCAGCACTCTCGTTCGGTGACTCATCGTAACGTTACCGGGCGTTACACTTTTTCATAAGTGACTCCCAGCCGCAACCTAATTTAAGACGTTGTCACGTCAAAATACGAGTCATTATCTATATAGATAATACCGTAACAGAGTTTTCCATTGTAAAGTCCTGAGCTATCTCCTCCGAAGATTCTGAACTACACATAACGATCTATTTACCAAAATTTTCGTTATTTTTTTCTTCGTATGATAGGCCTGTTTTTATTTTCCTAATGTTAACAGTTATTTTTATTTTTTAATTTAATCTATTTTACAATCGTAGATTTTTTGCATTTATCATCATTAATTCTTTTGTTTTGAAATGCGTTCTTTTGTTTACCTTTTACTAATTCTTATTTACTAATTTTTACTAATTTCTGCTTCATTTGATTATGATTATAATTTGTAAGTACTTTGTTATAATTTTTCATTTAAATAGAGCTCAATTTTTGTGTATGTTTCTTATTTGCATTATCTTTCCTAATGTCTTTGGCAACGTTTTTTTTTTCTCATAAATAGGCTGAGGTTATATTATTTTTCGAATTGTAGATTGAAATATTTATTTATGTCTTTCTTTTGCTTAATTATTTCTTCTTTATATTTGTTCTTATTTATTCTTTTTTTTACTCTTTCACAATCAAATTTTGAAAATGGCTAAATGGCCCCACTTCTCCCTATTTGCTTTTGCAGCTTTTCTTATTAAAACTTAGAATTAAGCTTTGCTTTTTTATATACATGTTTATTACACATTTAGAAATACTTTTTCTTTATATTTGCTCTTATTTACTCATTTTTTTACTCTTTCACAATCAAATTTTGAAAATGGCTAAATGGCTCCACTTCTCCCTATTTGCTTTTGTAGCTTTTATTTAAAAAAAAAATATTAAAACTTAGAATTAAGCATTGCTTTTTTATATACATGTTTGTTACACATTTAGCAATATATATACCAAAATATTTTTTTGAATACTTAACTCTTTTAGTGAATTTTTGTCAGGGGGGCTGCAAAAGTGCCGTACTTATGCAGTATTTTGATGCTTTTCCTGTGACAAGGATAATGAAATTTAAAATTAAGCTTTGCTTTTTTATATACATGTTATTTACACATTTAGCAATATATACACAGAAATATTTTGGAATATTTAACTTTTTTGGTGAATTTTTGTCAGGGAAGCTATGGACTGCCGTAATCATGCATTATGTTGATGTTCTTCTCATAAAAAAAATATTTGGGTTTGGAATTGGGCTTTGCTTTTTTGTATACATGTTTTTTACATAATCAGCTCCATTTTTGTGTCTTATTTTCTTTTTTGCAGTATCTTTCATAATGCCTGATTTGATTACTTGATCTATTATAGTTTTTCATTTGAATTTAGCTCCATTTTTGTGTCTGTCGTTTTTTTTTCTTCTCATAAATAGGCTGATGCTGTATTTGTGTACTCAATTGTTGCTTTTTGTGTCTGGTTTCTTTTTTGCAGTATTTTTTTGGAATCCTTTTTTTTTCTTCAATTGTTTCCTCACATGCTTGGAATTTTCTTTTTATGCCTGTCCTGGCTTTCAGTTTTATAGTTTTCCTCTGCTTGGTTCTTATTTTACCTTTTTTTTCAGCGTCTTCTGTCATTCCTCGAAAAGGCCGTGGAAGACTCACTTCCCTAACCGCTAGGCGTGCTAATATGACTCGCCGCAGGAACAAAACCACGATTGCTATTTCTCCAGTTTACTTTTTCACCAATGTCTATAATTTTTCACCTGAAAAGATTTTTTATTTTATTTGTTATTCAATAAACTATTATCACTTATTTTTGGTCTTCTTTTTATTTACTTATTTTACTGGGGGTTGGTGGAAGGATGGTTTAAGCCGTTGGTTTTCGACTGCTACGACCCGGGTTCGATTCCCGCATTGGGCACTTTTTTCTGAAAAAAAAAATGCTCCAATGGCTTCCGATTCTTGCAAAAGTCCAACCCCACCAGCAAGCGCAAGTAATCAAACGGGGCTCTGGCACATTTGTAAATGCAAAGTCGAACTGCTTTTCACATGTTTAGACATGTTGTGTACTTACAGTAAAAGCAGTCGCCTACTCTACCCACCATGATTATCAAGGCCTGAACCACGTGTACTAGCGATAAGCAAAAAAAAAATTATTTTACTCATTGATCTATACATACAATTATTTGCATACAATTATATACATGAGACATCAAAAATGGTCGAATTATCGTGTGTTGATTTAATTAGATTATTTTGTATATATAAAAAAATAGAATTGTTGTTTTTAATGAGGTCTTTTAAATGAATTTATTCCTTTAATATGTTGTCATATCTGCAATATAGTTGTGTTGTTTGCAATTTTCTTTTTTTTCCTTTCAAATATTTGTGTCCACTCTGAAATATAGTTTGTGAATTTATATTCCAATTTATTTTCTTATACACTGCGTGACATTGAAAATGGAACACCAAGAAATAGTGGCCAGAAAATTATGCAAATTTCAGGGTAGACGCGCCTAACCGAGTTATGCAAATGATGTAAAATGCGCAGCTCTCGTGCGCACATGGAGTAAGATATAAGGGAAGGAACTTGCAGAAAGGACAGTATTCGTGTCGTTATTTCTTCAAGGAAAATCATTGTAGAAATTTTGTTCTTGTGTCAAAAGACACGTGTAATAACAGAGAATGCCAGGTCATCGTAAACGGAGGCAGTTCAAGCAGACAGACGCTTTTACGAGGGGCATGGTGATCGGACTGAAAAGGGCAGGTTGGTCCATACGTCAAATCGCAGCTGATACACACCTTGGTGCGTCCACGGTGCACCGACTGTGGAGAAGATGGTTGGAACAAGGAAATGTGGCAATTTATAGGAATGTCGGTGCAACCAGAGTGACGTCAGCACGTGTGGATCGGCGTATCCTTCGACAAGCAGTGGCGGCCCCACAAGCCACTTGTACCGCCATCCTGCAACATGTGCAAGACACCCTAGATCATTCCATCTCGACCAGAACCATTTCCCGTCGATTGGTTGCTAATGGCTTGCACTCATGCCGTCCGCTAAGAAGACTGCCATTGACCCCACCGAATAGGCGCCAACGTTTGGAATGGTGCCGGGCTAGATCGACGTGGATGACGGAATGGCACAGGGTCGTGTTCTCAGATGAGTCGCGTTTCTGCTTGTCCAGTGATAGTCG
Source organism: Cordylochernes scorpioides (assembly GCA_030710605.1). Classification (NCBI taxonomy): domain Eukaryota; kingdom Metazoa; phylum Arthropoda; class Arachnida; order Pseudoscorpiones; family Chernetidae; genus Cordylochernes; species Cordylochernes scorpioides. The sequence continues at coordinate 20,282,106 of CP092882.1, read as the reverse complement.
CCGTGTACGCGTGTGGCGTCGACGTGGAGAAAGGTCCAATCCGGCAGCAATTGTGGAACGCCCCACCGTGCGACAACGTGGAATCATGGTTTGGGGCGCAATCGCGTATGATTCCAGGTCACCTTTACTTCGTATTCAGGGCACTATGACGGCCCAACGATACGTTGATGATGTGCTGCGACCGGTGACACTCCCCTACCTTCAGGGGGTACCCAATGCCCTTTATCAGCAGGATAACGCCCGACCGCACACTGCTCGCATTAGCCAACAAGCTCTGCAAGATGTACAGATGCTTCCCTGGCCACCGTACTCTCCTGATCTTTCACCAATCGAGCACGTCTGGGACATCATTGGACGCCGTTTGCATGCCTTGCCACAGCCGCGTTCAGAAGAAGAACTGTGGCAAATGGTTGAGAGGGAATGGAGAGCCATCCCTCAGGACGCCATCCGTACTCTGATTGACTCTCTACCTAGACGTGTTGCTGCGTGCATCGCCGTCCGCGGTGGCCCTACTTGCTACTAAGCCGACACCGTTCTCGCTCTGTATTATGACTATCATTTTGAAATAAAGATCACTTATTGTTCGTCCCTGTCTCTCTCTGTCTGCCGAGTTTCATCACTTTCTGGCCACTATTTCTTGGTGTTCCATTTTCAATGTCACGCAGTGTATATATATATATATTTTTTATTTCCAAAATATTTATTTAGACTTTCACCAATGCCTTTAGGATCTTTGTGATGGAACACGTATGGTGTTTCAGCGCATGTGCTCTCATGTCCTTGAAGCACATATACTGACAGTGCCCAAAGTTGAACACACTGTATAGTGTCTGAAATATCTTTGGCCCCTTCGGATACCAACCTTCGCTTCATTCTAGAGAGGCGCTAGTTTTCACTAAGGTTGGCTTTTGCTATGACTATAAATAAGGCTCAAGGACAAACCTTGGCTACAAGAGCCTGTGTATACGCACGGACAACTTTAAGTGGCTTTTTCAAGTGTGCGAACATTGGATAGCATACATGTAAAGATGACCCATATCTTTTGGTCCTTCAGATTTCAGACTTCCATTCATTCTGAATATTTGGGTTCTTCCTACAAGAGCCTGTGTTTAATTTTAAAGTGGCTGCCTTCGCCTCTGTAATACCTTTTTACCGGTAAAGTTGTATTTAAACAACAATCAACCTTGAAAATTTTATTTTTAAAATGGTCGAATTATCGAAAGTGTCGAATTATCGATAGTGTCGAATTATCGATAGTGTCGAATTATCGATAGTGTCGAATTGCAGTTTGTTTATTTATTTTTTAATAAGGTCCTCTTATCTTATCTGCAATATAGTTGTATTGTTCGAAGCACATATACTGACAGTGCCCAAAGTTGAACACACTGTATAGTGTCTGAAATATCTTTGGCCCCTTCGGATACCAACCTTCGCTTCATTCTAGAGAGGCGTTAGTTTTCACTAAGGTTGGCTTTTGCTATGACTATAAATAAGGCTCAAGGACAAACCTTGGCTACAAGAGCCTGTGTTTACGCACGGACAACTTTAAGTGGCTTTTTCAAGTGTGCGAACATTGGATAGCATACATGTAAAGATGACCCATATCTTTTGGTCCTTCAGATTTCAGACTTCCATTCATTCTGAATATTTGGGTTCTTCCTACAAGAGCCTGTGTTTAATTTTAAAGTGGCTGCCTTCGCCTCTGTAATACCTTTTTACCGGTAAAGTTGTATTTAAACAACAATCAACCTTGAAAATTTTATTTTTAAAATGGTCGAATTATCGAAAGTGTCGAATTATCGATAGTGTCGAATTATCGATAGTGTCGAATTGCAGTTTGTTTATTTATTTTTTAATAAGGTCCTCTTATCTTATCTGCAATATAGTTGTATTGTTCGAAGCACATATACTGACAGTGCCCAAAGTTGAACACACTGTATAGTGTCTGAAATATCTTTGGCCCCTTCGGATACCAACCTTCGCTTCATTCTAGAGAGGCGTTAGTTTTCACTAAGGTTGGCTTTTGCTATGACTATAAATAAGGCTCAAGGACAAACCTTGGCTACAAGAGCCTGTGTTTACGCACGGACAACTTTAAGTGGCTTTTTCAAGTGTGCGAACATTGGATAGCATACATGTAAAGATGACCCATATCTTTTGGTCCTTCAGATTTCAGACTTCCATTCATTCTGGATATTTGGGTTCCTCCTACAAGAGCCTGTGTTTAATTTTAAAGTGGCTGCCTTCGCCTCTGTAATACCTTTTTACCGGTAAAGTTGTATTTAAACAACAATCAACCTTGAAAATTTGATTTTTAAAATGGTCGAATTATCGAAAGTGTCGAATTATCGATAGTGTCGAATTATCGATAGTGTCGAATTATCGATAGTGTCGAATTGCAGTTTATTTATTTATTTTTTAATAAGGTCCTCTTATCTTATCTGCAATATAGTTGTATTGTTCGAAATTTTATTTTCTAATTTGTTCATTTTTTCTTTTTTTTTCACTCTAATAATATTTATTTAAATCTGAAAATTTTTATTTAATGCAATTTATTTAATAATTTATTTAATCCAATGTCTATAGTTTCTTCCCTGAAATTGCTTACCAAACATGAGTCAGTGTTTCCTCAGTGTTAACAGTTGGAGTGTTAGAATGCGGAGAAGCAAAATAACTCCCTACTGAATTTCTCAATAGTCTTACTCCCAGAGGAATGCATCCACACCAGTTAAACTCTAGGTTGGTGCTATTGTTATGCTTCTGAGAAGTTTTAATCCTAAGCAGGGTCTTTGAAAATGGTACACGTGTGGTGATACTGTGCATGTGCTCTCATGTCCTTAAAGTAGTGTAGTTCTGTTGTTTGCACTTTCATTTTCTGATTTGTTAAAATTTTTCTTCTATAGTTTCTCACCTGGGGGTCCTTCGGGTAAACCTGGGTCGTTGCCCGGGTCACTCGGCTATTTATATCTATATATATCTATACTTTTAAAGTCTCTGCAGGCCCTTTGGGTAAACCCTGGGCGTTGCCCGGGTCACTCGGCTAGTTTACATACATTAACGCTAATTTTGTAAAGGTTTTTTAAAATTGCATTGTGTGCACTTACCGTAACTTAGTTAGTAATATAAATTTCTCTCCCAATACTCAATACTTTTGTTAAAAAAAGTAACACTCGTATAAAAAATATATTTCAAAAAATACGCAAGCAACTTGGAAAAAAAAATGCAGAAGGCTCGTTGGTCGCTTAATTGGCCTGGTGTTGTTACTTCGCCTCGTATTTACTCCGCGTAAAAAAAAGTTCTTCAAATGAAAAAAAAAAAAAGCCAAAAATACAAATCAAAATGTAGCCGAAAAATTTCCTAAGGTTTATAAAAAGAGACATGCAAAATTTGGTACCAATTGGTTCAGTAGTTCTTAGTTTATCGCGAAACAGACAACAGACATTGACTTTTATATATAAGGAGATATATATACACACACACAAAAGCCTTTATTAAGACACACAGGTCTTACAGAGGATTCTCCTTGGGGTTACAAAACGGAGAAACCCATGAAAGTGGGAAATAAAAAATGGAGAAAGATTATATACATATGGTAAATATATATAGATTATAAGAAAGAATAAAAAAAAAAGGAGATATATATATAAACAATAGAAAAAAATAAATTGGTTTTAAGAAAACATTTACCCTCACACCCACAATAGGATAACCTTTTAATATAATAAGACCTCTATCTAAAGCACATCACCTAATTACATAGCCAAAGTGTCCTTTAGCGAGAGTTGCCCTCTTACCGGAGAGCAGTAATTGGCAAATTTGGGCGATGAAAACTGCCTTTTGTATAGGAATGTTGCAAGCAGGTACTCTCATGGAGGTTCTACTATAGCAATTATAAATTGCAAATAATCAAAATCTTTTATATAGAGAAATAAAAAACAAAGAAGGCATATCCTGACCACGAGCACATGAGCTTTTGTGTCAGGATCGTGGTCAGGAAATGCCTTCTTTGTTTTTAATATCAACACCTGATATTATTATTTTTCTATTATTTTTTTACATATAAAAATCAATCCAAGTTCCAAAATAACTTTATTAGATGCAACTCAAAAAGAGCAACCTAGTTTATGTTATTTACAATGAATAATATATTAACACAAAGCAATAACGCGCCATCTATACATATAAAATAAAAGGATTTAAAAGCGCGAATGTTTCTTTTATACATAAAACGAACTTCTACTGTCCTTACTGCGATGAAAAAATATACGGCTTGGCTCATCAGTGGTGAACCCTCCCAGCGGTTTCGCCAATTTAATCCATCAGACCGCATATAAAAGCAGAATGATCCAATACAGTATTAGAGCTCCGAGAAGCGGTCTGGTGGATTAAATTGGCGAAACCGCTGGGAGGGTTCACCACTGATGAGCCAAGCCCTCCCAATATATTTTTTCATCGCAGTAAGGACAGTAGAAGTTCGTTTTATGTATAAAATAAACATTCGCGCTTTTAAATCCTTTTATTTTAAATGAATAATATGTACAGGTTCTTCATATTTGTAGTGTATTCACATATTTACATAAAAATCAATATAAAATAATTTATTATATTACATACTATTTGTGATTAAATAGGTTGGTATTTGGAAACGCGATACATCTATTTTTCATCACATTCTGATAAACATATTTGATCAATTAATTTCAAAGTGTATTAATTTTATCCACAAGAGTAAACCTGTCTTAGAGGATCCTATTGTAGGCATTTATAATGTAGGCGTTCACACATAAATAATACCTAGAACTTCTCCTTTATAATTACAATGAGTTAGACGAATGACCCATTCAATGAAAAGTTTTACATTTACAAAGGCCAATGATAAAGTATGTGTGAAATTATATACCTTTATAATATGGTTCAAAATCACATAAATAGGTACCGCTCAGCAAGAGCAACCTAGTTCATGATAATTGAAACAGTGAATAATATATGTGAAGGTTATTCACATATTAAACAAATTTTAACGCGGGATTCAATCCCTGTTCATGACTGTCGGGAATCGAGCGTGTTACCCTCTCATCCACCGACTTGTATCTTTATAATATATTTTATGCTTCTACCTAATGTAAATTAATGTAAAGAAACTGTGTGTTTTTATAAAATGATTATTATGTTTGACTAAATTCTTTATCTATTATCTAAATAGTGTTGGATATATGTAAAGAGCTCTCTGTTACCTAATCTAAAGTTAAAAGGGAATACCTGGATCTGTAAAGAAAAAAAAACATTTTTTTCACAAAATATTTCGAGAGATTGCTCCCTCTTTATCAATTTATTGCACAGTTACTCAATTTACAAATTCTTGTAGATCACATGAAAACAACTTTGTAAATTAAGTTTAATAAATAAATTGATAAAGAGGGAGCAATCTCTCGAAATATTTAGAGAAAAAAAATATTTTTTCTTTATAGATCCAGATACGCTCTTCTATATAAACTCATTTGATGTATCGCCTTTTGACTCAAACTAACCTAAAAGCGTTTACTTTAAACGTTTTTATATACATTTAACTATTTCAGATTTTCTCATTGCTTACTCGCGATGACAATACGAAACTATTTAGAACTTTTTTAAATTGGGAATATTTTCAAATATTATAAATACGTGTTCCATTCTCGATTAAAAATGGAAAGTTATTTGATACGTATAAAATTTTCTTTTTTAAAACAATTATTAAACTTTAGAATAAGTTCTAATGTATTTATTTATATAACTTTTATACATAAAACAAACTTCTACTGTCCTTACTGCGATGAAAAATATATTGAGAGGGCTTGGCTCATCAGTGGTGAACCCTCCCTGCGGTTTCGCCAATTTAATATACCAGACCGCTTCTTAGAGCTCTAATACTGTATTGAACGATTCTTCTTATATAAGCTGCAATTAAAGGTGTATTCTTAGAAATGGTATTTAAGTAAACTATGGACATTAGAACATTAGAATTATATTTATGTTTATATTTCCTGAAAATATAGATAGCGCGTTATAGCTTTACATTAATTTATGCCTAACTGGCTTTTCCCTTATTGTCTGTGGAAGGCATTGTTCGATGCAAATATTTATATGTGATTCTACCGTCCTAAAAGCTTATGTCCATAGTTTGCTTGAATACCATTTCTGAGATCCCTCCCATCAGTACAGCCTATAAAAGCAGAATCTACCTATACAGTATTAGAGCTCCAAGAAGTGGTCTGGTAGATTAAATTGTCTAAACCGCTGGGAGGGTTCACCACTGATGAGCCAAGCCCCCCCAATATATTTTTTCATCGCAATAAGGACAGTAGAAGTTTTTTTTAAATGTATAATAGAAACATTTATGCTTTATATATAATGTTGACATTTCTTTTATATAGATGGCGCGGTATAGCTTTATGTTAATTTATAGAAGCAGTTTTGTTAGAAACAACATGCGGTAAGTGCAACATTGAAACTATGTCAACAATGATGGCATGAACAACATAAGTGTTAGTCACAAAATGCGGGCTGCCCAGCTAAGTTCAATAAGGTGGATGTCGAAGCAAACAGGTACTTACCTGGGTGTGTGTGTTATCAAACCCAATCAATTTGTATCAAGGGAAGGTATTAAGGATGGTCTATCCCCCGCCGCCAGTTAACAAATAAAGGATGACACCGGGATTAGTATTCTCCCCATCTATCTCTAATTGATCTCTTTGTAATTAGGGGCGCTAGTTAGCGGCCTGATTAATGGGGAGGGCGCCGCGGTTCTCTACCCCCCCCCCCCTCCACCCTACCCCCTTTTTTCTGGTCTCCCCTTCACCTGTCGACATAGGCGCCGGTGTCTGACACTTCTTTTCCACTTCCCCTGTCGACATGGGCGCCTGTGTTTCGCACCGTTGTTCTCCCTCACTTGTCGACATAGTGGCCTGTGTTTCACACTGTTGTTCTCCCTCACTTGTCGACATAGTGGCCTGTGTTTCACACCGTTGTTCTCCCTCACTTGTCGACATAGTGGCCTGTGTTTCACACTGTTGTTCTCCCTCACTTGTCGACATAGTGGCCTGTGTTTCACACTGTTGTTCTCCCTCACTTGTCGACATAGTGGCCTGTGTTTCACACTGTTGTTCTCCCTCACTTGTCGACATAGTGGCCTGTGTTTCACACCGTTGTTCTCCCTCACTTGTCGACATAGTGGCCTGTGTTTCACACTGTTGTTCTCCCTCACTTGTAGACATAGTGGCCTGTGTTTCACACTGTTGTTCTCCCTCACTTGTCAACATAGTGGCCTGTGTTTCACACCGTTGTTCTCCCTCTCATGTCGACATAGTGGCCTGTGTTTCACACCGTTGTTCTCCCTCTCATGTCGACATAGTGGCCTGTGTTTCACACCGTTGTTCTCCCTCTCATGTCGACATAGTGGCCTGTGTTTCACACCGTTGTTCTCCCTCACTTGTCGACATAGTGGCCTGTGTTTCACACTGTTGTTCTCCCTCACTTGTCGACATAGTGGCCTGTGTTTCACACTGTTGTTCTCCCTCACTTGTCGACATAGTGGCCTGTGTTTCACACTGTTGTTCTCCCTCACTTGTCGACATAGTGGCCTGTGTTTCACACTGTTGTTCTCCCTCACTTGTCGACATAGTGGCCTGTGTTTCACACCGTTGTTCTCCCTCACTTGTCGACATAGTGGCCTGTGTTTCACACCGTTGTTCTCCCTCACTTGTCGACATAGTGGCCTGTGTTTCACACTGTTGTTCTCCCTCACTTGTCGACATAGTGGCCTGTGTTTCACACTGTTGTTCTCCCTCACTTGTCGACATAGTGGCCTGTGTTTCACACCGTTGTTCTCCCTCACTTGTCGACATAGTGGCCTGTGTTTCACACCGTTGTTCTCCCTCACTTGTCGACATAGTGGCCTGTGTTTCACACCGTTGTTCTCCCTCACTTGTCGACATAGTGGCCTGTGTTTCACACCGTTGTTCTCCCTCACTTGTCGACATAGTGGCCTGTGTTTCACACCGTTGTTCTCCCTCACTTGTCGACATAGTGGCCTGTGTTTCACACTGTTGTAAGATTATTATTTCACATATTTTTCTATTCAGAAACTTTCTTCTATTGCCGCTCTGTTCTTCTCATAGAAATAAATCAACAATTGTTTTAATAAAAATAAATTGCCTTGTCATCCCTACGTTTGTCTTCCCTCATTTTTCTTCAAATGACAATATTCGGACTTTGTTTTCTTTTCTAGTGCGGCACTCGATAAACATTTATTTTTCATTGAAATGTATGACAATCACCCAGAGATATCTTGGCAATTGAGCAGTAAACTATCATTCTCTTCCTCGTTAGGCTAAATATTTATCTTTTAACAGAAATACCTGTAGAAATTATATTACTTGTGATATACCTGTGTCACTCAAATTAATCCTGATAGATCCCCAGAATCTCAAATATGCAAACAAAGACTGATCTACTTCAGACATACATATGTTTATGACACAACATACATATGTATGTACGTATAATATTTTTAAAATTTTATTTCAATTTAAAGCGCTATGTCCCCCTAGGTACACTTGTGCTGTTATACATGTATGCCTTTATATTTGTCTATACATATATATACAATTATTTTAGGCCGTGAATAGAATAGTCATATGATATTCAATAGTCATATAATGAGAGTAAATGGGTTAGAAAAGATGTTGATGTTAGTAAAAAAATGAAGGAAGAGAGAAAGACCTGCAATGAGCTGGCTAGAAGAATTCGAGAAAACTACCTGAAGGCCACTATATGAGCATTGAGTGATGTTCACTAACAGCTCAAATTGGAGAATATTTGTTCATATGGTCACCAAGGGTCAAACTAGACTTGATGAAGGCTAACAACAAACTATAGAAGAATTTTTTTTTTGCTTATCCCGTAGTACACGTGGTACAGGCCATGATAATCATGGTGAGTAAAATAAGGCGACTGCTTTTATTGTAAGTGTGCACCACATGTCTACACATATGAAAAGCGGTTCGACTTTGCACTTACAAATGTGCCAGAGCCCCGTTTGGCTACTTGCACTCGCTGGTGGGTTGGACTTTTGCAAGAATCGGGGGCCATTGGAGCATCTTTTTTTTTTTTTTTTTTAATCAGTAAAAAGTGCCCAATGCGGTAATCGAACCCGGGTCGTAGCGGTAGAAAACCAACGGTTTAGATCATCCTTCCACCGACCCCCACAGAAGAAAAATAAAGTTTGAAAGTTTGTACGAATATTTTCTATCAAAAAGAAACTCTTTAAGTAATAGAAATAGTGATTCTTAGTCATAAAAAGTTATTTTGAACTTAAAATGAATTTTCAATGAGCACAATCATTTCCAGGAGTGACCAGAAGTATCGACACTCATGGACAAAATTTAAGGAAGTTGTACTTTTCAGCATGTATATCGGGATTCAGACAATAACTCTGAAAGATATTTGATACACAGTGACCTTTATTGAAACCACACGAGATAACAAAGTGTAAACAAAATTGCCTCTGTCTCCTTCAAAAAAAACAGATGATAGGCGAAAATAAAGACTTACCACTTCCTTAAGCTTTGTCCAGGAATGTATATTTTTAGCGGTCATCCATGGGAGACGTTAAATTATCATATAAATAAAACTTTTTTTTTCAAATGTGGGATGATATTTTCATGTCTTACAGTATATCGATATTAAATTACAAGATATTTTCTCACAATGAGTGAGTTTATTAAAAAAACGCTAGCTTTCAAGCGATAATCGCTCTTCAACGGGCTTAATAAAATATGATAAGATAAAGTCGATATTTTATTAAGCCCGTTGAAGAGCGATTATCGCTTGAAAGCTAGCGTTTTGTAATAAAAAGAAACTCATTGTGAGAAAATATTTTGTAATTTTAAAACTTTTTCACAATTTTATCATGAACAGAGTATATCGGTATGGTAAGTCGAGAGGCAGTGTGTCATGTTTCTCAACCAGCCTTGAGTGAGGTGGTGTGTGATTATTCCGAGGTACTGGTTAGAATGGGTGGGCCAAGGTTGTTGCTGTAATTGCACCGTGACTGTAGTCCCGGCTGTTTGGTGCCTTTACACCTCTACACTCATGGACAAAAGGAAGTGGATAGACTTTGATATCGCCGCTTGTCTTTTTTTCTTTTAAAGAGACAGAGCCAATTTTGTTTACACTTGGTTATCTCGTGTATCTTCAATTAAAGTCACTGTGTATCAAATATCTTTCAGAGTTATTGTTTGAATCCCGATATACATGGTAAAAGGTACAACTTCCTTAAGTTGTGTCCATGAGTCTACACTCTGGTCACTCCTAGAAATGATTGCTCATTGAAATTTCAGTTAGAGTTTAAAAAATTCTATACACAGTTACGAGCGTCTTTCCTAATCAGTCGTCTGTCTCTGTCACCGTTTGCTTTTTTTTTGGAATGGCGCCCTCCTATTGGTTGGATACGGTCACGCCACCTTTGCTCCCCCCCCATCATGCCTCCCCCACTCGCTCTTTCGTTTTTGTAACTATTGGTTTGGAGCGGGTCGCTCTTTAAATAAATGCATATATTAGTTAATAACTAAATGGAATCCTCTCTTTCCTTTTCCCAGTATGAGACGCCTACGGAAGCCAACAGTACATAGACAGATAAAGCACATAGGCTATAGTTATTAACTAATATATGCATTTATTTAAGGCGCCAATATATAATTGTAACAAATAGTATTTGAATAAAAACATTCAATCGGGTAAAACACGGGCGTTGCCCGGGCCATTCGGCTAGTATATATATATATATACTAGATTTCCATCTATATATATATATTACATCTTCCTTATTGTCTTTTTGACACGGGGATTAATCTCTTCTTTGTGGAGAAACTGAATTTACAGATAACTTGTTTAAGAATGGGTTTCATCTTTTGACTTAAATTTAAAAGACTATATGAGAGAGGTACAATAATAGTAATAATGACTTTATTTTTCAATATGTTTACAAGTTTATTTTCTATAAGAAGTGTATTGTGAATTGTCTATTAACATATTCTCATTTAGAACATCAAAATTATAGCATCAAAATAAAGCAAAGATATTTACAATTGCAATTTTGACTCTTTGTCAGTGCTGTGGTCCTCGCAGATAAGGTCCCCTGATGTCCTGCAGCTCTCCAGCAGTCTTTCTATGACTTCACCTGGTGGCTGTTTGATAAAATGGTCCTCTGGCCTTGATCCACCTACATTACATTCTTATAGCTGTCTCCTGTCATCTGGTCATCGTCGCTCTCTTAGATGTCTTCTATGGTTTTAATAGTCGTGTGATCCATGATTTTCTATAGTTTTTCATTCTAACCTTCCTCGTCTCCACACGCCAGCTCTCTACATTGTTCCAGAAATCGATCCATGACTTCCATTTCTTCACATTCTACACATCCCACGAGGAATCCCGAGCTTATGTGCTGACTACATATTTTAACCTGTCAATGCATTTTATTTTTATTTCTGTGTACACCTATCCCCCGATTTACACGTTTTTATCAGGAACGTATCTACCGTGTAAATCGGGGGATAGGTGTACTGTTGCGCTGCCGCCGTGTCAGGGATGGCCAAATAAGCACGCAATAAGGATCTCTGTTTGACTCTTCCTCATTTGCCTTTGTGTATTCATAGAGAACAAAGTAAGTAACATACATCATCCAACAACAGGGACTTCACTGCTGGCTGTCAGATGGACTTCTTTCTTCTTGACTGGTCTGTTTTGACCAATAGACCTGGCTCTTCGCCCGAATATAATCCAGATGCGTTTCAAACACGTTTGAGAGCACCTATAATCACTTTAATAATTTTAGTTTAAAAAATTGTGCAAAAATTAACAAAAAATCGATTATAGATGAAAACTTGGTCCGGAGGATATATTGATCTACAACAATAAAGGTCGCCTCTCCCGTCAAAATAGAGACGCTAATACTAAGCGCCATCTATTGACTGTCTCCATAAACTAGCGGACTCAAGTCGCTGACAAAGCCACAACATCAGCTTTGACAAAGAGAGAACTGACGAAGGCTATTAGCCCGAAACCATGTTCTCCAGGTGGGCGCTTCACAGTTTTCCAAAGCTGGTGTTATGGCTTTTGTCACCGACCCGAGGCCGCTAATTTGGAGAGAGGGTCAATAGATTACGCTTAGTTTCAACGTCTATTTTGACGCGAGAGGCGACTTTTATTTCCTACTAATCAAATTTAGTTATTTGTTCTATCAGTGACTCGCCCAGTAGTGAAAGTATAAGTTCAAAAAATTGGTTATCGGCTTATTAAAATCATCACATGTTTTTTTTTTAGATTTAAAATAGTCTATATGTGTTAATGTGTGTCTAACTTCAGCGATAACTACATGTAAATTTTCTTAATGATTGATTTGGTTTGGAGGGCAACAAGCATCCATTTACTATTTCATTTTATATATACACACTTATGTAAAAAACTTAAGAAAGTGGAATTTCTTTGATGTCGTCGGTCGTCTGTCTTTTTGAAGGAGACAGTGGTAATTGTGTTCACACTTGGTTATATCATGTGTTTCTAATAAATGTCACTGTAATATATTTCAGAGTTATTGTCTAAATCCCGATATACATGGTAAAAGGTACAACTTCCTTAAGTTTTGTCCATGAGTGGATATGTATATAAAGATGTACTACTATCAATTACTAGAAAGATTTGAAAAGGGTTAATCAACTTATCACATCACAAGTTATCACATCACTCGTTTGAAATATTTTAATAGGGGTCGATGGAAGGGTGGTCGAAACACACCGTTGGTTTTTACCGCTACGAACCAGGTTCGATTCCCGCATTGGGCACTTTTTTTCTAATTAAAAAAAAAATGTTCTAATGGCCCCCAATTCTTGCAAACGTCCAACACCACTAGCGAGTGCAAATAACCAAACGGGGCTCTAGCACATTTTTAAGTGCAAAAGTCGAACTGCTTTTCACATGTATAGACATGTGGTGCACTTACAGTAAAATCAGTTGCCAATTTCTACCCACCATGATTATCATGGCCTTTACCACGTGTACTAGAGATAAAAAAATTAATAGTGGCAATTTTAAAAAGTCAATATTATAAAATGGAATGCACATTATAACTTTCAGCGGAAAAGACCATTTTGCAAGTATAAAATATTTTAAAACTTTATTAAAAGCATGGATTCAAGTCAACATAATCGGTTTCCTTCAAAAGAGCGACAGTGTTTTTTTTTTTTTTTGCTTATCCCTAGTACATGATAATCATGGTGGGTAGAAGAAGGCGACTGCTTTTACTGTAAGTGCACCACATGTCTACACACGTGAAAAGCAGTTCGACTTTGCACTTACAAATGTGCCAGAGCCTCGTTTGGTTACTTGAACTCGCTGGTGGAGTGAGACTTTTGCAAGAATCTGGAATCATCGGAGCATCTTTTTTTTTTATCAGAAAAAAAGTGCCCAATGCGGGAATCGAACCCGGGTCGTAGCGGTCCAAAACCAACGGTTTAAACCATCCTTCCTACGACCCCCCTAAGAGTGGCAGTGAGTTCTAGAAACGTAGAAATGAAGTTTTTTCACAAAGGTTTCAGTATATTGTAACTAACCTTGATATATGTATTCCTAATTGAAAGTGTTTCCTCTAGGCACATTGAGCTAACAAAGAATGTTAACCACATGCAGAGAGTGTGGTGTATTGTGTGCCAATCCAATTTGAATACGAATGTACAATCTGACCTCCAGACACGCCTTGGAAGGTTCTTTCACCAGCTCAATGTCTGAACAACCCTGCTACAATGCTTGTATCTAGATCACATCTATTTAAATGGACTTCTACTGGAGATGTCACTTTGTTCTATCACATCTAATGGAATAACATACAGACACCATTATTAAGACATGTTCTTATACGTTAATTCATCATGGAGTCTGCAAATAAAAAGGATTTTAAAAGTGAAATCTATTTACATTTAAGGATATAAATGAAAATTTTATATATACAGGAAAACCTAATTACCAGGTCTATTAGTATGAAACGCGAAAATTTTCAGTGAATTCAAAAGTTCGCCAATTCCATACAACAAAAGATTTTTTATTCAAAGTAATTGTCCTGATTAGCTATACACTCGGACCACCTTTCAGGCAATTTTCGAATTTCTTGTCTGAAAAATCCTATTCCTTTTGAGTCGAACCAGTCAACAAGCCATTTTCTAAGTATGTCTGAGTTCGAAAATTCCTGGTTTTTTAGGGCGTGTCCTAAAGATGTGAAAAGGTGGTAGTCCGACGGCGCTAAGTCTGGTGAGTACGGTGGGTGGGGTAAGAGTTCCCAGCCCAAGTCTTTTATGGTGTTTTTGACCACTGTAGTGTTGTGGGCTGGAGCGTTGTCATGCTGCAGTATCAGCTTGTTGTGCTTTTCACGCCATTCCGGTTTTTTTTTCATTCAACGCCTCTCTCAAACTGTGCATTTGTTGTTCGTAGCGACTAGTATTGACCGTTTCGAATATAATATTCTTTTCAAGAACTATCTGATTGAATAAATATATTGCCTAAATATTATTAAAAGCTTAGAAAACCCATTGTTTACAGTGATATAAATAACATTTCTGCACTAATAAATACCCGCAAGGACAAAACTTAAGGAAGTTGTACCTTTTAGCATGTATATTGGGATTCAGATAATAACTCTGAAAGATATTTGATACATAGTGGCCTTTATTGAATACACACGAGACAACCAAGTTTGAACAAAATTGCCTGTGTCTCCTTAAAAAAAAAAAAAAAAAAAAACAGACGACCGGCGATACCAAGAACTTTCCACTTTCTTTAAGTTTTGTCCATGAGTGTTCTTAGCGAATGACAATCTATACAATATAGCCTTAAAAAGAAAATCTATCTCTCGCATCAAAATAGACGCCAAAACAAGTTTTTTTTAACGTTATTTTGATAAGAAAAAGAAAGAATTATTATTATTATTATTATTCAAAGAAAACAATAACCTTCCTGCAGAATTTCCATTAGAGGGTTGGTGGAGAAATGGTATAAACTGCTGCTTTTCCACAACTACGACCCGGGATCGAATCCTGCATTGGGCACTTTCGGAAGAAAACATTGTTTCAATGACTACCGATTCTTGTCAACCCCACCAGTGAGAGGTAGTAACCAAAACGGGGCTCTGTCACACTTGTAAGTTTAAAAGTCGAACTGCTTTCTACAGGCGTTTATATGTGGTGCTTGTTGTTAGTGTCCATCAAGTCGACTTTTAATGACTATACAGACAAATATTCTCCAATTTGATCTGTAACTGACCACCACTCGACACTCATCTAGTGACTTCCGGTCATTTTCTTGACCCCTTCTAGCCAGCTCAGTGCAGGTATTTCTTCAATTTTTCCGAATACATCAACGTCTTTTCTAAACTACACTGGTGTTCAAAAAATAAGAAACTTAACCAATATTGAAATTTTTCAAAAGCTAATTTATTAAAAAATATAAAATTTAGTATACAAATAGTTTAAACTATGGAGAATTTGACTAGCTATATGAAAATAAATAAAAATATTTGAAATTATGAAATATGCAAATAATTACCAACATACCCAAAGCTAAGGTTCCAGATCTTAAAGAAATAAGATATCAATAGGGAGTATCATCACCTCTAACAGCTATCAAGGTCTCACAGCGAGCCCTCATACTGTTTACCAGGCTTTGGAGGAGGTCCAGGGGTAGTAAACCCCACTCCTCCAATAGAGCAGTTCTTAGCTCAACGAGGGTTCTGGGAGAGGGGTGACGAGCTCCAATACGCCTCCCTAGAGCATCCCACACATGCTCTATTGGATTCAGGTCCGGAGATCTGGCTGGCTAATCCATCCTTCGAATATTCTCACTCTGGAGATATTCATTGACTAGCCTAGCCCTATGCGGACGAGCATTATCGTCCATTAAAATTAAATTGTGACCAATTTGATCTCTAAAAGGTCTTAGATAGGGCTCAAGGATCTCGTCCCTGTACCTTTGGGCAGTTAAAGTGCCCCCAGAAAAAATGTCGAGGGGTGTGCGACTGCTAGAACTGATGCCAGCCCAGACTAAGAGACTGCCCCCTCTAAAACTGTCTACAAACTGTATTTCCCTGATGTTACTGGGATGATAGCGGGTTCCAGGCTCCCTCCAGATGAAAACTCGTCGAGAATCTGTGTTTAAACTAAATCTTGACTCGTCACTGAAGAGAACATTGGCCCACTGATCATGAGTCCAGGCGTGATGTTCCAAGCACCAATTTAAGCGGGCTCTCCTGTGAGCAGAGGTTAAAGGGATACAGACCATTGGTCGTCTTGCATAAAGAGCACCTTCGTGAAGCCTTCGGTAAACAGTTTGTCTTGAAATTCTCGTTCCAGTAGCACTTGAGAGTTCATTAGAGAGTTGAATAGCTGTCATCTCCTTATGGCGCTTGGCAGTGACGACCAGATAACGGTCTTCAGAGGTAGCTGTTTTTCTTTTTCTACCAGAACCTTCTTTTCTTTTGATGGTTCCTGTCTCAATGAACTGTTTCCATATTTTGCTGACCACAGATTTATTCACATTTAGCCATTTTGCTACTTAAACTTGTGATTGCCCTGCCTCCATTCTTCCAACAGCTCTCCATTTTAAATCATCTGCTAAAATTTTTCGTAAACTCATAATTAACTAAGGATTAAATAAAATTATAATTGGACAATTCTTATATGGGGTAAACGACACGCCAAATAGCACACTTATAAAGACAAGCAAAAATTTGCATATTTTCAATTTTACCGAATCGAATGGTTGCGATAAATAAATTTTACGACTTAAAATACATAATTAAGTTACTTTTTAGCTTTCAGCGTTGTATATTTTAAAACATATCATTAAAAAACAAAAGTTTCTTATTTTTTGGACACCAGTGTATTTACTCTCATTATTTGTCCGAAGTGCGTCAGTCTTTGTTTACATATTTCTGTTTCAGGAATCGCCTTGGATGGATCATAATTAATGTGACGCACTTACAGTAAAATCATTCGCTAACTACCCATCATGATTATCATGGCCTGTGCCACGTTTGATTGGGCTAAGTAACATCACCCACAGACATTCTACCTACACTCATGGACAAAACTTGAGGAATTTGTACCTTTGACCATGTATATCGGGACTCAGACAATAACTTTGAAATATATTACAGTGACCTTTATTGAAGACACATGAGATAACCAAGTGTGAACAAAATTGCCCGTCTCCTTCAAAAAATAGACTATCGGTGTCCATGAGTGTATATTATATTGTTGACTGTAGAGATTTAAACTACACACGGGAGGCAGATACTGTACACACTAGGGGAGAGTGCAATATAAATTGTTTTTTTTTTTTAAATATATATATATATACCTAGGACACGTGGTACAGGCCATGATAATCATGGTGGGTATAAGTAGGCGACTGATTTTACTGTAAGTGCAACACATGTTTACACACGTGAAAAGCAGTTCGACTTTTGCACTTACAATTATACCAGAGCCCTGTTTGGTTACTTGCACTCGCTGACGGGGTCGGACTTTATAAGAATCTGTGGCCATATGAGCATTTATAAATTGGTGCGATATTGAAGTAATGCGTGTGACCATCCAAGTATTCCAAATGACTCACCCGCCATTAAGCTAATAGAAGTACAAAAAGTCCAAGAGCCATTAGCCTAAGTCGCGGTAATGGAGAGAGACAGAAATAAGTCGCTAATGGAACCTTTCAAAATAGAATCTTTCTTCTTCCACGTCTGTCGGTTAATTAGATTCCAAGATACAATCTCTTCCTTTTTAAAAGGCTTTTGTTTAACTTGATTCTATGTCTGTCTGTACACAAATCTTGTAATCAATGTTTTATATACTTATAGAAAACCTGGAAATATGAAATTTAGTTTACTTGTACACACCTGATGACATAACAAGATGACAAAATATCTGAATTCTGGGTGATCAGGAATATACTAATTTCTATATTTTCTTTCAATTTTTGTGATATATTTTCAATATACTTATAGAACACCTAGAAATATGAAATTTAGTTTACTTGTACACACCTGATGACTTAGCAAGATGACAAAATGTCAAACTTCTTAATGGTCGGGGTGTGATCGGGAATATACTCATTTCTATATTTCCTTTCAATTTTTGTGATCGATTTTTATAATACTTACAGTGCAGCTAGAAGTATGAAATTTAGTTCACTTGTTCGAACTTGGTGAAATTGCAAATTAACAAAATTTTAGACTTCTGGGTGGTCAGGAATATACCTTTTTCTATATTTCCTTTCAATTTTTGTGATCGTTTTTATAATACTTACAGTGCAGCTAGAAGTATGAAATTTAGTTCACTTGTTCGAACTTGGTGAAATTGCAAATTAACAAAATTTTTAGACTTCTGGGTGGTCAGGAATATACTTATTTCTATATTTCCTTTCAATTTTTGTGAACGATTTTTATAATACTTACAGTGCAGCTAGAAGTCTGAAATTTAGTTCACTTGTTCGAACTTGGTGACATTGCAAGATGACAAAATTTTGTACTTCTGGGTGGTCGGGAATATACTTATTTCTATATTTCCTTTCAATTTTTACGATCGATTTTTGATTTACTTATAGAACACCTAGAAGTATGAATTTAGTTCACTTGTTCGAACTTTGTGACATTGCAAGTTGACAAAATATTAGACTTCTGGGTGGTTCGGTAATATAATAATTTCTATATTTCCTTTTAATTTTTGTGATCGACTTTTAATTTACTTATAGAAAATGTAAAAGTCTGAAATTTGGTTCACTTGCTCAAACATGATGACATAGAAAAATTACAAAATATCATGCTCCTGAGTGGTTCTGGGTAGTCGGAAATATGCTAATTTATATATTTCCTTTCAATTTTTGTGATCGATTTTTAATATACTTACAGTGCACACCTAGAAGTCTGAAATCAAGAAACTCCATCTTCCACAGTAAAATTTATCGTTTATGTGATAAAATACAAATAATATATCTTTATTTATGGAGCTCTTCTAACCAGAATGTATGATTTTTGAGCCCCGATGGACCCATAAAGCGGAATATATACAAAACACTATATACAAAGCACTGTTGGAGGGGGATGGGTAGCCAGAGGATCATCGCCGGGGGATGCCAGGAGAGCCGGGAAAAATAACATACAAAAAAACTAAGGTCACGCGTGAACAAACTAACAAAAATAAATAATAATAATGATACTCTCGAGAAATTAAAACAAACAAAAATAAGAGGTGTTATTTACACACGATAAATTACATTAAACTAGTTTCTCTTCTTTTTATTTTAATCTCTGGGTAATTGTTATTTATTTAGTCAACCCTGGGAGTATACACAAATTGCCAACTACTCGACTGGGGAATTCGAAACTGATTTTACTGCAAGGGCACAACACTGTGTGTGTAGACATGTATGACCTTTTCCAAAAAGATCAGCTTCAGTATCAGTATAAAAGCAAAACTACCCAATGCAATATTTTACAGCGGTATAGTAGATTAAACGGGTAGCTTCTGGGAAGGTTCACCACTGATAAACCAGACCCTCCCAATAATTTATCATTACAGTAAGGGCAGGATAAAATTGTTTTAATTCAAAAAGAATTATACGCTCAAAAATTAGTTTATATTTCTTATAACATGGCGCATTAAACATTATATTTACATGTATGAAAATTCGAAACTATTATAGACGCGTAAGACTTTTATTATAATTAAATAATTTCTACTGCCCTTACGCGTACAGGCGTACAGACTTTGGTCTAGGTAGCTCACTATCCAATGGTGCCCTTATGCGTCTATAATAGTTTCGAAATTTCATAACAGATGGCGCGCTAATGCATAATATATTTACATGTAGAATTGTATACGCACAGGTAGGAAGCAGTTATGTAACTTATAAATGTGCCAGGTCCCTGTTTGATACTTGCACTCGCAGGATAAGAGCTGTGTAGAAATAAATTTTAATTATATATATTTAAAAAAAAAATATCGTTTAAAATGTTTATAATTTTCATAGGATACAATGTTTAATAAAATGTTGTTTGTTGTCGATATTTCTTGTGTTAAAGATAACATCGCTATGTTATTTTGTATATAGGGGGTCGGTGGTCTAAACCGTTGGTTCTCGATCGTTACAACCCGGGATCGAATCCCCCATAGGGCACTTTTTCTTATTAAAAAATTTTAAAATGCTACAAAATGGCCCCTACAATGATCCAAACGCACCAGCGAGTATAGTGTGGGAATTATGAACATTCGATTCTAATTTTTAAAAATGTTTTTCTTCCTATGAAAGCTGTAAATATGTAGCAGGATATTTCGAATCCAATGTTCAATTTGAATAATTATTATCATATTAATATGGTATTCCCGAGAAAAACAAAACAAAACAAAAAGAATCTTTAATTATACAATAACAACGCTAAACCGGTAGAGAGAAATCAGTAAGTATTCCCTTCTGTAGTAAAGGACGTATGCATTTATATGTGTATGCAATATGCAATAATGTGGGGAAAAAGAAAGAAATACTTTAGATATGTAAAAGGGAATCTAGAGAACGGTCATTTCAAGAAGAAACCAGAAGTATCCTTGTTCTCTCGGTGGTATTTCATTGCAAGTTCTAGTATAGGGAATTACCGTGAATCTAAAATATAAAAATGCTTATATTGGATTTTCGAAAACTGAAATCCTTTTCAACATATATAAATAATAAACAAATCGGATTTTCCGAGAATGAGTTTGTTGCTTTATTTTATACGTATTCTTCTCAAGCTTTAGTATATAACAAACCCTTCTTATACTTCTATAGAAGTATACGACATGTCCTGTAGAAGGGTTTGTGATAGCCGAAATCTTGAGAAGAATACGTATAAAATAAAGCAACAAACTCATTCTCGGAAAATCCGATTTGTTTATTATTTATATATACAGTTAAACCTGTCTGAAGCGCCCTCTCTAAATAGCGCCTTCCTCTCTATAGCGCCCAATTTTAAATAGTACGATGCGATTTACATTAAAAGTGACCTGTCTACAGCACCCTATTTTGGTGAGTCCCAAGAGGGGGTCAATAGACAGGTTTAACTGTATTGAAATTTTATATCTATAGTGTTGTTAATATATGGGTTGCTCTATATATAAAAAAAGTATCTCTAGTATACGTGGTACAGGCCAATGATAATCAAGTAGGCGACTGCTTTTACTGTAAATGCACCACACGTCTATACATGTAGAAAGCGCAGTTTGACTTTTGTACTTATAAATGTGTCAGAGCCCCGGTTGGTTACTTGCACACGCTGGTACAGTTTAATCATTGTAGGGGTCATTGTAGCATTTTTTAATAAGAAAAAGTGCCCAATGGGGGATTCGATCCCGGGTTGTAACGATCGAGAACCAACGGTTTAGATCACCGAACCCCTATATACAAAATAACATAGCGATGTTAGCTTTAACGTAAGAAATAGCATATCGTCAACAAACAACATTTTATTAAAACATTGTATCCTATGAAAATTATAAACATTTTTAACGATATTTTTCAAAAATATATATAATTAAAATTTATTTCTACACAACTCTTATCCTGCAATGAATAAAAATATTTCATTGATAGAGGACGAATATCTTAGATTACATAATGACCTAGAGAGCAAATTCATAAAATCACATTATGATTTCGTGCTTTTTATATGAAAGGAATAATAGTTATTGATGATATTTCATTCTATATATCCCAGTACAATTTAATTTTTGAACTTTTCCCCCATATAGATAGACTTATTTCTACGTCCAAGAAGGAAGAAAACAACGATAGAAAGAAAAACTAAGTAAATAGGTAATCAGTTATATACAGTCTTGGTGAAGAGACATATCAACTGTGTTTGCGCCTAGCTATGAAAAATAACTTGCCCGGTTGCATTGTGTTCTATAATTATGTAAATTTTTATTTCTTCTAATTTATGTAAATATATATGTATATAAAAAGAGTGAAGTGATAATAAAGTTAGTCAGTCAGATAAAACTGTGAGGCTGTTTGGTCAGTCTTTTATTTAAACAGCTTGCTGCTACATCGCAGCTAGAGAGGTCTCAGTAGTCAGGTCTGGTGTACATTCTGCCAGATATCGTCAACATCTAAGACCAGACAAAAGGAGCTAGACGGAAGTCCGAGCTAATATTGTTAGGACCCAAGCTTCAACACTCTGTGTTTTCTAGCCATCTTTTCTATTTTCAAACTAAATTCTCTGCTTTTCTGGCGAACTGTAATAATGGTAGTATACACTCATGGACAAAACTTAAGGAAGTGAAGAGTCTTTTATGTCGCCGTTTTTTAAGAAGACAGAGACAATTTTTCTCACACTTGGTTATCTCGTGTCTTCAATAAAGGTTACTATGTATCAAATATCTTTCATAGTTATTATCTGAATCTCAATATACATTGCTAAAAGGTACAACATTCTTAAGTTTTGTCCATGAGTGTGCAAAGTATTCTAAATGTTAACGACTCAGAGAGAATTTTGTAAAACTTTGACTTGCTACAATGATAGGGACGTGAAGCTGCTATTTGTTGTCTTCCACCCTGAACTTTCGGAAACTATAGGAATACAATGGGAGTCTCCATCTTGAATGTGAAATACAACACAGCGTTAGTATACAAGTGGAAATGGAGCTCTCTGAAATATCTATGTTGGCTTTAGCGCGAGAAAAAACTCCAGAGAAAGCACGTAAATATATCAATTTAAAGCCTACACGTTTTATCTATTATCAGGGTCAGCCTATCTAATTAGTTTTAATTATGAAATCCCTAATTGAATTAGCTAATCAAACGTCCTTAATAAGCCACCAAACACCTCCTCCAGCCAACAACCCGAGACGGGGAAGACATTTCCATAACCTGCCGTTGTAAATAACAACATTCTCAATTACAACCGGACTGGTGAGATGAAACCTCATTAGGATGATTGATGGCTAGTGGGAGGGGCGTAGTTTATCCACGCCTACCGGGGCGGAGCTAACAGGAAGCCCGCCCCCACCGCGTGGTTGAGTGCCATTCGGCCCGATGGAGCGATGTTTCCTCCCAGCACCGGCGCCTCCGCTGCTCTTCCCCGCAGCCTTCGTGCCGCCGCCCAGCCTTCATCTGCCTCCATGGCGCCCGTTCCCATGCCTTGACGTCGCCTATCATGCTGCAGGTAGGTTTTTACTCCAAACTCTCTCAACTTTGTACAATTAATTTGCATAATTCAAACTCACACCTGATTATTCTTTTCAATTAACACTAGTACACATGGTATACAGGCCATGATAATCATGGTTAGCGACTGCTTTTATTGTACCCCATGTCGACACATGTAGAAAACATTTCGAATTTTGCCCTTACAAATGTACCAGAGCCCCTTTGGATTGCTTGCATTCATTGGTGGTGTTGAACTTTTACAAGAATCGGCAGCTGTTGAAGCAAATAAAAAAATAGTTCTTAATATGGGATTCGATCCCTGGTCGAACCCCACCTGTGATTGTAAAGTAACCAAACATGCCTCTGTCGTCTTGTAAATACAAAAGTTTGCATATTTACAGTTTCAAGCACCCACCTACCATTACTCCCACAACTATGCAAATCTGAGACCAATAAAAACTATTGGAGGGGGGTGATGGTTGTTTTGTTAAATTATTTGACAAACATATGCAGTTTTATCTTATTTCAGTTTTTGTGGGAAGAATGTTGTTTATTTGTTAAGTGAACTGATCTCCCACACCTTCTCATTGGACGAATGTCGCCATGTTTGTATATAAAAGAGGCTTGTAACGGGATGACCCACCTTTTCACTGAACCTTCTTAAGATGAGCCCGGAAATGTCCCCAGATGGACTTGAGCGGTCGATGTAAGTGTAACCCGTCCACATTTTGGGGCGGATGTTGTTGCAACGGGATGTCGGTTTTTTTTTTTACTTTTGTCGGTTTAAGAGGTTTTTAAAAATTGCTTCAATGGACTACCACCGATATTTATGCAAATCCCACCCCACCAGTGAAACTTCTCTAGTTCCTTGTAACACATTTTACATATATAGACTTGAGATGTTCATTATGAGGATCCAGAAATCTCTACAGTTTTCAAACAAATCGCACCCCACCAATGAGTGCTGACAAAAGTTAACTTTTACGGGTTATCACACAAAAATGCAATTTACTAGAGCCTAAAGTAAAAGTAACTTAATACACAGAAAAGCATACACTCAAGAGTACAACACCAACAACAAAAAGTGAGAAAAATAAAAACTCACGATTTGTAAAATAAAAACAGTACTTATCTTTTATTGTAGCGTTGGTAGGGATCGGACCGGGATCACACAGGTATGCGAGGACATCACCAGACACGGATAAAGCACGCAGAGAACACTTTAAACGTCTCCACACAATAATCCACCACACTCACCTCTCGCATTCCCTTATTCCCCTCTTATATACAAACATGGCCACATTCGTCCAATTAGAATGCGTGAGACATCGGTTTACTTAACAAACCAAAACAACATGCTTCCCGCTAAAAACTGAGATAAGATAAAACTGCTTATGTTTGTCATTATAATTTGACAGTGTAAGTAACCGAACGGGACTTTAGTACCTTGTAAGTGTAAAAGTTGAATGTATTTTGCCTGTGTAGACATGTGTGTTACACTGTCTTCAAGAATGTTTTAATTATGATTACCATTTAAATTCCAACAGAGAGAGAGAGAGAGAGAGAAATGCTTTTTAAAAAATAATGTAATCTATTGAATATATATATTTCTATTTCCAAGATGCGCATTTTGGATTTTAAAAGAATTATTTTATATTGCTTTCGGTATTTTGACCGGTGGAACGATGACCTTTATCAAGAGCATAAGACATATATTGATACAGATAAACTGTTCAAAAGAGCGAAAACATTAAAACAAATAAAAAATAGCGCTATCTATCTGAGAAAATTATAATTATATTATTAGAGATACTTTTTATATATAAATTCCATTTTTGTGGTTGTATATAGAAAAAAAAGTATTTTTAATATTAAAGAGTCGGTGGATGAGTGGGTAACACCCTCGATTCCCGACAGCCATGAACCAGGATTGAATCCCGCGTTAACATTTTGTTTAATATGTGAATAACTTTCACATATTATTCATTGTTGCAAATATCATAAACTAGGTTTCTCTTTTTGAGCGGTACCTAATAAAGTGATTTTGGAACAAGAACAAATGTTTTTTAAATAAAAATAATAATTAGTACTAATATAGCGATTTTAATTTCGCATTTTCATTAAAATGAATATAATTCTAAATTCAAAACGCGTCTTTTGGGAAATATGGAAATACTTGGTAACCTTGATCTCTAATAAATCTCTAAAAAGTCAAGTTGACAAAAGAAATACAAAAAATGTAGGTCACACGTGTAGATAAAATAACAAACGAAACTAAAACAAAACGTGACAAAGAAAAACACTTTCAAAAGAATTAAATAAAAGGTAAAAATCCAAACTTAGATGTATTAGATCGCTAAGCCGAAGAGGCGGGGACTCAAGGTGAGATGGCAACTCAGAAAAAAACAGCACGACCAAGTTTCCAACCCACTCAACAGTTTCGAAAAATCCTCCTCGCATGCTCTATAAGCTCTTTTCTATCTACATATACTGCCATATCAATCCATAGATTAGAATATCATATTTTTAAATAAATAAAATATTTTACTGAACGCAGCTAAAATCCTACAGAAAATTCGACGATGTCAAAAATAAACTGACAGAGTACGAGAGGATGTGATACACTTCTATATCGCGTCCAATATCATATAGTATCATATTCAATGCAGGACATCATGGGAATCAATTAATACCATCGAATATAAGTACTAGGCTGTATCAAAATTTCTTTCCATATAAATAAGATTTTAATACACTTTAAAAATAATACATAAACAAAAATAAAAGAAACTCTTCCCTCAGCCAATTGTATTTTATTTATTTAAAAAAATATATGTATTCATTAGAGATTGTCATTTTCACTATCAGCCAGCTTTCGTTTTGCCAGGTTTTCAATTTGCTGACGATACCATTCTCGATGTTTGGAGTCGAAAAAAACACGACAGGCAATTTTGACGTCTTGGGGAAACCCTTATAAATGTAACCATGGACCGAAATAATGAATAATCAGATGGCGCAATATCCGGGCTATAAGCAGGGTGAGGTAGAACTTCAATACCCTCCAAATACTTTATTCTAGTCATTGTTAACCTAGCTCGATGAGCTGGAGTGTTGCCATGTTGCAGGAGTACTCTCTTTCGGTTGATCAAAGCAGAATATCGAGTCTTCAAAACTTCATATACTCGGCTGAGTGGTTCTGAGTAGATATCGGCATTAACTACAAGACCATCAGGAACAAGTTCGCAGTGTACAATACCATCGATGTTCCACCATACAGACAACATAAATTTATGGACAAAGCGACCCTGTTTAACTACAGGTTTAGCCTCTTGATCACAGGGATCCATTGCCTTCTTGCATCGGGGTTACGAAAATAGATCCACTTTTCATCCCCAATTACAATCCACTTCCAAACTGAAGATCTTGCGGATTTTCCAACAATCGTTTACAGATATCGACTCACCTCTGGGACTGGGCTATAGTTAGGTCGTGGGGATCATGTCTTGGGTGTTTGCTAACACAATGCAGCTTGTGAAGAGTTCGGTTGATCGTATCTTTGGATGTTCCAAGTCTGTCTGACATTTCACACGGAGATTGTTGTGAGTTGTCCATCACCAGATATCGTAGGGTCTCAATATCCGTCACATGTGCTCATCTCATTTGAGGTTTGTCCTCAAGGCTGATGCCTCCTTCTCTAAATATCTTGAACCATTTTGAAGCTGTCCTTCTATTTAATATTTCTTTCCCTTCCACTTCACATATTTCTTTAGCCACCATGACTAAAAGTACGTAAAAATATAGGCTACAAGCCAGTTAAAACCATTGGTTACAAGTACGTCAAGATATAGGCTACAAGCCAGTTAAAACCATTCACTGCAAGTACATGGAATACAGATTCATAAAGACATAGACTGAAAACCAGTTATAACAAAAGAGAACTAATTGAAACCTGAGAATCCAAGGATTTTGATTTGACTTCAAACGTGAATAGATGGGTCTCAGAGAAAGTGCCATACGGCAAAGACTTCTTAAAAAAAAGAACAACTGCTTCAAACCAAATTCTTCACTATCTCTTTGAACGTACCATTCGTTCTCATCACAAGTTGAATCTCTAACGTTTATAATTGAAGGGCTTCCCCAGGATATATATTACGATAGAATAATCTAAATAAAGCAAGCATTAATTTGAATTGAAATCATTCTTGTCAACTTGAATATAGATATAAAAATGTGATGGGTAATATTTGAATTCTACAAATATGTCGAAGTAGATACCAATGAAATAATCGTCTTAAATCATTCGTAAAGATACATATAACATGAAGTTGTGGGAAGATGATATTCATGTACCAAAAAAAGACACCTCTCCCTTTAATTGTGCATTATAACAAGGTATTATTTATCGTCCTAGTAAAAAATTACGGTAGTGATAAGGAATGAGCTATAACACCAGAGTTTTGTCAAATTCAGACAAAAATCCAACCAATATACCATGGTTTCGATCTCTATGACCCTCATCAGTACAGAGGCGTCTTCGATTTAATAATATCCTACGAGAGGAATTATGAGATATATTATTTTGTTTATTAATTATATTATTCTGTGATTATGTATATATTGACTGCTGACTATATTTGTATATAAATGAGTTTTTATTTAATAAAGTATGTGAGTAGTAATTTAAGTAGTGCTTTATTTTCTCTTTTGTTGAGCATTATCGGCACCATTGGGGTCTCGCCTGGGCATTGGAATCACCATTGGGGTCTCGCCTGGGCATTGGAATCACCATTGGGGTGTCGCCTGGGTAGTGGAATCACCATTGGGGTGTCGCCTGGGCATTGGAACCACCATTGGGGTGTCGCCTGGGCATTGGAACCACCATTGGGGTGTCGCCTGGGTATTGGAATCACCATTGGGGTGTCGCCTGGGCATTGGAATCACCATTGGGGTCTCGCCTGGGCATTGGAATCACCATTGGCGTGTCGCCTGAGTAGTGGAATCACCATTGGGGTGTCGCCTGGGCATTGGAACCACCATTGGCGTGTCGCCTGGGCATTGGAATCACCATTGAGGTGTTGCCTGGGCATTGGAATCACCATTGAGGTGTTGCCTGGGCATTGGAATCACCATTGGGGTGTCGCCTGGGTAGTGGAATCACCATTGGGGTGTTGCCTGGGCATTGGAATCACCATTGGGGTGTCGCCTGGGTAGTGGAATCACCATTGGGGTGTTGCCTGGGCATTGGAATCACCATTGGGGTGTCGCCTGGGCATTGGAACCACCATTGGGGTGTCGCCTGGGTATTGGAATCACCATTGGGGTGTCGCCTGGGCATTGGAATCACCATTGGGGTGTCGCCTGGGTAGTGGAATCACCATTGGGGTGTCGCCTGGGCATTGGAACCACCATTGGGGTGTCGCCTGGGTAGTGGAATCACCATTGGGGTGTCGCCTGGGTAGTGGAATCACCATTGGGGTGTCGCCTGGGCATTGGAACCACCATTGGGGTGTCGCCTGGGTAGTGGAATCACCATTGGGGTGTCGCCTGGGCATTGGAACCACCATTGGGGTGTCGCCTGGGCATTGGAATCACCATTGGGGTGTCGCCTGGGCATTGGAACCACCATTGGGGTGTCGCCTGGGTAGTGGAATCACCATTGGGGTGTCGCCTGGGTATTGGAATCACCATTGGGGTGTCGCCTGGGCATTGGAATCACCATTGGGGTGTCGCCTGGGCATTGGAATCACCATTGAGGTGTTGCCTGGGCATTGGAATCACCATTGAGGTGTTGCCTGGGTATTGGAATCACCATTGAGGTGTTGCCTGGGTATTGGAATCACCATTGAGGTGTTGCCTGGGTATTGGAATCACCATTGAGGTGTTGCCTGGGTATTGGAATCACCATTGGGGTGTCGCCTGGCTAGTTAAAGAGGTGGTGATTGAAGATACAGTCCTCTAAAGGTAAACGCCATACGGCTTCTAATTCGTTAAGAACAAAGGAACCTTAACATTTGGTAAATCGATCAAATTTACCAATATATTGAGACGTCCGATACTCGAAGTGGATAAAGGTGTTGTTGGAGGAATGTGTGGAATGAAGACCGACCGGGAAGAGGAAGAAGGTCGAGAATGGAATTCATGGACAAATTTGAGGGAAGACCCTACGATACCATAAAAAATAACTAGCCATAAAAAAAACTCTGAAAGGACATGAATACTTCCCGCCTATCTATAAACTGAGAAGGAATAGACAGTGAAAATGATTCCATATATAAGACAGCATTCTCTATCAAAACTAATAATTTGAACATACACTATAAGAATTTGTGAAAATATAACTTGGAGATAAAGTCAACATTTCACAACTTTCCCTCAAACTACCAATATACATTAGTTGAAATATATTAATTAGCGGTCTTCAAGTGTTTTTTCCTTTCTTCTCTTTTATCCTTGAGATGTCAAACTGTCACTAGACAGTGAAGTTGTCAAATGCCAAGGTTTCAATCAACAACATTAGCCACATTTCCTCTTATTAGATAGATTGTCAAAACATTATTTTTTATTTTATGATCAAATTTCAAAAGGTATGTCAACACTTCTCTATGATAAATTAGCGTGCCATTATGTACCCTCCCAATATTCTGTCATTGCAGCAAGGACAGTCGAAAATTGTCTTATTCTTAAAAAGAATGACCTCACTATAGTTTAATCAGTAAATCTGTCTTAGGGGTCATCTGCCTTGGGAGGTTTCCTGTCTTAGGAGTCAACTTTTAGTGAGAGCCATTGGTTTTCTTCCAATAATTCCATTTTCTCAGGTATTTTACCCTGTCTAACACATTCATGTCTTAAATTTCAAGCCCCTAATGGCCAAATGTGTTCTGTATTCTAAGAGCAACATTGAATTTGCATAAGAAAAATTAGTTTTAGGTTTATTGAAGTCAATTTAATTCAACCTGACTTAAGGAGTAAACCTGTCTTGCGAGTGCACTTTTGTCTAGAGCCAAAGGAAAGCCAAAGTAAAGGTTTTAATGTATTTCTCCAAACAGTTTTATAACTATGAAAAAAGGCATCTCCTTATCGTGCAACTGAAAGTTGCTGATTTAAGTTGAAAGTTGAGAGAAAGTTAAGATGAAAGTTTTATATCTATTTGTCAAAAATAGTATTACTCTTCGCCTTAAATATTTCTTTCTTTCTTGTCAAAGTTATAAAATATAAAATTTTCCATTCCCTAAAAGAAAGATCAAAACTTTGATGGGAAGATTTCTCACCAATCAACACTAGGCCAATATTGTAGACACAGGGTCGGACTGCTTTCTCTCTCCCTATATAACTTTATAGGTTTTATAATGATTAAAGAAATCTTTAGAATAATTTGATATCGAATTGAAGCTATATAATGTCAGTATAGCAAGCTATTACTTTCATTTTAACTATCTTTACTCCTTCTATTATACCCATTTTCTTTCTTGTTGTTGTTGTTGTCGTGTCCAAAGAAGAGTCTCAGATGTCTCCATGCATCTCCATCACAGCAGCAGCAATATCCACTATCTTGGGTGTGTAAAGCTGCTGCTCTGGGTCTAAGTCGATTTTCTGCAAGGCTGCGGCCATTGCTGGGCATGAGAATATGTAAGTAGGTGTTAGTTCCACACCAGGATAATTGTTGCACGCTTTATAAGTTCTTGTGCCATCTGGATGTATTGTCATTCCTTTATGGTGTTTTGTTCTAAGTCTTGTTATGGTTTTTGTCAGTTTTCTCTCAGAGTTTATTTCACATATTTGATTTTATTATGTTTTTTTATTTTTTTTTCTTATTGTATAGATATAACACTACTTTATATACATACCTAAAGAGACACCTCTCCCTTTAATCACACATCAGAACGAGGCATTGTGTTTATCATTCTAGTAAAAATACTTTACTAATGAAGACAAAGAATGAGCCACAACACACCAGTTTTGACAAATCCAGACATACCTGTAATACCATGGTTTCAGGCTTTGGCTCTCTCATCACTTAAATATAGAGATGCCACTTTTGGTACATGATTACCATCCTCCCCCAACTTTAGATTACAATAATACTTTGTGATAAGTTGTTTATCAACATAAAAAGTACAACTAAACAATGATTACAGATCAAACTACCTACACACGTAACACATCAAGTATTTACTTGAAGAGCTTCTAGGTGAAGGGAACATGTTCAATCAACAAGCAATATCGCACTATTTACTCCATATAGAACAGTTTACTGCCTCGGTGGCTATCAACGAAGCGTGAAAATGACTACCGGAGTCAAAACCAGACTTCCATTTCATTAGAACCACCCCACATTGTTCCCCCTGGGGACCTAATCCAACCATAAAATTCTCAGATAAATATTTAATTTACTGAATTACCTCGTGAGTTGACCGGCGGGCGGGGGGACAAAAGACCCATGCTGACTAAAGGGACCATTGATGACAATCCCCATGAGAAGCGTGTCCCCTTGCCGCCTGCTAGATTATACATGGTTTAGGGGTCCCCCCCCCCCCCCCCTCTATCCATTTTGATACAAATTAGTCCCCTTCTATTCAGGATTTAGAGCTGTTGCCCTCCCCATTGATGGTTGTTTAGCTTCCATATCGACTTCTTTCAGATGGATTTCGGATAGCTAATCCTTGGCTAATGGATCAGCTTTGGTTTGCTCTGGGTGTTTGATCCCGGAGGATTTAGATTGGTTGATCTTTTCCTTTTTTTAACCCGATAATCTCTTTTATGATTCATTTTGTTTTAATTTTGCTGAAAACATCAGGCTTCAAGGAATAAGTTTCTTTTTTAAATGTTATTTCAGATCTTTAGCTTTCGGGTATAATTCCCTTCTCTCTCTACACAGGAGAGAAACATGATATATTATTATTATTAATAGGCTAATCCCTTAATAGAATGTTCAAATCTAAAAGCTTGAGGGATGAGTTTCTTTTGCAAATAAATTTATTTCGAGCTTTCGGGCAACGCCCTTCTACAGGAAAAATAAAGTAAATTAAATTATATTACACTGAGATTAAGCGAGGCAAATGTATAACTATAATGTAAAACTATAGAAAATAAATATCAGAAACAAACACGAGCAGTCTCACGTGTGTTTGTTTCTGATATTTATTTTATATAGTTTGTTAAACATTTGCCTCGCTTAATCTCAGTGTAATATAATTTAATTTACTTTATTTTTAATTTTCCTGTAGAAGGGCGTTGCCCGAGAAAGCTCGAAATAAATTTATTTGCAAAAGAAACTCATCCCTCAAGCTTTTAGATTTGAACAATATATTATTATTTTATATTGTGTTTTACCCGTAGAGATCTCTAGCTTTCAGGCAGGACAGCCCTTATACACAGGAGAAACACAATATTCTATATACAGTTACGAGCGTCATTCCTCATCAGTCGTCTCTGTCACCGTTTGCTTTTTTTTTTTTGGAATGGCGCCCTCCTATTGGTTGGCTACGATCACGGCACCTTTGCCCCCCCCCCCCCTCCCCCCCCATCATGCCTCCCCCACTCGCTCTTTCGTTTTTGTAACTATTGTTTTGGATCGGGTCGCTCTTTAAATAAATGCATATATTAGTTAATAACTAAATGGAATCCTCTCTTTCCTTTTCCCAGTAAGAGACGCCTACGGAAGCCAACAGTACATAGACAGATAAAGCACATAGGCTATAGTTATTAACTAATATATGCATTTATTTAAGGCGCCAATTTATAATTGTAACAAATAGTATTTGAATAAAAACATTCAATCGGGTAAAACACGGGCGTTGCCCGGGCCATTCGGCTAGTATTATTATATCGGTTTGTCCTGTAGAAGGGATATTATATACCCGAAAGCTAGAAATTTGAAATAAAAATTTAAAAAATAAATTTATTCCTTGAAGCCTGAGATGTTTTCTCACCTTAATAATGTAATAAAGGATTATTTTATTGAGAGGGAATTTTTGTTTTAAATACCGTTAGCAGGAGATTAATAGAATCGCCGAATGTCGTGGTCCATTTGGAAGAGGAAAGCTAAGACTGAAGACGCGGCTGATTCCACACTCGTCTTTTCAGTGATACGCTAACCTATGCACGGTGGAATCTGTGGCTACTGGACATACGTCGGACCTCGAGGCTGTTGTTGGGCTCTGTGCTGCCTGGAGTATAGAAGCTCCATCTATGCTTCCTTCCTGTGGTGAATCTGTATAAGGCCGGTGGTCTCAATAAAGCTGTATGTATATTATGGAGAACGTTCGAATTTACATGTATGAGAATTTTCATACAATTGTTTTGCCTTCTACATGCTTCGGTAAGCATTTTAAGGCATCACTCATGATTAGGTGTCTCCAAGCGCCCGCCGCAGGGGAGGGCCAAGGAGAGGGCTGGAGAGGCGACGGCAGAGCCGTGAGCACCCCGGGGAAGAGGAGGGCGAGTGCGCGCCGATTTTGAGGGAACCAAGGCAGCACCAAGCACAACTAAGGCGCCGCAGGCTTCAAAAATATTTAAGGGATCATTTCAGGGAACAAGATCAAGCGATCAAGACCCAGATCTCAGGAGGTCTGGCTTCTATCGTCTGGCTTTTATCTCTACATGTATGAGAAATGCGCCGTTTATATGTATAAGCAAATAAGGAGCGCCATCTGTTATCAAAATTCGAAACTATCATAGACGCGTATGATTCTTTTCAAAAATAGACAATTTCTATTGCCCTTACTGCAATGGAAAAATTAATGGGAGGGCCTGGCTCATCAGTGGTGAACCCTCCCAGCGGTTTCGCCAGTTTAATTATTTATTAAATAGAAATTGTTTATTTTTAAAAAAGAATCATACGCGTCTATAATAGTTTGGAATTTTGATAAATAAGGAGTGGTTTATGTTTAAATTAGGAAACTTACTTAAGTTTTGTTCATGAGTTTATATACATTTATTTTTTTGCTTATCCCTAGTACACGTGGTACAGGCCATGATAATCATGGTGTGTAGAAGTAGGCGACTGCTTTTACTGTAAGTGCACCACATGTCTACACATGTGAAAAGCAGTTCGACTTTGCACTTACAAATGTGCCAGAGCCCTGTTTGGTTACTTACACTCGCTGGTGGGGTTGGACTTTTGCAAGAATCGGGGGCCATTGGCGCATTTTTTTTTATCAGAAAAAAAAGTTCCCAATGCGGGAATCGAACCCAGGTCGTAGCGGTCGAAACCCAACGGTTTAGATCATCCTTCCACCGACCCCCCTCTATGAACACTTTGAGTTTAGATAGATAAGTATGTATGATGGTTGAGTAACAGAATACACACACATCGCATAATTGAAGTTCTTTCTTGGAATAACGGAACAACTCCACTTCCCTAACATTTCAAAAGATAATCTTAATTCTGAGAGGAATTTGAACTTTGTGCTAATCTTGGGTAAAATTGGAAGTTGAAGTGAATAACATATTCTTTTATAATATAGCTTGTTGATACAGAACCGACAGATGGGTGATATTTTGAATGGAGATCTTAATACGTATAAATAAATACGATTTCCACTATTAAAATGTATCTTTATTATGTTTTATTCTTGTTGTAATTTATTTTTTAACGTAATGCACCTTTAATTATATAGATTGAAGGAAATTGTAAATATATTTATTATAGAGAATATATCTTAAAAATAAAAACACTGTTAAGCGCTATTTTAAAAAAATGTTAAATATGAAAATATTGTGTGTGTTTTTGCGTACTTAAGTTTGAATAGTTGAAAAGTTTCCTTTAAAAATACTGAAGATTATATATATGATAAATATCTTGAAAAAAATATAGTATTTAGATTCATGGACAAGACTTAAGGATGTTTCATATTTGTATGTCGTCGGTCATCTGTTTTTATCGAAGGAGACAGAGGCAATTATGTTTTCCCCTAGTTATCTCGTGTGTCTTCAATATAGGTCACTTTAATATCTTTCAGATTTATTATCTGAATCCCGATATACGTGTGTAAAAGTATAAATTCCTTAAGTTTTGTCTCTCCATGAGTGTGAATCAGTGACAAAAGCCCTCCAAGATATTTAACCACTTCAATCCACCAGATCTCTATAAAAAAAAAAAAACAAATATATTCAAAGTACGATATTTTCAAGCGTCAAATTGTACGTGTTCACATAATCAGATTAGGTCATGCACGCGCAATCATCATACAGCCGTCTGGGAAAGATTAAACTGGCGAAACCGCGGGGAGTGTTCACCGCCGATGTGCCCAGGCCCTCTTAATATTTCCCATCTCCCGCTAGCATTGGTTATCTTAGTAAAAATTTGTCTTAGTAAAACTAATTGATTAATAATTTAAACATACACTCATGGACAAAAATTAAGAAAGTGGAAAGTCTTTGATGTCGCCGGTCGTCCATTTTTTTTTTTTTTAAAGGAGATATAGGCAATTTTGTTCACACTTGGTTATCTCGTGTCTTCAATAAAGGTCACTGTGAATTAAATATCTTTCAGAGTTATTGTCCCAATATACATGGTAAAAGGTACAACTTCCTCAAAGTTATCCATGAGTGTACAATCGTCGCCGGTCATTTATTTTTATGAAGGAGACAGAGGCAATTTTGTTCACACTTGGTTATCTCGTGTGATTTCAATAAAGGTTACTGTAATATATTTCAGAGTGATTTCCCCAAATATACATGGTAAAAGGTACAACTTCCTCAAGTTTTGTCCATGAGTGTAGATCACAAAGCACATTTCAAGATATATTTCATATTTTACTTTTATTCTCAGGGAGCTGTTAGAAGAGTGGTATTAACTGTTGATTTCTAACAGCCATTACCCAGGATCCTGTATTGAGCACTTTTTTTCTGAAGTGTGTGTTTGAATGGCTTCTGATTCATGAAAAACTCCAACCCCACCAGTAAGGGCAAGTAACCAAACGGGTCTCTGGCACACTTGTTAGTGTTAATGACTCCCATGTAAGACCTTCTAAAAGCCCAGTATTTCCTGGAAGTGGTCTTTTTTGAGAGCCCTGTCATGACAGTCCAAGTCATGAGGAGTCTTTAAACCGAAACTGAATCTATCTGTTGAGAGACCACCTCCACGTCACTTCGCTGTCTCCGTTTCATATCAAAGGACACTTCTGTTTACATTGTACGTTTTCAAGTATACAACAGGGTGAATGCCATTGTTCTGTGTCACAAAGACTTATTAGCTCTACCTACTGAATATCTCTGGTATGATCCTTGTCTGTATCTTATATGGTATTCTTATTATTACTTGTGATGTATACATCTTAACTGCCCTCCCATTAATTTTTCCATTGCAGTAAAGGCAGTAGAAATTGTTTAATTTTTTAAAAGAATCTTACGCCTTTAAAATAGCTTCGAATTTTGATAACAGCAATTTTGATATGCAATCGGGGGAATTCTCGGGCGAAGCCGGGTCATACGTCTAGTATATACGAGTAGTACGATACCCCTCTCCTAGCATGTTTTGGATATTCCAAACCGCCCATGTAGTGATAAGGGCCAGATTCCGAAACCATGGAATTTTTGTACGAATTTTCCAAAACTGGTGTTGTGGCTCATTCAATTATCATCAGTAGTAAAGTATTTCACCAGGGTGATGAACAGTGCATCGTTCTGTTGCATAATTAAAAGGAGAGGTGCCTCTTTTTGTACATATGTGGACATGGCATCTGCCCGGTAAGCTGAACACTGTGGGTTCGATTCCCATCCCTGTACACTTTATTTTTACGTTTATCATTACTCTTCACAATTCATCCTTTCATACTTCATCCCTAAGGTTTTCGTTCAAAAGAAACACATGCGGGATAATTTTCAAATGTCGTTCTACAATCATAAGCCGCATTATATTGTATTATATATATATATATATATATATATATGAAAAAAATAGTACAAATGTAATATTGTACTGGGATAAGGTGCATAAATTAAGAAAAAGGCATCTCCTTATCGTGCAACTGAAAGTTGCTGATGGCTTGCGCCATCTATCGGAATAAATATCAACTATTCTCGTTGATTTTTAATTATTCCAGAATTGGTCAAATACCCATTCTTGATTAATCAAGAAAAGCTAACCACGGACGCGTTTCGGGCTGTTGGCCCTCATCAGCGTGGTGCAAGCTGTACCTCAACGACCAAAAAAAATTGGTCATTAAGGCATCCTGAAAAATCATGAAACGGGTAGTTAAGGCCAGAATTGCGTGAGGACGCTACACAATGTGAAAAAAATAGTACAAATGTAACATTGTACTGGGATAAGGTGCATAAATTAAGAAAAAGGCATCTCCTTATCGTGCAACTGAAAGTTAGCTTTTCTTGATTAATCAAGAATGGGTATTTGGCCAATTCTGGAATAATTAAAAATCAACGAGAATAGTTGATATTTATTCCGATAGATGGCGCAAGCCATCAGCAACTTTCAGTTGCACGATAAGGAGATGCCTTTTTCTTAATATATATATATATATTATTTGCAAAAGAAACATATTGCTGTAATATAATTTATTTTTTATACTTAGATAGCGCAACAATGCCTTATGTAGGTATACACATCTATCAATTTCTAAATGCACTCTAAAAACAAGTCTATTCTGACCGCTTAAAGGAACATTTTTTATTGCAAGCCGCCATCACCTTTAACAAATAGCAACTAAACGTTGATTTAGGTTTATTTCATAATATATTGGCCTTTTTGGTTTTCATAAATCAAAAAGCTAACCACGTACGCGTTTCGGGCTGTTGGCCCCGTCAGTGTGGTGCAGGCTGTATCTCAACGAGTTAAAAAATGTCATCTGTAACCTATCTGACCCCCCCCTCCTAATATAATATTGCCACGTGGAAAATTAGGGAAGACCAACTTCGGGATGAGACAACAATATATTTAAGACAAGAACAAACTATGAGTGATAAACAAAAGAAAAGGAAAAGAGGGAAGTTTACAGAGTAGCAAATATAAACATAAAAAAATAACTACTCTGTTAATAAAAATAATAAATTAATAAATACTTTGTTACAATATATTTGTCCATAAAAATCTTAGAGTTGAATCTTAAAAGTAATGGGTATTTAGGAATAGTTAGCACACATTCGAATTGTATTTGACACACTTTGGTAACCCTAAAATATTGGTCTTAAATGAAATTAAGTCTTAAATACAGGCGAGATCTTAAATCGAAAATAAGCTATATTAAAAAAAAAAAAAGGAATTCAAAAAATATATTTAATTATAATTAATTACACACATAGCAATTACGTGTCATTGATGCGTTTTTCCCGCGCAATTTAAAATAATCTTCTGTTCGGAATTTATTGAGTAATTTATTCTAGGAAGACTTCAATTTATGCAAATATCTCCAGGAGTGCCGGTTGTTCTGCGTGCGTTTGGCACCACTGCAAGTTGACACGCCATTGGCCCATCAGTATAGCTTACATCCGGGAAACTCTGTTAACTTCTTTATACCTTTTTTTTTATCTTTGACGTGAAGGAAAATAATAAATATGTTGACTTTAAAAAATTGAGGGTAATAAGGAGTAACAAAAGATTTCGTGGCTTCAATGAATTTCTTAACGAGCTATGGATAGCTTATAACTATTTTTACATATTTGAATAATTTATGAACTTCTTGGTAAGTATGTTTTCTCACCTTACTAGTTAAAATTTAATTTAGTGTTAGTTAGGCTTAGCGCTTTTTATATAGGGCTTTCTTCGTCTGGAAAAATTCTGTCTGCATTTTTATTCTATTTGATCACGAAAGACTTAGCGTCATCTATCTGTGAAAAAATGCAAATTCATCATTATTATCAATACTTATTACTATTTTAATGGTACATTTAAGGGGTCGGTAGAAGGAGGGTCTAAACCGTTGGTTTTCGACCGCTACGACCCGGGTTCGATTCCCGCATTGGGAACTTTTTTTTTATTAAAAAAAAAAAAATGCTCCAATGGGCCCAGATTCTTGCAAAAGTCCAACCCCACCAGCGAGTGCAAGTAACCAAACGGGGCTCTGGCACATTTGTAAGTGCAAAGTTGAACTGCTTTTCACGTGTGTAGACATGTGGTGCACTTACAGTAAAAGCAGTCGCCTTTTTTTACCCGCCATGATTATCATGGTCTGTACCACGTGTACTAGGGATAAGCAAGAAAAAAAATTAAACCTTTATGTACAGGTCTTTTGTGTTTTATAAAGCAAAATAGAAAATTGTATTTAATCTGTCAAAAATTACAAATAATATTAAATGTTTTATATTTATGTTAGCGAAACCAGCAGGAAAATAGAAACCAG
Organism: Cordylochernes scorpioides; assembly: GCA_030710605.1. Classification (NCBI taxonomy): domain Eukaryota; kingdom Metazoa; phylum Arthropoda; class Arachnida; order Pseudoscorpiones; family Chernetidae; genus Cordylochernes; species Cordylochernes scorpioides. The sequence goes on along the minus strand of CP092882.1, from coordinate 20,242,555 downwards.
AATAAAAGAACATATGTACAATATAAAAACCAAGATTACTCATATACCAGCATGTCACAGACCATACATTTAATAAAGCCCTACCTGCCACTACAGTAACATACCGTCCAAGTCAGAAATCCTTGAATCCCTCAATAAGAACAGTATCAACAGGAGAGTAATTCTGTCATACTTCAAATCTGGTATAAATAGCCACTATATGTAAATCTCACCCTCCTGTTGAAGAGTGAGAGCTCGAAAGCTCGCGGTATTTTTGTAACAAAGAAACTTATTCCGTAAGGTTTTTAGATATTTTGGTAAAAGTATATCGCAATTTTGTTGTATCTGAATGTTTTATATGTTCAATTTGGAAACCTTGATAGCGTGGTTTTCTTTTTACATATTCCCGTATATATATAAATTTAGTAATTATCAGACAACATTTAGATTAAAAGCAATGTTTTATTTCAAAGCCAAAATATTTCTCAATGAAAATGAATGGTGATACTTTAACTGAGCATTTGTTCATGGTAAACGGTTTGCGGATTTCGACAATTTAGAAAGAGGGAATCATATATCTCTCCTTGTTTGTACACTATAGTTAGCTGAAGAAGGGCTTGCCCGAAAGCTTCCTTAATCGCGTTAATAAAAAGAGTTGCGGCGATATATGATTCCCTCTTTCTGAGCATTTGTTGTTTATCTTGAAAAATTGTCCACAGACATGGCAGTCTGCTGGATGTTTGCAGCTTTTTGTCCTCATTATAACTTACTCACATAAAATATAAATGTATCCCAACATGCAAATGTTAAAAATAACCATTTACACTTGATAGGAAAATATGCAAATTTTACTTTTTAATTTTCTGGTCACAGATGCAAACTTTTTACAGCATCATTAGCATTTCTGTACTTAATATTAAGTAATATGTTGATAGAGTTATAAATTAATAAAATATTAACGATAAGTATCTTTATTTTTGTAAAAGGTGAGCTTTCTTTCGCTCTTCTTTCAAGCAACAATGCTCTTCTACTGGCTTAACAATACCAAGTGGAGTAATACAAACTGTTTGTCAAAATTAAATGTTCACCTGCATACACGCAGACGTGCATAACCAAATCAAAACTTTTTAGAACACTCATTTCCATATCTATTTATATTTTTGAAGTATTATTTCGTAATTAGAAAATGGAGGTTATATTTACGCGTATATATAGCAATTTTCGAAAATATACAAGTATATTATGTACATATACTATTATTACTACATATACTATTATACATATACTACGTATATTATGTATATATACTCTTGTATATTATATATTTAGCTTAGAGAGTTGTAGGGATGATTTGTATGTGTTAGAGGGAAATCTATTTTTATATCAATTTCTGTACTTTCTCGATATGGGGAGAACAAGAAATACTATTTAAAGGTTAAGGATTGAATAAAAATTTTAAAATTTGTTACATACATATATAGTGCATTAATATACAGTATATAAGAGCTGAGATAGAAAATTAGTTATTGGATATAATAACACGAAACTCTTGGCGTTCGTTTTAGGTCAAATTTGATTCACCACCTGTTTTTAGATCTTCAGTTTTAAAATTTATAACATACATAGTGTGTATTATTATATATAAGAGCTGATTGACGATTAGTTATTGGATATAATAACACGAAACTCTTCTTGGCGTTCGTTTTAGGTCAAATTTGATTTACCACCTGTTTTTAGATCTTCAGTTTTAAAATTTATAACATACATAGTGTGTATTATTATATATAAGAGCTGATTGAAGATTAGTTCTTGTATTTAATAACACACACTCTTCTTGGCGTTTGTTTTAGGTCAAATTTGATTTACCACGTGTTTTTAGATCTTCAGTTTTAAAATTTGTAACACACATAGTGTATTATTATATATAAGAGCTGATTGAAGATTAGTTATTTTATATAATAACACACACTCTTCTTGGCGTTTGTTTCAGGTCAAATTTGATTCACCACGTGTTTAGATCTTCAGTCAAAGGCTTTCCCATGTGTGTTTAAAGGTATTTTAAATCTTTCAACCTCGAGTGTGGGATTGAGCTCAAGTGGTGATAAGGAGAAACGACTGTAAAATCTATTCTTCCATCTTGTTTTCCTCGATGGTTTCAGATAATGTGCCGAGGTTAGCCTTCCCACCGTGTCCGATTGTTCTCAGCAATTGGAGCCACTTATCTTGTCTTAGCGGCGTTCTTATCTCAAATACTTAGCTTTCTTGGATCATTCTCTCGCTCTGGGTGTAATCTGATCAAAGCCTTTGTCGGGACCATATACCGTTAGTTATATAGGTACGTAGGCGGATAGCTCTGTCGGTGTGTGTACGACTGGGGTGAGGAAATCCTTAGTTTAAATAACGTATCCTGGCCGTTCATACGAGCATTTTAGATTGCAGAGAGAGAGAGAGAGCGCCATTTAGTTGAACACAAATCAACTAAACATTGATTTAACTAGTGCGTGATTTTTTTTTTTGCTAACCTATTTTCCTAATAAATCAAGAAAAGCTAACGATGAACGCCTTTCGGGCTGTTGGCCCTTGTCAACGTGGCAGGTTGTACCTCAGTGACCAAAAATTTGTTGTAAGAGGTTTCCTGATAAATCAGCGAATTTTTAAAGGGAGAGATGCCTCTTTTAGTACATGAAAATAAGCCCTTCTATTTCACCAGATTAAGCACCTTTTTTTGTCTAATTCTACCAATTCCACAACTCCTCCGGTAGAATGTTATGAAATCGAAGCTGTCCATGTACTGAATAAAGCCATGTCCCGAAACTATGGTATACAGGTTAGTTTTTTTGTCTGAATTTCACAAAACTGGTGTTGGGGCTTATTCTTCATCACCACCATAAAGTTATTTTACAGGGGTGATAAACAAAATGCATTGTTTTAATGCATTTTTAACAGGAGAGAGATGGCTCTTTTTGTGCACACGAGTACCATCCTCCTGAAACTTCATTCTATATACAATTACGAGCGTCATTCTTCGTCGCCTCTGTCACGGTTTGCTTTTTTTTTTTTTTGGAATGGCGCCCTCCTATTGGTCGGCTACGATCACGCCACCTTTGCCCCCCCCCCCCCCATTTCTGTAACTATTGTGTTGGAGCGGGTCGCTCCTTAAATAAATGCATGTATTAGTTAATAACCAAATGGAATCCTCTCTTTCTTTTTCCCAGTAAGAGACGCCTACGGAAGCCAACAGTACATAGACAGATAAAGCACATAGACTATAGTTATTAACTAACATATGCATTTATTTAAGGCGCAAAATTATAATTGTAACAAATAGTATTTGAATCAAAACATTCAATCGGGTAAAACACGGGCGTTGCCCGGGTCATTCGGCTAGTATTATATACGAGGGGTGTCCCATAAGTCCGTGGCCCGACATATAAAGAAAATGACTGATAAAATGATTATGATTTATTTTTCAACATAATCCCCTTTAAGGCCTATGCACTTTTTCCAGCGATGTTCTAATGCTTTTATGCTCTCTAAAAAGAACGATGTTTCAAGTGACTCAAAAAATGAGGTTACAGCATCAATGACCTCTTCATCTGACCTAAAATGAATGGCAGAAAGTGATTTTTCAAATGAGGAAATAGGTGGAAGTCAGACGGAGCTAGATTTGGTGAATAGGGTGCAGGTGGTAAAAGTTCAAAGCCAGAATCATAAATAGTAGCCATGGCTTGCAGCGACCGATGACTCGGAGCATTGTCTTGATGGTAAACAATCTTCCTGGACAACTTTCCTCTTCTCTTTTCTTTAATAGCTTCTCGTAGTTGCCTCAAAAGATTTGCATAATAATTGCCAGTGATGGTTTGACCCTTATTCAGAAAGTATAGAAGAAGTTCACCCTCGGAATCCAAAAAGACAGACACCATAACCTTCCCTGCTGATGGAACTGTCTTGGCTTTCTTGGGGGGAGGGGAAGCGGAGTGTCTCCATTGCATGGATTGTTGCTTGGACTCTGGTGTAAAGTGATGGGCCCAAGTCTCATCCATGGTAACAAATCTACTGACAAATTCCTCTGGATTGGCTTCAAATAACGCAAGATTGTCCGAAGATAACTTTCTCCTTACAGCCTTTTGATCGGGTGTCAAAAGTTTGGGAACCCAACGGGCAGAAAGCTTCCTGAGGCCCAAGTGTTCTCTAATGATACGATCCACTTTTGTTTTTGGAATACCCAAGTTCTCTTCTATCTGACGAACTGTCATTCTTCGGTCCAACATAACCAAATCATGTATCTTGTCGATGTTTTCTTGAGTAACTGACTCAACAGGTCTTCCTGGTCGATGTTCGTCTTCGGTGTTGATCCTCCCTAATTTAAACGCAGCTACCCATTTTTTTACTGTGCTATAAGAAGGAGCATCTTCCCATAATGTATCCACCATATCCTCATAGATTTCCTTCAGCGACGTTCCTTTCTTACAAAGATATTTTATTACAGCACGAATTTCATTTGTCTCTATTTTAGATTATTACTGTTTCTTGTCCTCTTTCAGAAGCTATAACAAAAAAAAAAAAAAAACGGTTAGTTGTAGAAACTTAAAAATTTACATATCTTGATACAAGGCTTTAAGGTATATAAGGTAAAATTTATTAGTTTCAAATATTTCGTTCTCATGGTCGGGCCACGGACTTATGGGACACCCCTCGTATATGTGTTACGATTTTTATTTTAAAAAAATGATTTTAAAGGAAGGTTTGTTATTTATATTTTTTTTTTAGTGCAGTCGTTTGGGGAAAATTTAAAAATATATATTATCAAATAAATTTATTTTGAATTCTTTTGATTAAAATAGGAGCGTCTAGAATAACTTTTAGCACTTTGCCAAATGTTTTAATTTTTGTTCGCTCCTGACGACGACAAAATATTTTTGTCGAAACGTCGAGACAATAAAAATATTTACTGGCCGAAGTATCTTTAATTTCAAGAAACACAAATGCCGGTCAGGCAGCCTCTATCTTTACGAAAATTAGTTCACTTATCATTATTGTTCTACCGCGTTAGGGTAAAGGTTCGAGCTGCAGTGAGAACTATAAATTAATAATTTATATTTTAATAAGTGTCCAAAAATTACATACAATTATAAGAGGCAGGTGGAGTTTTTACTCCACCAGCGCCTAGAGTATTATATAATAGAAGGAACCGCCGTAGGTTGTAGCGACGCGCGGTAAACAGCCTGCGACATCAGGCGGTGTTCGAAAAGTGCGCGCGCAGGCCGGCTGGCCAGCTCGCAGAATTCCCGGCGTCCCATGCCAGCGTCGCCCGCTGGCATCCTCTTATCTCAATTATTATTAAAATAGAAAAGAAAAAAATATGTAAGAGTGTAAACATTCTAAGGACAAAGGAAATTTTTGAACCTTAACAAGAACAGAGACCTATTTATAAAACAAGAAAGAGATTTCTGCCAATATCTACAATTAACATAGAAATGATATATATAAACGATAACGTAAGTCATCAGCAACTTCTAGTTTCACAATCAGGAGATGTCTTTTTCCTTATTTATTCACCGGATCCCAGTACAATATTCTGGGTATATAGCGAATAAAGACATTAAGACGCGAATGTTTCTTTTCACAAATAAATGAAAATTCTACTGTCCTTACTGCGATGAAAAAAAATATATTGGAAGGGCTTGGTTCATACTGTATATATTGTTGCACCAGGCTGCGGTTTGGCAGATTCTTCAGTCTTGCTTCTCTCCTCAGACGCGTCTTGCATCTTTCCAGAACGTATCTCAACCATTCTACAAGGTTAAACCAGTCAATAATAAGACAACTATATATTTAGGTAGCACCTAGAATCTCTATTTATTTATCACATCAAAGTTTAAAGCAGGTGGGGTATTTTAGTGTATCAAAATACAAATTTTTATAGTACATAATATTTTATAGTAATAATCTGTTTTATAAAATGAATAAATATATAATTTAAATTTTAAATATATTAAAAATAATATTATAAATAATTTTAAAAATACGCGCATTAATCATGATGCAACAATATGTACCAACATGTAATTGGATTAGAAGATACATTAATAATTAAACCCCTAAATATGTCTCTCTTGGTATAGTTATATCGATCTTTCTCACCGCTAAAAATCTCCATCACAGAATAAAAAGAACAAGCAATCAGATCTCTGTATAGAATTACAAAGCATTTTTTAAAACTTATACGTGTGATTTATAAATACAATTTTAACTCAAAAATTAGTTTTTTTTTAAGTACAATTTTAAAATAATTATAAATATATTCATACACACAAATGAAAAAATGAGTTTACATCAATGAACATTCTGAATTTGTCTTTTTTTAAACCTTGATACGTAGAATCACCGAGATATGCTAGCTTTACTAACTCCAGCGTGGCTGATTGGCTGGTTAGGATCATATGACAGTAGAGAACCAATCAGCTGGCGAATAAACCGAACACTATATACCTACCTATTAACATGATACATTAACGCGCCATATGTTATAAGAATTTAAATTATTTTTTTTTTAATTTACTGCCCTTACTGAAATAATAAATTAATGGGAGGGCTTGGCTCATCAGTGGTGAATCCTCCCAGCGGTTTCTCCGGTTTAATATACAATACCGCTGTAATATGTGTGCATTTGGCTGTTTAGCTTTTATACCGATACTGAAGCTGGCCTCTTGTAAAAGGTAATATCTGCTGGAAAGGTTCACCACTGATGAGCCGGGCCTCCCATTGCAGTAAGGGCGGTAGAAAATTATTTTATTTCGAAAAGCATCATACTCGTCAAAAATAATTTAAATTTGTTATAACAACCTATGTACAGTGGTACCTCGACATACGAGTTTAATTCGTTCCGCAACCTTGCTCGTATCTTGAATTACTCGTATCTCGAAGCAAATTTCCCCATACAAAATTCCCATTTAAAATCACATATTAATATCTTCAACACTACCGAACCGAACTCGTATCTCGAATTTCGCTCGTAACTCAAAGCAAAAAATCACTTGCTCGTCGGATCGTATCTCGAAAAACTCGTATGTTGGGGCGCTCGTATGTCGAGGTACCACTGTATATATATTAATATTAAGAGGCGCATCTTATGGTCGATAAGTAAAAAAAAAAGGAACGGAGGTTTGTTCCCACAGTATGTATTGTAGAATTTGTAGATATCCAGAAGAGAATTGTAAGGAAGAGACGTCTGCTTTCACCACCGGTGTCGTGTTTAGATAACTGTTTATTTACATCGTTAAGATAGAGGTTGTCTGGCTGGCATTCGTATTTCTATGAAAAATAGACACTTCGGCCAGTTAGAGTTTTTTTTTATTTTCTCAACGTTTCGACAAAAATCTTTTGTGTTCGTCAGGAGAAGCCAAAATATTTTTGTCGAAATGTTGAGAAAATAAAAAACTCTAACTGGCCGAAGTGTCTATTTTTCATAAAAATATGTGTATTTACATGCCCTATATTTACATATGTGTCTGAGAGATGCTGGGAACGATGCTAAAGTTGCATATAAATTGTTTGCTCCCCGCATATGTTTCTACAATATTTGACGCATATCCGAATGAAAGTTTGTGACATTGTGGAGTTGCCTTGATGATGTTCGCTACAAGACGCACTGCTGTTGTGTCCACCAGTTGCCGCGGCCGCTGCCCACTCCACGCCGCTGTCCACTCCGCCCCGACCCCACCAGGGGGACTCCAGTCCGGCCGAGGAGTCCGAAGGTTCAGACCGAGGACGCCACAGGTCCGGGGACTCCAGTGATGGCACCAAGTCCCAGAGGCGGAGACGCACAGCGTTCACCAGCGAGCAGCTCCTGGAGCTCGAGAAGGAATTTCACTCCAAGAAATACCTGAGCCTGGCGGAGAGGTCCCAGATCGCCCACGCCCTGCGGCTCTCAGAGGTCCAGGTCAAGATCTGGTTCCAGAACCGGCGCGCCAAGTGGAAGCGGGTGAAGGCGACGGCAGGTCGGCCCACGGGGGTCCCGGGACCTCACCGCGCCAAGATCGTCGTTCCCATCCCCGTCCACGTCCACCGCATGCCTGCCGTCAGGGCGCAGCACCTCGAGCACAAGTCTTCACCCTCATGGTACGTCATTTGGTTGATTCTCTCTTGAACTTTCCACACTACACTACTCGGGATGCTATGATACCCAAATACGACCCTATACAACTCTCTTATCATGGATGTGGTGTTATAAAGACTACCGTGAATTTTGCCATACTTGTTCGGAGGTACAACTACTACAATAGGAAGGATACTTGTTCGGAGGTACAACTACTACAATAGGAAGGATACTTGTTCGGCGGTACAACTACTACTATAGGAAGGATACTTGTTCGGCGGTACAACTACTACTATAGGAAGGATACAGAGAAGATTAGCATGGTCCCTGGGATGCCAGTTCAGCGGTACAACTACTACAATAGGAAGGATACAGAGAAGATTAGCATGGCTCCTGTGATACCAGTTCAGCGGTACAACTACTACAATAGGAAGGATACAGAGAAGATTAGCATGGCCCCTGTGATACCAGTTCGGCGTTACAACTACTACAATAGGAAGGATACAGAGAAGATTAGCATGGCCCCTGTGATACCAGTTCAGCGGTACAACTACTACAATAGGAAGGATACAGAGAAGATTAGCATGGCCCCTGTGATACCAGTTCAGCGGTACAACTACTACAATAGGAAGGATACAGAGAAGATTAGCATGGCCCCTGTGATACCAGTTCGGCGTTACAACTACTACAATAGGAAGGATACAGAGAAGATTAGCATGGCTCCAATATACTCTTTCAGCGGTACAACTACTACTAGAATAGGAAAGATATAAATATTTATATAAAATTTGTCTCTTTCGTCAAAATAGACGCTAAAACTAAGCGCCATCTATTCACTGTCTCATCTAAAATGTTCATGTGAGCGATCACACAGCGGTCTCTCAAAATTTCAACTAGATTGAGCAAATACATATTGAAAAATTAGGTGAAACAAATTACATTAATTTATAAAAATTCTATTTACATAAAAATGTATTAATATTATGAAAAAAAAATTACAATTTCATACAAAAAAAAAGATAAAGAAAATATATTCATGGGGCGATATTTGAAACAGATTAATAAATATTGCTACGTGGAAAATTAGGAAAGGCAAACTTCAGGATGACACGGCAAGAGAGATATTTATAACCCAGGTTTCTGGAGCGCAGAGCGCCAACTACCCTACGGCAATTTATTTAAGGCAATAACAAACTCTATATAAATGATAGAATATAAGATAAGCTATGAAGGAAGTTTACAGAGTAGCAAAATGTAAACATCAAAATTGATACTCTGTTAATAAAATAATAAATACTTTACTACAATATTAACAAAATTTTGGAACATAATGGGGGCCATATATATATATATATGGGGGCCTCTGAATTAACCAATTAAAACCCATTCAAAAATCAGCAGACGAACATTAGAAAGAGATCACATTGCGCACACCAGTCACGTAAACCTGACATACACTGCGCATCCATCCAATCAAGCAGAAGGTAAAGCCGTGGACAGCAGAAACAAACATTTCTAGCCAAACGCCACATAAATCAAGCAGACGGCTAGCTAAAAAAAAAAAAACAACTTACCAAACGACTCCGTAATTGGCTACCGCGGGGGGATCAAAGAACCCGTCTCCATATCTATGGCAGAAGATCTTTGCCTGCCCTCCACGCCTTTGCCATCAAACGCTCACTTTGCGTAGCTTTTTTTTATCTTTTGTTTTCTTTTCCTTAAATTTTATACTGAAAGTACACTTTGTGCTAACCACGTATATCAAATATTGAACATTTACACATCAAAAGCCTCCCATTATATTGATTCAGTATATTTCCAATATTCCAATATTATATTTCCAATATATAAATTATATTTGAAGTTTTAATGGGAGGTTGATTTTGATGAGCAAAAAATATGTTTACCTCATTTTTGAAATTGCATAAAAATAACTTTTTTTTTTGTCTGTAAACTTTCTTTGAGTTGAATACAAGGAATCATGAATATGCCACACACACCTTCCATTTATATGCACATCTACTGTCCTAAAAGCTAATGTCCATAGTTTTCTTAAATACAATTTCTAAGATTCCACCCTTCATTGCAGCATATATAAACATAATCGTTCAATACAGTATTAGAGCTCTAAAGAGCGGTCTGGTAGATTAAATTAGCGAAACCGCTGGGAGGGTTCACCACTGATGAACCAAGCCCTCCTAAAAAAATTTCATCGCAGTAAGGATAGTAAAAATTTATTTTGTGTATAAAAGAAACCTTCGTGCTTCAATGATTTAATTTTCTATTTTATTGTCATGTAGAAATATTGAGAAAGACAAGCGTCGCGCTGATAAGGTCTTTTTGATCCCCCACCCACCAAAAAATCTGAATTAAAAGCAATCATGACGCCCTTCTATGGGACCAGGTATTAGGGCGTCTTTCCAGAAAAGTACAATACGATCGTACAAGGATCGTCGTCATATCTAAAGAAGCTCTTCTCCCCGACTTGTGTTTCTTCTACTACTCTGCAAAATATTGAATATACAAGTAATACAAATATATACTACAATATATATATCTTATATTTAAAAAAAGATAAGATTTCTGTTGTTTTGGATCATCTTGAGGATTGTGGTATGGAATTATTTGCTGGTTCTTTTTGGTACTAAATGATATTGGTGATGCAGTCGTGGTTAAATTCTTGATAGAATAATAATAAAAATGGTTTTGATCAGTAATTGCTTTTATTGTGCTTAAGGAATATATAAAAACAAAATTTGGTAAAAAATACTGCCTGGCTTAAGGCGTAAGAATTAAAAAAAAAATGAATAACTTATTTACATAATGTACAAAAGTTTTGAGGTCGGCCAGCGGGGAAGGAACAATGAGATTTTATATGGGAAGCATGACCTCTGGCGGTCGATTTAAACAGAGTATTTATATTTATGACATTATAATTTTAAATAAAATAACATTTTAATACATAACATTTTAAAATAAAATATTTCAATACAACATATATATAATACAAATATGATTGTTATTATCTAAAAAAGCTTACCTCGATCTGTTAAATGAAAGCAAAATATTACAAATATTTCAAAGTATTGCTTCCTCTTTATTAATTAGTTGTTTTTAGCTTTTTTGTTCAATACATTGATAAAGAGAGAGTAATCCTTGAAATATTTTGATTAAAAAGTGTTTATTTTACAGACCCCAGGTACGCCAATTGAATCTTGTTGCTTCTGGCATGGATCTGAAGTGTTTCTGTCATGGGAATCATCATATAGTTGGTCCGCAGTAGCTTTGTATCTCTTAGCCGTGAGTTGATAAGAAGGGAATGTCTTGTGTTTAACACGGCGGCGGAATCCTGGAGTCAATCGTGGCCAAATAGAGGCTACTTTAGAAGCATAGGGCGTCTCTCCCATCAAAATAAACGTCAAAACTAGACTCATCTATTGACCGTCGCCGTAAACTAACGGCTTCTGGTCGGTGACAAAGCTACAATACCAGCTTTGACAAACTGAGAAGCGTCCCTCTGGCCCTCTTCAGCCCAGGGCGGACTTTATTCCATGATCTCTCCACAGGGGATCTAATGAGGACCCAGGAGCAAACAAAAATCAAAACATTTGACAAGGCCTTAAAAATTATTCTATGATGAACTCACTCGTCATTATTAATATAAAGCAATAACGCGCCATCTATATATAGGAAATGAAAACATTAAAGCCCAAATGTTTCTTTTATACATAAAACAAACTTTTACTATCCTTACAGCGATGAAAAACATTGGGAGAGCTTGGTGTTGGGAGAATCTTAATAAATTACTCTCTATTAAAACTTAAAACTTCTTTATTGAAGGCACAAATAACTAAGAATTTAAATTACTATGATAAATCTAAAAAACTCTAAGAAACTCTTAGGTCTTAACGTCTCCTCATACACTCTCTCCCACATTCACTCAAAGAAATACATATATTTATATACACACAACACCACAGAATAAATTAGATCACAGATTAATTAAATCACAGAATGAAAATGAATATTTTAAATAATAAACATCAACAAATCTCCCCTTCAAATTTTCAATTTTCATTCCTCAAAAATAACTCCACCACTTATGCAGCTCTTAAGCTTGACAGCATCCACAGTCTTGGTGAGATCGTCCGCTTTCATTTCTTCTGAATTCAGTGCTTCTTGGTAATCTTTCGGACGTTTAATTTCATAAGTTCTATCAGAAACATTTTCCTTATTTTTCATTAGTCTTAATCTTTCAGATCTCCTCACTCCCCTTTTTATAAGTTCTTCTTCCTCGGTTTCTCTCAAACGAAGATCTCGTTCTTCTCTCATTTCTCTCGTCATTCCTGGTTCTGGTCCTCTTCTACGTGGAGTAATTATTTCATCAGGAGGTATTTCTTCTATATCATTCAAATCTACATCATTATCATCTTGAGGAATATGCTCATCATCGATGTTAAAGTTTTCTACTCGGTCTTCTCTATTATAAATACCACTACCAGAGTCTTCATTCCCGTGAGAAATCAAATTTTGGTCTTCTCTACTAAAAAAGAAAAGTTCTTTTTCATCAAGATTTCTACCACTATTATTTATTAAATAATATCCTAGTCTAGATTCATTAAAATTTACATCTGATACTTCATGTATTTCATCTATTTCTGGTAAATATATTCTATATCCTTTTCTTATCATACTATATCCCATCATGATCCCTTTATGAGCTTTTGGTGCCATCTTTCTCTTTTCTTTTCTTATATGAACATAAGCTTCGCTTCCCAATCTTTTTAAGTAAACAATGTTTGGTTTCCATCCCTTGTATATCTCGAAAGGAGTTGTATTCATTTCTTTGATTTTAATTCTATTATTTATATGAACAGCTACTTTAACACTTTCACTCAAAAATTTTAAAGGTAATTTAGAATCAATTAGCATGGTTCTTGCTGACTCAACTATGGTTCTATTAAATCTTTCGGCTTTTCCATTACTTTCAGGAGTATAAGCAGTGGTGAATTCTTGTTTGATTGCTTTACTAGATAACCATCTCTTCAAATAATTTGAAACATATTCTCCTCCATTATCATTTCGAATTCTCTTTACTTTCTTTCCAGTCTGTCTTTCTTCTTGCATAATCAAGTTTATTATGGAATCTGCTGTTTGAGATTTATTAGAAATTGGTATAACGAAAGTAAAATTACTATAATCATCAACAATAGTAATGAAATACTTATATCCAAAAGAATCATTCAAAGGTCCAACTATGTCGGTATGCCATAGATCCAAAATATTTTCAGATTGTTTATATTGAATACTTTTGTAAGATTTTCTATGTATTTTTCCTAATGTACACACATGATTCGCAATTCCCTTTGATATTATGTAAATTTTTCAATCCGAATACCGTTGAATTATCATACATTTCTTTCAATTTCTGAAAATTTACATGAGCAAGTCTTTGATGCCATAGCATATCATCTACTTCTGCTTTTCTAGCGATTTCCATAATTAGGAGTCCCTCTACTTCAAATTTATCACCATTTCTTTTTGCCTCATATAAAATATCACCATTTTTGTCTATTACTTCTGCTTTATATTTACTAAATAATACATTAAAATCATGATCTATAATTTTTGTTACTGATAATAAATTTTCTCTCAAATTAGGTACATCTAAAACATTTTCAACTTTTATGAATCTTTCATTTATATTTGACTTCATTCTTATTGATCCAATTCCTGATGATTTCATTATTGCACCTTTCTCAGCTGTCGCTATTATTCTTTCTTCCTCTCTATATTCTATAAATAATTCTTTCTTACTAACCATATGGCTAGAGGCTCCAGAATCCATATTCCATCTTATCTTGTCTACCCCTTGATCTTCTTCGTAATTAACTCCACTTGTCTCTATCAGATGATTTGTGGATTCTCTATAATTTTTCTTGTTTATCCCTCTCTTAGGCCCATTATAATTATACTTTGAATGATATTCACTTCTATTCTCTTTACATAATTCCGATTTATGCCCAAATCCTCCACATTTAAAACATTTTATCTTATTTCTACACTCTTTAGAGATATGACCTATCCTTCCACAGTTATAACATTTAACAAATTTTCTTCTTTCCGTCCAGCCTTCTTTAGCTTTTGATGCAATTTCTGTTTGCCGTTTTTCTTCTTTTCTATATTTTAATTTTTCTTCAGTTTCTTTCAGGATTTGTCTTATTTTGTTCATATTCCTTTCTTTATCTGATTTGATCATTTTTACGTCAAAATCAAATTCTACTCTCAAACCTTCCAAAACGAAGCAAATCAACTCTTTATCTCTTATTTCATCTCCTGCTTGAATGCTTCTGCTCTTTATAATCACTGCTCTATTCAAGTAGTCATCTACCGTTTCATCCTCCTTCATTCTCAATTTTGATAATTCTATTCTATTTTTCATTTGCATATCTTCATTTTTAGATGCCATTTCTTCTTTAATGCTATACCATAATCGTTTTTCACTTCTTTCACTTGAATATTTTAAAATTTGAGTGTCATTCATTGTTCGGTTCATCACATTTCTAGCGATAGCATTGTCGTCATCCCAGTCTTCCCAGATTTTCACTTTTTCATCAAATTTTTTGTCTGTTTCTTGAGGCCTTTCTATCTCTTTTCCTTCTATAATTCGTCTCCATAATTTCAATCCTCTTAGTTCGCTTTCTATTCTGTTTGCCCAGATCAAGTAGTTTTTGTCTGATAGTTTTTCTATTTGAGATAAGTTAAAATTTTGCATCTTTTCTTTTTTCTAAAAATAATTCAATTAATCTTGATTTGCATCAATTTTAGTCAACCGCTCTGCTACCAATTGATGGGAGAATCTTAATAAATTACTCTCTATTAAAACTTAAAACTTCTTTATTGAAGGCACAAATAACTATGAATTTAAATTACTATAATAAATCTAAAAAACTCTAAGAAACTCTTAGGTCTTAACGTCTCCTCATACACTCTCTCCCACACTCACTCAAAGAAATACATATATTTATATACACACAACACCACAGAATAAATTAGATCACAGATTAATTAAATCACAGAATGAAAATGAATATTTTAAATAATAAACATCAACACTTGGCTCATCAGTGGTGAACCCTTTCAGCAGTTTCGATAATTCAATCCACCAGACCGCTTCTTAGCAGGATCGTTCAATACAGTATTGTAACTCTGAGAAGCGGTCTGGGATGTTTCACCAATGATGAGCAAAGCCCTCCCAATATTTTTCACCGCTGTAAGGATAGTAGATGTTTGTTTTATGTATAAAAGAAACATTCGTGTTCAAATGGTTTATTACTAATCATTACTATTGATATCGTTATCCCAATCAATTTTATAACTTCTAGAACTCTATTCTTGATTTGTCCGAAGATGTTAAGGTGATGTCATGAAGGCCAGTCCTGAAGATCCATCTCTGTAGGACGCTGGTTGAAGACTTCCCAGATGAGAGATCTGACGGCAGGGCAGCACCAATACCTATTGGCTAGCGACAAGTAACAATTTGGTTTTTCTTGATATTTCAAGAAAGAGGATTTAGCTATAACTCGCTGTAAAATATAAAAACCCAACAGAATGTTATTTTTTCGGATAGATGGCAGTAAGTCATCATTAACCTTCAGTTTCACGATCCGGAGGTACCCTTTCATTCTATTATAATCAGGATCTTTGTTTAATCTTCTCTCAACAACCAGAGACAACATTTTGCTAACAAAAAAACACCAACTAAAATGGTCGTACAGTAATTCAACAGCGTGATCCATCTAGGTAAAAGAAAAAGTGGGGGGAAAAAAAAGAAGTTTCAGAATTTTTTTAACGAAGGTTTGAAATCAGTTAGGAGGTGCAGGTGTGTCATTTGTCACCACAATTAGGGGTTTGGTGACTACGTGTTGACTCAGGGACCATGTTCCCACCATGGTCTCCATTAAGTGCCCTCGTTAGAGCTGGTAATGGTGGGAGAACCTTGGAATGTGGTGGGACCCTGAGTGGTGAAAAAAAAATGTTAACTGTCGACGGCCATGTTGTACTATGCCGGATTTATACATCCAACACGTGAAGAACACCTCTGCAAAATACGGTTTGGCTTTAAAAATATATATTTTATATCTATATATATAAAAATGAATGTATGTCTGTTTGTTTGTCCTTTATGCCTGACCAAACCACTCATTGGATCGCCATGAAACTTTGGGAAGTTATTTAGTATAGTACTGGGAAGGTTTCTAGCAAATAAAATTTTTGAAATAACTTTTCGTCTAGAAATAATCAAGATAAATATTCTAATTTATCTGTTATAATTCAACAATCTGCTCTAAATATTATCATGATGATACGATGATTTTGTAATGTAGAAAATTAGGAAAGACAAAATTCAGGATGACACGGCAATTTATTTGAGACAAGAATAATGATACAATTCAAAGGCAAGATACTATTCCTTTAACTTCCAATTACCGAGGGAACCAATTAATATTGATTTTATTCAACTTATCGAGTATTTTTTCAAGGGACCGGGAAAAAATGTTCACTTTATCGAGAGATTCGTTAAACAAACCTTTACTCGGGTAAAACCCGGGCGAAGCCGGGTACATCCATACAAGAATAATGATACAATTCCAAGGCAAGATACTATTCCTTTAACTTCCAATTACCGAGGGAACCAATTAATATTGATTTTATTCAACTTATCGAGTATTTTTCAAGGGACAGGGAAAAAATGTTCACTTTATCGAGATAGTCGTTAAACAAACCTTTACTCGGGTAAAACCCGGGCGAAGCCGGGTACATCCATACAAGAATAATGATACAATTCCAAGGCAAGATACTATTCCTTTAACTTCCAATTACCGAGGGAACCAATTAATATTGATTTTATTCAACTTATCGAGTATTTTCAAGGGACCGGGAAAAAAATGTTCACTTTATCGAGAGATTCGTTAGACAAACTTTTACTCGGGTAAAACCCGGGCGAAGCCGGGCGGGTCCGCTAGTTATATTATATATTATATGTTATATTATATAACTAAAATGAAAAAAATGAGGCCTTCGTAAGTACAAATATCACAGTGATAGATTTTTTCCTTTTCAAAATAAACTTTACATTGTCCTTACTGCGATGAAAAATATTCCGAGTGCATGGATCAACAGAGGGGAATACTACTAGCAGTTTCGATAATTTAATCCATCATACCGTTTTTTATGACTCTAATATTGTATTGAAAGATTCGGCTTATATATCCGACACTGTAAGGTGGAATATTTGTTGTGGTATTTAAGCAAACTATAGACATATAAGAGGACAGTAGAATTACATATAAATAGTTATAATAATGTTGTTGTTGTTTCTTATCTCCTTATGTAAAGATTACCCAAATTCCATCAGTCCATGCTCATCGAGCTGTTTGATGATAAGCAGCGGCCTCTCCCAAAGGTAGTTACAAGGATTGTTGATAGTTTGTTTCTCTATTTGTCTGAGTGATAGTTCCCAATACGTTTCCACACTATTTCACCTATCCATATATAACTAACAGGAGTTAGGTCTGTTCGAATCACTGTTTCAATTTCGACCCGGAAATATGCAATTTAGTTCAATACGATATGATTTGCACATCATACCTTTTCTACATACATCTCCACAATATGTTAACCTATTTGAATCAAATTTTGACAGTATATAGAGTTAGGCCTGGAAGGGGATGTTATATATGTCTAATTTATAAATATTCATAGAAACATTAAAGGACCATTCTGTGGATTAAAAAGAAGGATGAATGACCCACAAAAACAAACAAGAAGTTTTTATCTTTTCTCATTATTAAATAATAAAGTATTTAATCTTAAATAGATTGTTTATATACATATGTATAATTAAAGTATCAAACTGTGGAGTCACTGTCTTAATTTTTTTCTCGACCCGGAAATATGTAATTTAGTTCGATACGATATAATTTGCATATCCTACTTATTCTCTCTACATATATTTCCACAATATAGTAACCTATCTGTATGAAATTTCGACAGGATATAGAGTCTGGAAGAATTCAGTCTTAATTTCGACCCGGAAATATGCAATTTAGTTCAATGCGATATAATTTGCATATCCTACTTATTCTCTCTACATACATTTCCACAATATAGTAACCTATTTGTATGAAATTTGACAGGAAATAGAGTCTGGAAGAAGTCTTAATTACGACCCGGAAATATGCAATTTAGTTCAATGCGATATAATTTGCACATCCTACTTGTTCTACATTCATTTCCACCATATATTATTAACCTATCTCGATTAATTTTCGAAAGGGTATAGAATTAAGTGATGGATTCACTGTCTTAAATTCAATCCGGAAATATGCAAGTCAGTTCGTTACGATATAATTTGCATAAAATACTTGTTCTACATACGTTTTCATAAATATATTTACCTATCCGGATGAAATTTTGACAGGAAATAGAGTCCTAAAGAGTCCAAAGTTTTAACCTCGGAATATGAAAATTAGTCCAAAATAAAGGTAATTCACATATTATATTTGTTTTCCATACGTTTCCATATTCGCTTGTTCAGCAGTATATATGCTAAAATAAGAACGATACAGAGAAGATCACCATGGCCCTGCGCAAGGATAACACGCAAAATGGTGAAGCTTTCCATACTTTTCCACAATATATTCGATTGCTTTGAGCAAGATGAGACTCTATTTCTGCCAAAAATCGGATCGCAGACGAGAGATCTTAATGAATAATAATAATAATAAAGATAACATAAAAAGAAAACAAGAGTTCTCAGAACTGTGATTTTACATGAAGGAGTTACAAGACATTCTTTGAAGCGTGTGTCGAATTGAATGGACATCTAGTTGACAGTCAGGTGACATTCGACGACAGCTGTCCATTGTTTTGATATCATTTAGTTTCTTAATTTAGACAACACGCCTGGGTGCACACATCACATATAATCTCCAATCAAATAAATCTTGTCTTTACACACAATGACAGCATAAATCTAATAGATAGAAGCCTTCAGTATTTTTCTTGACTTACACTTTGGACATCTTTGGTGACCTTTTGGTGAATGATTTTGTTGTCGTTAGATACATAAATATCCAAACTCGTCATGAAATAATAAAATTAAGTTTAATCTAGAGAATGATCTGTTAGACATGAACAAATATTCCTTTTCCAAATGGTCTTATTCAAACGGAAACTTTAGATACCAGCACCATTAAGATGATCGTCAAGTATTACTGAAATGACATCAATGTTATCTGCTATATTATAGTCTTAATGTACAGTTTTATAAATTTTCTGATTTTTGATTAAAACCAATTAATGTTCACTCTCAGCAATAATGATTATTTTATTGGTTAATAGTTCTTCCTCAGACGGGGTTATTTTTGTTTTAGGTTTTGAAATCTAATTTTTGTTCAAAAGTATATTGCAAATAGTCGTCTGAATAAGAATTATTAAGCTTGAAAGTTTGTTGTGCTGTTAGTGTCCATCAAATAGAGCTTGGTGACTATATAGACAAATATTCTCCAGTTTGATCTGGCCATCACTCGCAGATAATCTATTTCCGTAAAGTTTTCTCGGCAGTTCTTGGTACAGAAGTGGTTTGTCAGTGACTGCCTTCTTCCATCTATGCCGTTGGGCAAATAAATTTGACTCTTCCATCTTTTGGAAGGATTTCTCCCAGAAGGACAATGGAATGTCCCTTTTCCATTACAAGAATGAAGTCGAAAGCTTATTCAGGCTTTTATTTAGTTCCCTTTTATGTTAGCCATTCCATTAGGATGTTACTTGCCCTCTACCAGAGTTGTACTCACACTGGGAGATACAAATAGGGGTTTTCCATTCATTGGGATTGATGCTAAATGGCATTTCTCAAAGCCTTATATTACCTGAAAGATTACGCTATAATTTTATAATCTTGCCAATAAAATAATCATTTTGATGGATTTGAACACAGTTGTTATTGCGATGGAAAATATTGGGAGGGTTCAGCAGTTGTTTGTTTTATTTGAAAAAGAAAAATTATTTCCTAATATAGTATCAATTCTTACCTAAAGATGGCGTGTTGTTGTCTCTTGTGTTTAATTTGATATGTCTAACTGGCATTGTGTGAATTGTTCGAGGAAGATCTTTGCTCGTTGCACAGATATGTAGTATGGTTGATTAAACTGGCGAAACCGCTGGAAGGATTCAGTACTGATGAGCCAAGCTCTATCAATATTTGCCATCGTAGTAAGGACAGTAGGAAGCTTGCTTTATTTGAAAAGGAAAAAAAATTGTGCTTTAATAGTGTCAATTCTTATTATTTATTTAATACGCCTTGTTGTCTCCTATACACTCAAGGACAAAACATAAAAAAGTGGAAAAGTATTTTATATCGCCGGTCGTCTATTTTTTTTTTTTTTTTAGGAGACAGAGGCAATTTTGTTCACACTAGGTTATCTTGTGTATCTTCAATAAAGGTCACTGTAATATATTTCAGAGTTATTGTCTAAATCCCGATATACATGCTAAAAGGTACAACTTCTTTAAGTTTTGTCCATGAGTGTATATGTACAAGTCTGAAAAACACGAGAATAGAGACACACACTAGATACAATCATTTCAAGGTTGAAGAGAGAAAAATCTACTCAATTAAACTGATACTATATAAATGTTTTACATACTTCTCTCAATGGCGTCGAACCAGAGTTCACACCGCGGCTCATCAGTTGCGGAACACTACCTTCAAGATAGCCAAAGGTTCTATCTATCCAACATGATCTATCATTAGACAAGCAGTAGATAAACATCCATAGGATACCTGAATTGAGCCATGGGAATCATTATACCGTGAGGTTTGCACATGAATAGATATCAGTGACCATATTCGGCGGAGGTGAAGACGTCATACTTACTTCCCCACCAGACATTGTATGGAAATAACCCTTGTTACCGACACATCTCCCCTCCATAATTGAATGGAGATTAATCCGGGGTTCGAATCTCTTCTCCATCCTTTTTTTTTTTTTTTCCTCACTGCCCTGGCCTCGAATGATCGGTCTGTTGTCATGTCCGGTAGGAACTGACCCTCGATATCCTGTTTGGAATAATGCCGTAACCTTTTTTTTTTTTTTACCTAAAGAAGAGCATGCACACAAAGACTTTTGTATTTTCATTTTTTTTAATAAAAAAAAAAAGTTGTAAAGTTATACAATCGTCTCTGCAATCACGTTAATTTGTATTATAAATACATGGTAGATTTATTACTATTTCGGTAAATGAGCTGAAACCAAATTGGTACAGGTTTTAAAATGATAAAAGATGTTTTCTCAATGAGTTTATTTATTTATTTGAAAATCCAAACACAAGAATCACACTTCTACTAGCTGATAATAAAGAGAAAGCGGCATTTTTGCGCAAGGACTGTTCAAGCTACCAATCCGTACGCTATAGGTGTACACAAGTCCAATATCTCTCTATAAAAATGCTAATATCTCTTTATTTATATCATACCATATGAAAATCTTAAGGGTTTAAGCATAGGTTCATAGAGAATTTTAGAAGATATATCAAAAGATTCCAATAAAAAATATAGCAATATGTTTCTTTTATTGAAATATGTGCTTCGTACATACCATAGGATCTTCTCCAGGTCTTTATCTATCTAAAGAGTTTGAAAGCTCTAAATATAAATTTTAATAAAATAAATTTGTCGTTCGATTGTTGTGGAATATTTTGATTGAAAAATCATCCAGACGATATAATAGTAAACGTGCTGGTTCCTCGATCCTAAATTCTCTCAGAAATATTTCCATGTTCAAGATGGCGATTCCCTGGATTCTACATTCAAGAACCTACATGTAGAGAAGATGCTTCAAGTATTACCTAATCCTCCAGAATGGCGAAAAGGTCTCGGGCGCCCAAGAGCACGTCCAATCTATCCGGATGATAAGGATTTAGTCCTGCCAGAATGGGCCGCAATTTTGGAGCGTTTAACTCCGAATGACGGACAATGGGATCAGATAGCGCTTGACCCCTCCGGGAGTACAAGTGGCCTTTCACATCCTTTCCTGTTTTTTTTTTTTACCTTCTTTTTACCCATTTTTATATCCCCAGCACATATGCAACCTCAACATTAACACAGAATTAACGGCAACAATTTCAAGAATCAGGAAATTTTAAAGGAATGAAGATAAACCTAGACATGACTAGATCCTATTGCAATAACTGTCACAGCATCCAAATCACTCCGGATCATATATACATTGCTCGGCCATCATTGTAGCCTTCTATATGGCAGACATCAATCCAGAAGAGGATATACATACGGACAAGGCACCTCAGTTGGCCGGTATTGTGATCAGGGTACATGGATCGATCTGATCTGCTCCATGGACAAGACCTCACCACCACCTCAGTTGGCTGGTATTGTGATCAGGGTACATGGACCGATCTGATCTGCTCCATGGACAAAACACAACCACCACCTCAGTTGGCCGGTATTGTGATCAGGGTGCATGGACCGATCTGATCTGCTCCATGGACAAGACACCACTACCACCCATTTATACAAATGTCATTTTGATTCGGTAGTCTTCATTTAGACGTTGAATCCCAGTGCTCCAAGTGATTTAAAAGATCTGTCGAAGATGAAGCCCTCTCAGAAGATGTCAAAGGTCAATGCAATCAACCATGTCTTAAGCGAACTTCCTCTTAACCGAAAACCTATTCCATTCTTCTAAAACCAAGTAATCCAAAGGTATCCTAATACATATATTTGATACAGAAAATGGAAACATTAAAACCCTAATGTTTCTTTTACACATCAATCAAACTTCTACTGTCCTTACTGCGATGGAAAAAAATGAGAGGGCTTGGCTCATCAGTGGTAAACCCTCCCAGCGGTTTCGCCAATTTAATCGACCAGACCGCTTCTTAGAGCCTCTAATACTGGATTGGATCATTCTGCTTTTATATGCTACACTGAAGGGTGGAATCTTAGAAATGGTATTTAAGCATACTATGGACATAAGCTTAAAGGACAGCAGAATCACATATAAATTTTCCAAATTAATATTTTCATTTGTTGTATATATATGGCGCGTTATTACTTTATACGTATATTTGATCCTGTCTTTAGACATAATCTATGTTATTCTGCTATTTTGTCGGTATTCTGACTGTCCGGTCAAGATAGGTTTTAATGATTAGAAATTCAATGTAATATGGCAGTAGACGAATGTGAAGATATTTCAATCAGGATTTATCTCTTTTATAAGTCCATTATAGAGATTTTGATCGTCTCTGCGTGGAACGCTAAAATTCAGACATGTGAATAAACCACAATACCTGTTTTGCCAAATTCGAGAAAAAGTCAACCACCTGTATACTAGGTTTCGAGAGCAACGAACTTCATATGTAAATGGGGATTTGTGAAGTTCTAAACGCCCCTGTACTTATGATGGCCATAGCCTGAAACCATGGTATACCATGTTGCTGCTTTTGTTCGAATTTACCGAGACTGGTGTTGTGGTTTCTACATTTATCTAAATTTGATAGTTTTGCGCAGAGACAATAATAAAAAAAACAATTATATTATGATGCATTAGCGCGCCATCTGTTATGAAAATTCAAAACTATTATAGACGCGTATGATTCTTTTTAAAAATTAAACAATTTCTACTGCCCTTGGTACCCTACCAATGGTAGATTAAACTGGCGAAATTGCTGGGAGGTTTCACCATTGATAAGCCAGGCCCTCCCATTTAATTTTTCCATTGCAGTAAGGGCAGTAGAAATTGTTTAATTTAAAAAAATAATCATACGCGTCTATAATAGTTTCGAATTTTCAAAAGAAACATTATCATGCATTTAACTAATGCGTTTATTAAAAGGAAAAAAATCATTTTTTTTTTCACACACTTGGATTCTATATCCATCATCTTCTATTCATAAATATGTTGAAGGCATATTACCTTTTGTTTGTTTTCAATATCAACACTTAGCTTTTTTTCTATATATATTTTTAAAATTATCTTTTCCTATAAATATATATACTTGTATATATAGGTAGAAATTTTTGCCGGGAAAAAATTAATCTATAAGAATAAAGGTCGCCTTTTCCAGCAAAATATGCGCTGAAACTAAGTGCCAGAAGGGTCACTGCAGGATCCGTACGAGCTGTAGCAGGAAAACTGCAGGATCCATACGAGCAGGGATACTGTAGGATCCGTACGAGCCGCAGCAGGGATACTGCAGGATCTGTACGAGCTGCAGCAGGGGATCTGTGCGAGCTGTAGCAGGGTACTGCAGGATCTGTACGAGCTGCAGCAGGGACACTGCAGGATCTGTGCGAGCTGTAGCAGGGTACTGCAGGATCCGTACGAGCTGCAGCAGGGACACTCCAGGATATGTGCGAGCTGTAGCAGGGATACTGCAGGATCTGTACGAGCTGCAGCAGGGATACTGTAGAATCTGTACGAGCTGCAGAAGGGACACTGCAGGATCTGTGCGAGCTGTAGCAGGGATACTGCAGGATCTGTACGAGCTGCAGCAGGGATACTGCAGGATCTGCACGAGCTGCAGCAGGGAGACTGCAGGATCCTACGAGCTGTAGCAGGGATACTGCAGGATCCTACGAGCAGGGACAATAAGACCGCGAGGTGGCAGTAACGGGAGTGGCGATCATTAAGAAACATTTAGATGTGTATCTCCCGGGGAATGTCCTAGACTTCCGCTACAGGACCTGTTCCCCCCGGGACTTATCCTCTAGTTTGGGACACCACAGCATTATTAGTGTCTACCTCTAACTCCTTCATTGGAATATCAATTTCATAATTTATATACCTAAAAGATTGATTAAAATTCTATGTTAACTTTTTAAAAATAAAGAAGAAAGTTTTTTTTTGTCTACGGATATGTGGAGCTTGTTCTTTCTCCAATATTTTACCAACAGTTTAAAACTTCAATATTTCCGTAATTCTGGAAGGAATCACAGTTATAATGTCGAGAGACCTTAGAGTTGCTAATTGGTGTTGTGGGGGCGTGCGGAAATGTTTGATATCACCATTGAAATGATGATGAAACCTATTATTACTATAATAGAATTTTATTTACACAAAAGTGACCACCACCCAATTTCTTGATAAATCAAGAGAAGCCATCCACGAAGGTGTTTCGCGCTGTTGGCGCTCGTCAGCGTGGAACAGGCTGTACCATTGCGATCAAAGATATTTTTGGTCCCAGTGGCTTCTTGAGAAACCAAGAAATGGGTATTTAAGGCCAAAGTGACCACCAAGAGGCAAACAATGAGAGTATATGTACAAGATGAAAATATCGAATTTATTTGTATTCAAGTGATATAATGAATGTTCTCATATACTCATGCCCAGCAATGGCCGCAGCCTTGCAGAAAATTGACATGGATCCAGAGAAGCAGCTTTACACACCCAAGATAGTGGACATTGCTGCTGCTGTGATAGAGATGCACGGGGACATCTGAGGCACTTCATTGGACACAACAACAACAACAACAATGTTTGTAGCTCTGATACTCCACCAGACTGCACTTGGTTTAATTCCTTGCCTGATGATTACTTATAGAGAGTAACTCGTGAAAATTATAATATGAATTTCCTCGTCCCCCCCTCTAATAATATTAGGAAGAATTTTACACAAAAAATCTGAGTGGTTAATGGTATTACAGGAGGTAGGACGGTATGGGAAAAATAATGAGAAAGTCCGAGACTTGTTGCAAAACAACTACTCTAGAAAGAGAAGAACTTCTTACAAAAGAAAGATCGACTCCAGAAATAGCACTTCTTACAAGACAAAGAACTACTCCCGAAAGAAGTACTTCTAACAAGAGAAATAACTACTCCAGAAAAAACACTTCTTGCAAAAGAACTACTCCAGAAAAAACACTTCTTGCAAAAGAACTACTTCAGAAAGAAGCACTTCTTACAAGAGAAATACTCCAGAAAGAAGCACTTCTTACAATAGAAAGAACTATTTAAAAAAAAAACACGTCTTACAAAAGAACTATCCATAAAAAATCAATTCTTACAAAATAATTACTCCAGAAAGAAGCACTCTTCGCAAAAGAAAGAACTACCAGCCCACTCCAGAAATAACTACCATCCCATCAGAAGAAAGAACTACCAGCCCACTCCAGAAATAACTACCATCCCATCAGAAGAAAGAACCATCCCCAGAGAGAGAGAGAGACCTCGAGCCGCTAACAAGGATTAATTCCCCTGACAATGATGGAAGCGCAGGTCTTTCAACACCCGGCGGCACTTAGCATAACTCGATCCCCCCTTTTTTTTTACCACGCGGCCCTTTAATAACAGCTCGGCACCACGGCTGGAGAATGTCGGCGGTAATGGCTTCTGATTGGTCTTCTGTAAACGCTCCCCCACCCGGCCGGCTCACTTTACGGACGTCACTCCCTCCCTCTGTTCTTACAGCTTATTCTTCAGCCATCTCGGTAAATACCTAGGACTGATTGTGACTCATGCTACCCTCAACTCTGTGATGTATGGAGCCGATGTTGAGACAGACTCTTTGTTTTAAGATGAGAGATGCTACTGAGGATATCTTATGTAAACCCCATCGTCAATGAAGAAGTAGCAATTATGCTAGTCTTTCATTATCACACAGGGGATTGAGGTTTCAACAAATTACAAAAAGCATAAAACGCCGAAACTCTTTTTTAGATGATTAAAGGAAACTTTCGGGTAATCCCTCTTTTTCAGCTAACTAAAACTTGCCCGAAAGCTTCCTTTAATCAAGTCAATCAAAAAAATGGTTGCGAGGTTTTCCCACTATGTACCAAGTGCAATTCTCAACCTGCAACCTCAAAACACATTATTGACTGTATTGAATCATCCATTGATGAGCTCTACTCATCCCCAGAAGACACCATCAAAAAGCTCTACAAGCTTGATATCCTAATATGATTGAGTGGAGATAAGAAAGAAGGAGAAGAAGTAAGTGAAAATAGTTGCGACGTCTTATGCTTTTTGTGATATTCTAGGTTTGT
This sequence comes from Cordylochernes scorpioides, assembly GCA_030710605.1. Classification (NCBI taxonomy): domain Eukaryota; kingdom Metazoa; phylum Arthropoda; class Arachnida; order Pseudoscorpiones; family Chernetidae; genus Cordylochernes; species Cordylochernes scorpioides. The sequence continues at coordinate 20,215,409 of CP092882.1, read as the reverse complement.
TTACCTAAAGAATAGGTGATGCATCAATTTTTTATCATTATATTCCGATATAAAAGAAGTTTTTATTTGAGAGCCAGTAAGCATCTAAATTTTTAAAGGAAAGGAAAGAAAAAAAGTTTTCTCTAATTTAGCTATATTGAAATCCAGTTTTAATGCATCTAATATTGTTTTTTTAATTTTCAATATTTAGCAAGAAGAAACGAAGTCAACTCGACGGCAAACAACACTCTTTGTTTTACATAATTTCTTCCTATATCCCCATATGCAAATCAGATTTCTTAACAAAGAAACAAAGTTTAAAAATAGAAAAGAGAATTATTTATTTACATAATTTAGATGAAACAAAACTATGTACATTCACTACTATGCACACATAGAGTATGCGATAAAAGAAACAAAAGTTGAAAAATATAGAAGATAATTATAAATTTACATAATTTAGATAAAACAAAACTATGTACATTTACTAGAGTATGCAACAAAAGAAAGTTGAAAAATATAGAAGATAATTATAAATTTACATAATTTAGATAAAACAAAACTATGTACATTTACTAGAGTATGCAACAAAAGAAAGTTGAAAAATATAGAAGATAATTATAAATTTGCATAATTTAGATAAAACAAAACTATGTACATTTACTAGAGTATGCAACAAAAGAAAGTTGAAAAATATAGAAGATAATTATAAATTTACATAATTTAGATAAAACAAAACTATGTACATTCACTAGAGTATGCAACAAAAGAAAGTTGAAAATATAGAAGATAATTCTAAATTTACATAATTTAGATAAAACAAAACTATGTACATTTACTAGAGTATGCAACAAAAGAAAGTTGAAAAATATAGAAGATAATTATAAATTTACATAATTTAGATAAAACAAAACTATGTACATTCACTAGAGTATGCAACAAAAGAAAGTTGAAAAATATAGAAGATAATTATAAATTTACATAATTTAGATAAAACAAAACTATGTACATTTACTAGAGTATGCAACAAAAGAAAGTTGAAAAATATAGAAGATAATTATAAATTTACATAATTTAGATAAAACAAAACTATGTACATTCACTAGAGTATGCAACAAAAGAAAGTTGAAAATATAGAAGATAATTATAAATTTGCATAATTTAGATAAAACAAAACTATGTACATTTACTAGAGTATGCAACAAAAGAAAGTTGAAAAATATAGAAGATAATTATAAATTTACATAATTTAGATAAAACAAAACTATGTACATTCACTAGAGTATGCAACAAAAGAAAGTTGAAAAATATAGAAGATAGTTATAAATTTACATAATTTAGATAAAACAAAACTATGTACATCTACTAGAGTATGCAACAAAAGAAAGTTGAAAATATAGAAGATAATTATAAATTTGCATAATTTAGATAAAACAAAACTATGTACATTTACTAGAGTATGCAACAAAAGAAAGTTGAAAATATAGAAGATAATTATAAATTTGCATAATTTAGATAAAACAAAACTATGTACATTCATTAAAATATGCAACAAAAGAAAGTTTAAAATAGAATGGATAATTATGTATTTACATAATTTAGATAAAATTATGTACATTTACTAAGGTATGCGACAAAATGCATTTATACTTAATCTTAATTGTACATATTTTGACAAATTTTTATTAGTTTTTTTTAGCTACTTCGATATTTTACACATCATTTTGCATCGTCTCACGTTACACGTCTTTAGGTATATTTATGTTTCAAAACTTGAATTCTCGACAAAAGTCAACAAGTTAAACTTTCCACCTTGAAAAGAGAGAGCAACAGTTGGTAGCTGAAGCGTCTGATAAATGTTGACAACACTTACAATCATGATAAAGAATCTTTCGGGTATGGTTATCATCTGATAAATTTAAAAATTGCTCTAACTCTGAGGATGAACAAAGGTCACCTCTCCAGTCAAAATAGACACCAAAAACAATCGCTATAATATTGACCATTTCCCCAAATTATCGGATAATTTTCGCTTGACTTCTACGGAGCCAATCTTAGAAGTGAAGGAAAAGAACGAAATTGAGCTTAAGCAATTTGGTAGAAAACGGAAAATTGAACAGCTTATACATCTGAAGATATTTGGTGCGAGTTAGTGGTATAAACTGTTGATATTAGCTAGTCACGACCCTGGGATAAAATCCTGCAATTGGGCAACTTTTTTACTTTAAAATATTTGCTTTAATATAAGCCCTGACTGGGGAAAAAGTCCACACTTGTAAGTGCAAAATCGAAAGTTTTCTACATGCGTAGACATGTTGTGCACTTAGAGTTGTAAAAGCAGTCGCTGAATACCCACCGTGATTATCCTGGCCTGTACCGAGTGTAAAGGAGTAAAAGCAGTCGCTAACTTCCGCCGTGACTTGTAGATTTGCGGTAGCCGCTCTACGATGGTCACTGGATGTCCTATAAGGCGTTGTTTGTACCATCCTGGACACAGGGGGGATATGTCTAAACTATTGTGATAAAAATATCTGCTGGAATATTTCCATTGATGTGATCGGTGCAAACTTTCGATGGTTTCTTCTTTTAAATGCATCGAGATGATTTTCTTAGAATATATATGTCCTGGTGGGGTCATCCAGTGACAGGTGGTGCTGGGAGCAGCGTGAGGAGGTGTTAATGGAAGCTAATTGCCGCGGTGGGATCGTGACCTGCGTAACAATGGCCGGGCGGGTCGTTGGCAGCTTGTTCCACACTGTCGGACCTACCGCTGGATCCGCACACTGTCGGACCTACGGCTGGATCTATACATTGTCGGACCTACGGCTGGATCTACACACTGTCGGACCTACGGCTGGATCTACACACTGTCGGACCTACGGCTGGATATACACACTGTCGGACCTACGGCTGGATCTATACACTGTCGGACCTACGGCTGGATATACACACTGTCGGACCTACGGCTGGATATACACACTGTCGGACCTACGGCTGGATATACACACTGTCGGACCTACGGCTGGATATACACACTGTCGGACCTAAGGCTGGATCTATACATTGTCGGACCTACCGCTGGATCTACACACTGTCGGACCTACGGCTGGATATACACACTGTCGGACCTACGGCTGGATATACACACTGTCGGACCTACGGCTGGATATACACACTGTCGGACCTAAGGCTGGATCTATACATTGTCGGACCTACGGCTGGATATACACACTGTCGGACCTACGGCTGGATCTACACACTGTCGGACCTACGGCTGGATATACACACTGTCGGACCTAAGGCTGGATCTATACATTGTCGGACCTACGGCTGGATATACACACTGTCGGACCTACGGCTGGATCTATACATTGTCGGACCTACGGCTGGATATACACACTGTCGGACCTACGGCTGGATCTATACATTGTCGGACCTACGGCTGGATATACACACTGTCGGACCTACGGCTGGATCTATACATTGTCGGACCTACGGCTGGATCTATACATTGTCGGACCTACGGCTGGATCTATACATTGTCGGACCTACGGCTGGATATACACACTGTCGGACCTACGGCTGGATCTATACATTGTCGGACCTACGGCTGGATCTACACACTGTCGGACCTACGGCTGGATATACACACTGTCGGACCTACGGCTGGATCTACACACTGTCGGACCTACGGCTGGATATACACACTGTCGGACCTACGGCTGGATCTACACACTGTCGGACCTAAGGCTGGATCTATACATTGTCGGACCTACGGCTGGATCCGCACACTGTCGGACCTACGGCTGGATCTATACATTGTCGGACCTACGGCTGGATCTATACATTGTCGGACCTACGGCTGGATCCGCACACTGTCGAACCTACGGCTGGATCTATACATTGTCGGACCTACGGCTGGATCCGCCCACTGTCGAACCTACGGCTGGATCTATACATTGTCGGACCTACGGCTGGATCCGCACACTGTCGGACCTACGGCTGGATCCGCACACTGTCGGACCTACGGCTGGATCCGCACACTGTCGAACCTACGGCTGGATCTATACATTGTCGGACCTACGGCTGGATCCGCCCACTGTCGAACCTACGGCTGGATCTATACATTGTCGGACCTACGGCTGGATCCGCACACTGTCGAACCTACGGCTGGATCTATACATTGTCGGACCTACGGCTGGATCCGCACACTGTCGAACCTACGGCTGGATCTATACACTGTCGGACCTACGGCTGGATCTATACACTGTCGGACCTACGGCTGGATCCGCACACTGTCGAACCTACGGCTGGATCTATACATTGTCGGACCTACGGCTGGATCCGCCCACTGTCAGACCTACGGCTGGATCTATACATTGTCGGACCTACGGCTGGATCCGCCCACTGTCGGACCAACGGCTGGACCCGCACACTGTCAGACCTACGGCTGGATATACACACTGTCAGACCTACGGCTGGATCCACACACACACTGTAGGACCTACGGCTGGATCCGCACTCTGAGGACCTGTAGCTTACCTACGGATGGAGGCGTTTTATATGTAACCAATACACAAGTAGAAAATGAACTAGCTAACGCTGACCACACGCGTTCTATGTAAACAATACACATGTAGAGGATGCTGACCACACATGTTCTATGTAAACAATACACATGTAGAGGATGCTGACCACACATGTTCTATGTAAACAATACACATGTAGAGGATGCTGACCACACATGTTCTATGTAAACAATACACATTCCCTGACCACACATGTTCTATGTAAACAATACACATACGCTGACCACACATGTTCTATGTAAACAATACACATACGCTGACCACACATGTTCTATTTAAACAATACACATACGCTGACCACACGTGTTCTATGTAAACAATACACATGTAGAAGATGCTGACCACACATGTTCTATGTAAACAATACACATGTAGAGGATGCTGACCACACATGTTCTATGTAAACAATACACATTCCCTGTCCACACATGTTCTATGTAAACAATACACATACGCTGACCACACATGTTCTATGTAAACAATACACATATGCTGACAACACATGTTCTATGTAAACAATACACATTCCCTGACCACACATGTTCTATGTAAACAATACACATATGCTGACCACACATGTTCTATGTAAACAATACAAATACGCTGACCACACATGTTCTATGTAAACAATACAAATACGCTGACCACACATGTTCTATGTAAACAATACAAATACGCTGACCAAACATGTTCTATGTAAACAATACACATATGCTGACCACACATGTTCTATGTAAACAATACACATACGCTGACCACACATGTTCTATGTAAACAATACACATACGCTGACCACACATGTTCTATGTAAACAATACACATACGCTGACCACACATGTTCTATGTAAACAATACACATACGCTGACCACACATGTGTGATGTTTGCAGTAGCTCACCCCTGAAGCTGGGAGCAGGCCCAACCTTCATGCCCCTACTGGCGCCCACCAGGTGACGCCACTTGTACAGTCGCAGAGTGTAATTTATTTTAAATAAATATTAATATCTACCACTGGTGCTTTGGTCTACATTCCAATTACTCACCCCATGTGTTATATAAACAAAAAAAATGATTGGTGACTATGACACTATATCAGGTTTAAAGGGGCCTTCAAATAAACTCCCTATTGTCGCACATGAAGACCCCCATCAACCAAAATTATATTACAGATATATTTCACACGATGCACTTCTCCCTTTAAAATGTCAACTAATCAATCTTCAATCTCTACGTGCTGATATAAAAATAGGTAAATTAAAACCACAACACCAGATTGAACAAATTCGAACAAAATGACAAACTGTGTATTTCGATTTCAAGCTATGACTCCTCATCAGTACAGGAAAGATTTGGGCCTCATAATATCCTACCGGAAGAGTTATAAAATCGGCCTGAAGTTTTAATATATTTTGATAGATGTTCCTTAACCCACATAACTATCAATCTTCCGTAAAATTTGCATCACATATATATGTGGAAGCTTTTCAGTTTGCCAAAGCTGGTGTTGTGGCTTTATCACCGACCCGAGGCCGCTAGTTGCGGCGACGGTCAATAGATGGCGTCTGGTTTTAGACGTCTGTTTAGACGGGAGAGGCGACCCTTGTCTCTTTGGATCAATTTCCTCCCGGCAAAATTTCCATATATATATGTGGTATAATCTATTTTTCAATTTGAATATTTCCAACAGGCCATTTTACATTAATAAAGAAACTTGCTGTAAATCTCCTAATTAATAAATTGTGTTTATAATTTTGCAATTATTCTGGAATCTTTAATCATTGGGGTCATTTGATGGTCGGATAAAATATTAATGCGCGAAAATAGCTTCTATTAAAAAACAACAACATAAAAACCACATATTCTATAGACATTGAGAACATTCGGATTCCTACCAATGACTATGTCATGATAAAAATATTGCGATGCACTTTTACAAAACTATTAAAATCCGTAGCAATGAGTTTGTTTATTACAAAAAAAAAAAAAAAAAAAAAAACGCGAGCTTTCGAGGTCTCGTTCTTTAACAGGAAAAATCATATCTAAGAGTAAGCACGTGAGGTAAGATGACGCTATTGAATATTATATTGCTCTTAGATATAATTTTACTTAACACGAAGCAATAACGCGCCATCTATACATATAAAATGAAAGGATTTAAAAGCACGAATGTTTCTTTTATACATAATACAAACTTCTACTGCCCTTACTGCGATGAAAAAATATATTGGGAGGGCTTGGCTCATCAGTGGTGAACCCTCCCAGCGGTTTCGCCTATTTAATCCACCAGACCGCTTCTCAGAGCTCTAATACTGTATTGGACGATTCTGCTTATATACGCAGCACTGAAGGATGGAATCTCAGAAATGGTTTTCAAGAAAACTATGGACATAAGCTTATAGGACAGTAGAATTACATTCAAACACCACTGATGAGCCAAGCCCTCCCAATATATTTTTTTCATCGCAGTAAGGGCAGTAGAAATTTGTATTATGTATAAAATATACATTCGTGCTTTTAAATCCTTTCATTTTATAATTTTACTTGCTGAAGGGCTATAGACCGAAAGCTCGCGGTTGTTTATAATAAGCAAACTCTTTACGAAAGATTTTGATCATTTTGTAAGACTATCCGTGGATCGTAACCACGCTCTGCTACCATTTGTTGGTGGTGGATCTCAACTTCTCTTTCTAAAATATAAATCTTCTTTATTGAAGGTACAAGGAACATAAATTACTAAATATATCTAAGTAAACATTACTAGTTAAATAACATCTCTCTCTAACCACCCATCTCTATTAACTATCACCTATATATATATGTTATATTAAAATATTATTTTATTTAAAATTATATTTTATAGATTCATATACTTCTGCTAAATCGACCGCCAGCGGTCACGCTTCCCCTATAAATACTCATTGTTGTTGTTTCCCGATGGCCGGCTCAAATCTTTTGTACATTATGTAAATAAGTTTTCCATTTTTTTATTCTTACGCCTTAAGCCAGGCAGTACTTTTATCAAATTATGTTTTTTATATTCCATAAGCTCAATTAAAGCTATTTCTAATATTCACATTTTTATTATTATAGTTTCAAGATTTTAACCCCGACTGCATCAACATAGCATAATCCTCAAGAATATTAAAAAAAACAGCAGAAAATCTTTATTAAATATAATATATATAAACATTCCTGACACCACAGATTTTAAGACACAGATTATTACAATCATAGAATAATATTTGACAATAGCATCCAACAACTATGTTATGACACCAGCTTTTTTCATTTTAAACATTTTATTATAATTCTATAACCCTATAACAGCCATCCTTTATATTAGCCTTAACGTATAAAATCACTCAGTCCCTTCAAAATTACATTGAACAAAATCCGTTCTTATAAAGAACATACCTTATAACTCCGCCTTTGCCGGTCCCAAGCCCGGATGAAAAAGGAGGAGGGGGAGCAGTAACAAGCTCACTAAAAAACCTGGGTTCAGCTGACCCGGCTGATAGTACCCTGTAAGGGCTCCTAATCCAGGTTTACAGGATGAGCAGCGTTTGTACTCCTTGTTAGGAGCAGCTGCACATGGCGTCTGTTCCTTATGTCAGAGGCGGCCATTTCTTTTAGAGCTAAGTCGGCCTGCCACTGAGTAGTGCTCCCAGTCTTAATGACAAAGGCAGATGCATTCTACTTCACCCAGTCATGATGATTGTCAAACAGACACCATCAAGGATCACAACTTGATACCCTTATATGATTGAGTGAGTGGAGATAAGAAAGAAGAAGAAGACATACCTTATAACAGACACTTTGGCTGGTTCCTTGGGAAGCTATTATAAAAAGAGTAGGCTGTATTATTAATGATCTCAGTACAATTAATAATTTTTGTACTATTTATCACATTGTTTGACGTTCGCATACCTTACCAGCCTAAATACTGTTTCATGATTTTTCAGGATGCCCCAACTTTTTTTGGTCGTTGAGGTACAGCTTGCACCACGCTGATCAGAGCCAACAGCCCGAAACGCGTACGTAGTTATATAGTTTCAGCGCAATTATCTAGATCGGATATAAGGTGTCTTATTTGTAACTGGTAATAAATAAATAGCTAGCTTTTTTTAATAAACAAGAAAATATAAACAATACTTAAAATTATACTGCATAAGTTTTTTCTCTATGAAAAATCAATATTTATTTCAAAGAGAAATATTTACTATTTCCAACTTTTTTTGAATGAAGTATGAAAGGGTGAAAATATGAAGAGTAATGGCGAACGGGAAAAATAAAAGTGTCCAGGGGCGGGAATCGAACCCACAACCTTCTGCTTACCGGGCAGGTGCCATGTCCACTAGGCTACCCTGGACGTTATTTCTCCGTTCGTAAATAATATAGTTTTGCAAAATTTCTGTAATTCCTAATAATCAACAAATAGTTTATATTTATTCCGATAGATAGCGCAAGTCATTACCAACTTTTAGTTGCTATATAACTATCGGCGCGGTGAAGGAACCAGGATGCTTTGCGGAGGTGAAATTCAAGACTCGAAACATCTACTTCTGGAATGCCCGATTTTCCGGGATTTTAAGGAACATAAATTTGGTCGTATTGGACAGCTTGATGAATTTGTAGACGAAAAAGAAAAGTATAAAAAATTTGATCAATATATATTTTGTAAATACATATACAACTTTCTTTTGAATTGGAAAAAAGAGAAGGAAACTTAGAAAGAAAAGAATTGCGATGCTTGCTTTGTGTGTTTTGCTTTGTTGTTTGTTTTTCTCTTTGGACAATTTTCTTTAGTTAATTATGTAAAATAATGAATTGAACAGGATTGTATATAGCCGATTTGTTGTGATGTAGTGAAGGATATTGACGCAAATATCCCTGAGTTTGGGATATCGCGTTTCATGATGTTAATAAAGTTATTCACGATGCATTGATTTTGCTTCGAATTTTTAATGAAACTTATTCAAAGAATATTAATCAAACATTATATTTATTGATTTACAAGAAAGAGAACAAAATATAAAAGGGAAACTAATATTAAACAAAGGAACTTTTTTTTTCTTTTTTCGGTTAGTGCCTATTTTCCTGTGAGCTTACACACACTCTGTGGTAACAATTAATATATACAACATTATTATCTTCATTATTATTAATTTTATTTTAAAGAATTAGAAGCCCAATCGTAAATCACTAATCGATTGGATTATTTTCCAAGAAATAAAAAAAATATTATAATATTTTTAAAAATAACTAAATTATGAATAAATAAAATCACACACGTCATTATTATATTTATTATTAATTTAAGTCAAAACCAGATTCTCTCTCTCTTGTCATATGGAAATAAGGCCAAACTACCTGGCCCATTATCATAATATATATATTTATAAATGTATGTAATTCTACTGTCCTCAAAGCTTATGTCCATAGTTCTTCTAAAATACCCATTCAAAGAGTCTATCAACAGTATCAGTATAAAAGGAAGTTCCAAAAATGCAATATAACAGCAGTATGGTAGATTAAACTGGCGAAACCGCTGAGAGGGTTCACCACTGATGAGCCAGGCCCTCTCATTAATTTTTCCATTGCACTAAGGGCAGTAGAATTTGTTTAATATCAAAAAAGAATCTTACGCCTTTAAAAATAGTTTCGAATTTTGATATATATTTCTGTTCAAAGAAGAACGAATATATATAAATAATGGGGTGATTTCAAATTACTTAGAGTTAGAATATTATCAAACTGAATGTGTAAGCTGTTAAAAGAATGTGGATCGATGTGCTGTTAATGTTGTTCAATGTATTCAGTTCTAAGATCAATATTTCTACAAGATACTTACTCAAGAACTTTCTTCAGTGGGGCTGCTCGGAAGCTGCTAGTCGGTCCATTAGGGGAGAGATGTCAGCGTAGCTCGCCATGCCGAGAGGACTACAGACTTCTCTACCGATTTCTTGATCCGTTCTTTGATATATTTTTAATGATAGCCCCAGAGAATTATTCTTGAACAGAAAAATGATCATATGGACAGAGATATGATCATTGGTCTTCCCAAGGTATTCTTTGATACAAAAGGCCACAAGCTTCCATGATCACCAAGGTATTCCCCGGTACATAGGCCACAAGCTTCCATCATCACCAAGGAATTCTATGGTACATAGGTCATAATATTCCATGATCACCAAGGTATTCTCGGTACATGAGCCACAAGCTACCATGATCACCAAGGTATTACCCGGTACATGAGCGACAAGCTTCCATGATCACCAGGGTATTCTCCGGTATATAAGCGTCAAGATTCCATGATCACCAAGGCATTCTCCGGTATATGAGCGACAAGATTCCATGATCACCAAGGTATTCTCCGGTATATGAGCGACAAGCTTCCATGATCACCAAGGTATTCTCCGGTATATGAGCGACAAGATTCCATGATCACCAAGGTATTCTCCGGTATATGAGCGACAAGATTCCATGATCACCAAGGTATTCTCCGGTATATGAGCGACAAGATTCCATGATCACCAAGGTAATCTCCGGTATATGAGCGACAAGCTTCCATGATCACCAAGGTATTCTCCGGTATATGAGCGACAAGATTCCATGATCACCAAGGTATTCTCCGGTACATAGGCCACAAGCTTCCATGATCACCAAGATATTCTCCGGTACATAGGCCACAAGATTCCATGATCACAAAGGTATTCTCCGGTACATGAGCGACAAGCTTCCATGATCACCAAGGTATTCTCCGGTATATGAGCGACAAGATTCCATGATCACCAAGGTATTCTCCGGTATATGAGCGAAAAGATTCCATGATCACCAAGGTATTATCCAGTACATGAGTCACAAGCTTCCATGATCACCAAGGTATTCTCCGGTATATGAGCGACAAGATTCCATGATCACCAAGGTATTCTCCGGTATATGAGCGACAAGATTCAATGATCACCAAGGTATCATTCGGTACATGAGCCACAAGCTACCATGATCACCAAGGTATTACCCGGTACATGAGCGACAAGCTTCCATGATCACCAGGGTATTCTCCGGTATATAAGCGTCAAGATTCCATGATCACCAAGGCATTCTCCGGTACATGAGCGACAAGATTCCATGATCACCAAGGTATTCTCCGGTACATGAGGCACAAGCTTCCATGATCACCAAGGTATTCTCCGGTATATGAGCGTCAAGATTCCATGATCACCAAGGTATTCTCCGGTACATGAGGCACAAGCTTCCATGATCACCAAGGTATTCTCCGGTATATGAGCGACAAGATTCCATGATCACCAAGGTATTCTCCGGTACATGAGCCACAAGCTTCCATGATCGCCGAGGTATTCTCCGCTACATAGGCCACAAGCTTCCATGATCACCAAGGTATTCTCCGGTACATAGGCCACAAGATTCCATGATCATCAAAGTATTCTACGGTATATGAGCCACAAGCTTCCATGATCACCAAGGTATTCTCCGGTACATGAGCCACAAGCTTCCATGATCGCCAAGGTATTCTCCGGTACATAGGCCACAAGCTTCCATGATCACCAAGGTATTCTCCGGTACATGAACAACAAGCTTCCATGATCGCCAAGGTATTCTCCGGGACATGAGCGACAAGCTTCCATGATCGTCAAGTGTTCTCCGGTACATAGGCCACAAGCTTCCATGATCACCAAGGTATTCTCCGGTACATGAACAACAAGCTTCCATGATCGCCAAGGTATTCTCCGGTACATGAACGACAAGCTTCCATGATCGCCAAGGTATTCTCCGGGACATGAGCGACAAGCTTCCATGATCGCCAAGGTATTCTCCGGTACATGAACGACAAGCTTCCATGATCGTCAAGGTATTCTCCAGTACATGGGCCACAAGCTTCCATGATCACTAAGGTATTCCCCGGTACATGGGCCACAAGCTTCCACGATCACCAAGGTATTCTCCGGTACATGGGCCACAAGCTTCCATGATCACCAAGGTATTCTCCGGTACATGGGCCACAAGCTTCCATGATCGCCAAATATTTTCCCGTATATGGGCCACAAGCTTCCATGATCACTAAGGTATTCCCCGGTACATGAGCCACAAGCTTCCATGATCACCAAGGTATTCTCCGGTACATGGGCCACAAGCTTCCATGATCACTAAGGTATTCCCCGGTACATGAGCCACAAGCTTCCATGATCACCAAGGTATTCTCCGGTACATGGGCCACAAGCTTCCATGATCACTAAGGTATTCCCCGGTACATGGCCACAAGCTTCCATGGTCACCAAGGTATTCTCCGGTACATGGGCACGAGCTTCCATGATCGCCAAATATTTTCCCGTACATGGGCCACAAGCTTCCATGATCAAGGCGCTCCACATACCTAAAAGAGTTAATGTAAAAGTGGGAGGAATATTCCATAAAAGCACCAGGTGGCTACTGGATGGGCCAGTTAAATCTGTTATTACGTTGGATCATCATGGCTTATATCCACCAGGCTTTGGACGACAGGTGTTAGAGAGGCCATGCACTATGACCAGTATAACAAGGCTATAGAGGAACAATAATCTTCGCCACGCGGCGATATAGAGCGTCAAGAGCATACTTGCCAATAAATTCTAAGGTCAATGGGCTGAATCAAAAGACTTTGTCACTCCCTCGATCACCGCCATCTCCACCATTATTGTGACTGGTTGCTAAGACAACAATGGTCCAAAAATTCCTTTGAATGGTCCCAATCGGCCTAAATCTATTACCCTCGATGAACCTAGTAACGTCTCTCTTAGACTTCCCACCTCAGTACTCGCGGTACAAAGTACATATACAAAGTTCACCTCTCCCGTCAAAGCTAGACGCCACCTATTGACTGTCGCCACAAACTAGTGACCTCGGGTCGGTGACAAAGCCACAACACCAGCTTTGGCAAAATACATATAGCGGCAGACGATTGATGTAAATCAATTGGTGAATACTTCCGATAACGATAACTGGCATCGAATACCGCACTGACTATTTTTATATGAACAAATTCCTTTTATGGCTTCAATTCTTACACAAGTACATCAAGTACAGTGAGTGTCAGTAACCAAAGGGGGCTCTGGCACTTTCTAAGTGCAAAGGTCGAACTGATGTCTACATGTGTATACAACATCTGGTGTACGCACACTAAACACTGTCGCAAATCCTTATTCACCATGATGGCTTGTACTGTGTATGAGTACTTGGAATAATTTCAAGACGGTTATATGACAATATATAAATGTAAAACAAAAGGACTCAAAAGCGCGAATGTTTCTTTTATACATAAAACGAACTTCTACTGTCCTTACTGCGATGAAAAAATATATTGGGAGGGCTTGGCTCATCAGTGGTGAACCCTCCCAGTGGTTTCGCCAATTTAATCCACCAGACCGCTTCTCAGATCTCTAATACTGTATTGGATCATTCTGCTTTTATATGCTACATTGAAGGATGGAATCTTAGAAATGGTTTTCAAGTAAGCTATGGACATAAGCTTATAGGACAGTAGAGTCTTTGACACAAGCTAACCGGGAATATTTTTAAACCTTTAGGTAACATGAATTGATCTAACCTCCAATGAGAGATACCATAGTATCCCTATGTTATAGATGTCCTATCCATGAACGTTCTACACATTGACGTTTTGGATAAAGGTGGAAACCCCCAGGACACCATTTTCCTATTTCATCAATATATTGTCACAGAATCTGTGGTGGTCTATTCGGTTTATCATCATCCATCACGTGACGCTAAGTGAATGTAAGGAATTTAAAATATTTTCCACACGTATGATTCTTTTTAAAAAAATCAATTATCTACTGCCCTCACTGCAATAATTAAATAATCGGAGGGCCTGGTTCATCAGTGGTGAACCCTCACAGCGGTTTCGGCAGTTTAGTCTACCATACCGCTGTAATATTGAGTTTTTTTATTAAATAGTTTGTTTATATCTCTCTCAGTTGTATCGAGAGATCTAACGAAATTTGATAAATACTTTCCTTGTTAAAATAAATGTATTTTATGATAACTTGTTCTGGTATGACTTACAATCTTGATATGGACCAATCAAATATTGACATGAAGCCCCAGGACGGTGCAACTATTCTATATACAGTTACGAGCGTCTTTCCTAATCAATCAGCCGACTCTGTCACCGTTTGCTTTTATTGGTTGGCTACGGTCACGCCACTTTGCCCCCCCCCCCCCCCCCCTGCCGGCGGCGCGCGCCCGTTGGCTGCCGGCGAGCACGTGACTTCCCTGTGCGCGAGCATGGCGGGCGGTAGGCTATAGTTATTCTATATACAGTTACGAGCGTCTTTCCTACGGAAGCCAACAGTACATAGGCAGATAAAGCACATAGGCTATAGGTATTAACTAATATATGCATTTATTTAAGGCGCCAATTTATAATTGTAACAAATAGTATTTGAATAAAAACATTCAATCGGGTAAAACACGGGTGTTGCCCGGGTCATTCGGCTAGTATATAAATATATATGAATGTAAGAAATTTAAAATATTTTAGACACGTATGATTCCTTTTAAAATAAATCAATTTTCTACTGCCCTTATTGCAATAATTAAATAATCGGAGAGCTTGGCTCATCAGTAGTGAACCCTCACAGCGGTTTCACCAGTTTAATCTACCATACCGCTGTTATATTGCATTTTGCTGTTTTCCTTTTATAATGATACTGAAACTAGACTCTTAGAAATGGTATTTTAAATGAACTATGGACACATAAGCTTTGAGGACAGTAGAAATATATATAACGATAAATATACAATGCAACATATTAATATATGAATGTTGTGTAAAAATAACAAAAACAAATTAAAAGGTCAGATGGTGATATTAAAATTAAAATAGACATAATTCTGACCTTTCACATGAACATTTTGGTGTTTTTCCATCTAAAATATTCATGTGCGTTATCAGGATATGCTTTTTTGTTTTTAATATTTATACAATGATCAAGATGGCCATAAAATGCCTTCCTATATCTGTAAATTGTTTTCCTCAAATACACACAATACTTTACAATTTGATTTCATTTAACTAAATTTACATACCAACCCTTTGTACATATTTCAATTGCGTACTAATTCTTGTACATACATAGTGTGATCAATAATTTCCAGGAATGTTAAATATTTAAAGAAATACAAAAAGTATAATAAAGTTTTATTTAAAATTTCTCAAAATAATGACAGTCACTATCTATACACTTGTTCCATCTTTTTTTCCAGATATCAAAACACCTCTGAAAATCCTCATCTTTCAGGCTTTTCAAAATATTCTTCGAATTCTCCTTTATTTCAGGTATTGAGTAAAATCGAGGTCCTTTAAAGACTTTTTTAAATTTTAGTGTGAAGGAAAAAGTAGCCTGAAGCAAGGTCAGGAGAATAGGGTGGCTGGGGTAGTAAAGAAATTCCGTGTTTAGCCAAATAGAGTTGTACAGTGACTGCTGTATGTGGCCGTGCGTTGTCATGATGCAAGAGCCAATTTTTCTGATGCCATTTTTCGGGTCGTTTCTGACGCACAGCCTCCCTTAAACGTCGCAATACATCAATATAGTAATGTTGATTAATGGTCTGACTCTCGGGCACGAATTTCATAGTGTACCAATCCCTTTACATCAAATAAAGTGATAAGAAGACACTTAAGCTTCGATTTGAACATCCTTGCTTTCTCTTGCTTATTCGACCCGCTTTTAATCGTGCAAACCATTCAAATGTCCTCGATTGTGATAGGGCATCTTCTTTAAAAGCCTGCTTCAAGATTTGAAATGATTCGGAAGCTGTTTTCCCTAATTTAAAGCAAAACCCTATGCAGACTCGCTGTTTTTCAATACAGTCCATACTGAAATTCGAAAATGTTCTGATATACTCGAGCTTATAAATTCGATAAAACGTGAGCGTGTGTGTCTGTGTGATCAATTCTTTTTCTACGTGTTGATAAATGTTTTATCTATAAAGAGTGTATAAAATTATTGCATTATTTTGAATATGTTACGTGATCCAGTCTCATTCCTGGAAATTATTGATCACACGTTGTATTTCAAATTTTTTTCTTTTATTTCAATGTTTAGTTTACCTTTTAAGTGCAAGTGTCCCTAGGGGGACATAACGCTCTAAGTCGAAATAAAAAATATATATGTCGTGGAAACTGAATTCAATAGTTTTAACGATTTGGAAATTTGCTTGGCTCATCAGTGGTGAACCATTTCAGCGGTTTCGCCAGTTAGTGTATTAGACTCAAATAACCCTGACGTTATAGGAATGCTTGATAACGGTATTCAAGAAAACTACGGGTATAATAGCATTCTATGGGGATAATAGACATATGTAAATATAAATACTTGCTAAATATTAAAATAAGAACATTAAGCCTTCAGAGAAAAGTTTCTTTTTAAAATATTTTTCTACAAATCTCTCAAGCTTTCGGGCCAGCAAGCCCTTCTACAACTACTTTATCGACCTGCCCACTCTGTGGGAAAGAACTCTCGCAGTCCACCGGTGGCGGGGTCGTTCCCGCGTTGGGCGCCACCAATGACGGCTTGTATATATCTATATATATATAAATGAATGTATGTGTGTCTGTCTGTCCTTTATGCCTGACTAAACCACTCATTGGAACGCCATGAAACTTTGGGAAGTTATTTAGTATAGTACTGGGAAGGTTTCTAGCAAATACAATTTTTGAAATAACTTTTCGCCTAAAAATAATCAAGATAAATATTCTAATTTATCTGTTATAATTCAACAATCTGCTCTAAATATTATCATGATGATACGATGATTTTGTAATGTAGAAAATTAGGAAAGACAAAATTCAGGATGACACGGCAATTTATTTGAGACAAGAATAATGATACAATTCCAAGGCAAGATACTATTCCTTTAACTTCCAATTACCGAGGGAACCAATTAATATTGATTTTATTCAACTTATCGAGTATTTTTCAAGGGACCGGGAAAAAATGTTCACTTTATCGAGAGATTCGTTAGACAAACCTTTACTCGGGTAAAATCCGGGCGAAGCCGTGTACGTCCGCTAGTTTTATATATATATAGATGGAAAATTTGCCGGGAGGAAATTTATCCATAGAAGCATAGGGTGCCTCTCCCGTCAAAATAAACGACAAAACCTGACGCCATCTATTGACCGTCGCCGCAACTAGCGGCCTCGGTTCGGTGACAAAGCCACAACACCAGCTTTGGCAAACTGAGAATGGTCCACCTAGATACCATGGTTAGATCCCGTGTGGATCTCATGGAATAAAGTCCGCCATAGGCCATTAGCCCGAAACCATGGTCTCTAGGTGGACGCTTCTCAGTTTGCCAAAGCTGGTGTTGTGGCTTTGTCACCGACCCGAGGCCTCTAGTTGCGGCGACGGTCAATAGATGGCGCCAGGTTTTGACGTTTATTTTGACGGTAGAGGCGCCCTATGCCTATATTTTATATATATGTGAATATTTATCAATTTTATATTTTGAATTTATTTATCTATATTTATCCCTATTTATTCGTATTTATATTTATTCTGTATTTAACCTTTTATAATCTTATATGGACATTGTAATAAATCGGTTTCTTCAGGAGAAAATATTTTACATAAAAACGCTAATAAAATAATATTTAAAATTAAATAATTTCTTTGGCGTTTTTATGTAAAATATTTTCTCCCGTAGAAGGGCTTTCTATCCCGAAAGCTTGAGAGATTTGTAAATAAAAATATTTAGAAAATAAATTTTTCCCTGGAGGCTTTATGTTCTTATTTTAATATTGATCCAAGGGATTATTATATCGAACTTTCTAAATAGTTAACTTAAATATCTAACCACAAGAATCCAACTAAAGTCCAGGATATATATGTAAAAACACCAATGCAATATTAGACAATTAATCATTTTTTATTGACATCTTGTTAATTACATAGGTGTACAGTATGTGCATTTATTATTATGACGCATTACAATGATAAGATGATGTGAAAATTTAACATATAAATGCTATGTGAAAAAAATAATAGAAAAAAATAAAAAGGTCAGGTGTTGATATTAAAAATAAAAAGGCATATCCTGACCAGGAGCACATGTGCTTTACAGAAGGCAGAGCGCCATCTGGTGGAACAGAAATCAACTAAACATTGATTTAGCCTGTTCCCTGATATTTGACCAACCCAATTTCTTCATAAATCAAGAAAAGTCATTTAGGAACGTGTTTCGCGCTTTTGGCGCTCGTCAGCGTGGAGTCTGACGCTGACTCCAAGCGTCAGATTTGGCCAAAAGCGCGAAACGCGTTCCTAGATAGCTTTTCTTGATTTATCAAGAAATTGGGTTGGCCAAATATCAGGGAATAGGATAAGTCAATATTTAGTTGATTTCTGTTCCACCAGATGAGGCTCTGTAAAGCACATGTGCTCCTGGTCAGGATATGCCTTTTTTAATATAAATGCTATGTACCGTGATTATGTACAAGGTGTCTCCGATACAGGGTTGGATGAAATATCACCAACGTGTCTCCAGAGACACTACGCGTTTCTTGACCGACGAAATAAATATAAATCTCACAAACCATAAAATAATTCTACAAAAGTTAGAAGCTTGATCAAATAATTTTGTGAAATTAAGAGAAATATCAACGAAAAAGAATATGTTTTAAGGATCAATAATATACATTGTTGTTGTCGTGTCCAATGAAGAGCCTTAGATGTCTCCGTGCATCTATATCACAGCAGTCGCAATGTTCTCTATTTTGGGTGTATAAAGCTGCTGTTCTGGGTCTATGTCAAATTTCTGCGGCAATTGCGCTGGACATGAGAATATGTGGGTAGGTATTAGTTCCACACCAATACAGTTGTTGTATGTCCTGTAGGTTCTTGTACCATCTGGATGTATTGTCATTCCTTTTTAATGTTTCGTTCTTTGAGTCGATAATAAGCGATAGATAAAACTTTAGGGCAAAGTACTGAATCCAATAAAAAGATAATTTTCCATAATGTTTTATCAATGGTCTATTAAAGGGAAAATCACAAGATACTCTTGGATAATTACGTGTATAACACTTTAATAGTGAAAGTGTGCTGAATAAAAGATATAGTGGTTTGTTTTTTTTTACAATTAAAATAATATAATACAAGTATCTTATACACATATTAACTTTTATTAAGAGATACGTTTAAGCCTTATGCGCGGATTCACCACAGAGTCTTGTCATGGAAAATATGTAAAAATATATATACATGCTATTTACATTTAATGATAAAAATGTAGATCGTATATATACGTCAACTTTAGAGCATTTTATATGGAAACTAGCTTTTAATACAACATATTTTAAATAGGCAAATCGGAAAAAAAAACAGACCACTTAATGGTCAAATATACATTTAAAATGGATCCCATCACATATGATCTGTAATAATATCTCCTTTTCACACGAGCCGAACAACGACTGCATATGCAAATTATGCAACTCATTAGTCTTTCAAGGACACATTATCTCTTGCCCATTCTGGGGATGGATCCCAAATGGATCCCACCATAAAATCTGCAATAATATCTCCTTTTCACATTAGTCGAACAACGGCCGCATATGCAAATTATGCAACTCATCAGCTTTTCAAGCACACGCTACCTCTTGTCCATTTTGGGGATATATTAAATTACTCAACTGAGGTGACAGAGTAATTGAAATGGTAGTATAATTGTTTATGGCGCTCCCCCTTACGATGTTCCTATTGTTTAACTAAAAAAACAAATCTTTGCACATATGTAAATACGATGTTTAGCATGAAAATTCGAACCTCTTTTAAAACATAAGTGTTAAGGCTTATTTAAGAAATGATTCCATTTCATATAATTTAAGATATTCGTAAAACCTTAAACTAGTTCTAAACATTATTTGTCAAATATAATAGGAACGGTGTTTATTGAAATTTAATATGTAAAATAAATATGTATTAATTAGGAAATACTTAGTTCTATCAAATAGTATGTAAATAAGTAATAATAAATATAAGTTTTAAAACAAAGGTTCTGAACCGATTCAGTGAATCCTGTGGAATTGAATATATATATTGCCTAAAAATCTAATATTTAAGAATAATTATCTAGACGTGATGATGAAGTAGTGTGAAAAAAATTAATTAATCACTGAATTTTTATGTCCATTTTTATTACTCTGTCGTTTTTTTTTTTGTTTAATAGTGACCATTTAACGTTTTTCTTATCGCGCACACTTTAAATATTCTAATAATATATTTATAAATTTCGATTAATAAATTTCATAACATTTTCAAAAATGACCCTAATTTTCTTACGATAAAAAAAGAATGTATACTTATAGAGTCTCTGTTTTTTAAAATCAAAATTACATAATGTTGATAAAAATATACAATAAAGAGAAAATATTCAAGTGTGTAAGCTATGCATTATAAAGTGGATAATAGTGTTCTCTAACGCCTATTACAACATCATTTATCATACTTGCTAAGGTTACATATTGGGATGCAGACGAAAGTGTTAAATACGCAACCGAGCCATTACAATTCCATTAATCAGACCAGGCGTGGCATCTCCAACCTGAAAATTATCTTTTCACACGTTATGATGGAGTACGTGCTTAGGCGATTTGGAAAATTACGCACTTATGAATGTTATTTTCTAAATATTTTGACGTATACAGTAGATATTTTCAAAGATTTATTTGAACGCGAATAACCATTAATTAGTATATATGAATATATTAGTTCTCTAATTAAGCTTTCATATATAAAATATCCATCAATATTTGAAATTACTAGCAAAAATATGTTTTTTGGCGCCATTTCTATACAGTAGATGTCTTGATAATTTATCTTCAAAGGCAATCATTATTTTTATAGCGTTAATTTCAGACGATTATATATATTGAGACTAATGAGTTATTGGATGTTTTAGAAAAATAATATATTTTTGTAAAATATATGAAAATATATTATAATATTCATTTTATTTATTTTGTCTTTTTCGAAAATTCCGAGTTATTTGATAAGTAGAGACGCGACATATTTGTATAGACTATTAGGGAAAATATTTTTCTAAATCCCTTATTTGAAAAAAAAAAACATTAAATTTTAAAAACCTTTTTTAAGAGAGAAAGAGAGGGTTTCAACACTGAAGCTTTCAATTTTTTTAAATTAACTTTTTAAGATTTCCATATATGAAATTTTGAGACTCGTTTATATATGCGAGCGGTCGGGACGTGGCTTTTTGTTATGTTATGTATATACATACATAGACAGATATACAGTTATCTAATAAAATAAATTTTCAGAGAAATCAAGAAAAGTTATCTAAAATTAAAAGAATGTTTTAAAAGGATGTTTTTATATACAAACGAAAATTAAAAGAATGTTTAAAAAATAAAGTCCTCAACAAAATAAAGTTTGAAAAATTGCTGTCCACATAGTGGACGTCTTAGAAGTGATGAACGACTTGCAATTTGAAAAACAATTTGGCTTATTATTATTTAAAATTGCTTATTTAAAATCAATTTTTATTATTAGATTCATATTAAAATAGATTTTACACTATTTAGAATTAGTGGATTTTTCTTACACCTAGCATCGGTAATATATAGGAACCATAAAATGTAAAATAACCAGAATATTTAAAGCAAAAAATATTTAACCAGGGTTTAAAAATGTGCTGAATTTAATATATAATTTCGTTTGTATCTATATTTTGAAATACATATATTATATATATTTTATTTTTAGACTAAAATCCCCATTCAAATATTTTATACTTTAATAGTTTTGGAAATTTTGAGAAAAAAAAACGTCAAATATCTTTGATATAAAAGTATTAATACTTTTTTTTACATATTTGAATATGAAAATCATTTTATAAAATAATTTGTTTTAGTTATTTTAAATAATATATAAATTTTAAGTCATATCGCAACCAACTTTTGGTGTGTTTTCTAGATTTATTCAAGTATTTCAATTTTTTTCATGAGCTTGTTTGTACACTTAAAATACTTGATGTCCACACTCTCAGCACAATATAATGCTTATTCTATTAATAATATTATAAAAATCCTGCCGTAAACTTTCAAACGTAGCTATTTTTTCTCAGATGGTTTTATAACATTTTAGTCTGAGGAAGTGCTAATAAGCTTGAAAGTTTACTCAATAAGATTCTTGTAACTTAAGTAATAAAATAATCATTTTATATATTACTGAAAGTAAGCATTAATTCCATTTTAATCAAAACTCAGAAATTTTACAAACTGTTGGAAAACTTTGACATTTGATCATCGGCGCTGACGTCATCAGATGGTAGTAGTTTGTTTTGATTATTAATTGATATCGTTTGAACAATACGTTCCTTAAATGTAAATCTTTGCTTGTAATTTGAATGCATTTTTGTGTGTATATATCAAAATGGATTCCTCATGATTGAAGCATGTGCGTACAAAACGCTTTTTGGACTTTGTTATTTCTCAATAGAAATAACGTCGTATGTTTTTACTAAGCCTATCAAACACAATGAACAAAATACTTAATTTATCTTATTTATAAATTTTGTTTAATTGGAAAGGGGTCCCAATAACCTTCTTTAATTTTATCATGTTATTTATTTTTGAAGCAGTTATAAATGTAAGTAAAAAATCATCGATAAGCAGAACGCCGCTTAAACAGCGAATACCTGTAATTGTTATCAAAAGCTAAGCCTATATATAGGCCTTGAGAGATAAGAATATATTTAAAACAAAGTCTGCTAATTAATAAATATTAATGCCAACTATACGAGGCATCTAATTATCTCAAGTGAATAGCTAAAAAAACATTTATTAATACACAACACGTACAAATTGGTCTAATTTATCCGATATTTCGTATTCAGCAAACGATTAATTTGATGAAGAAAGAAAGTGTGATAATTATCGGTTGGTTTGAAATAGCCAGTACAGATTTAGGCGCCAAATGATAGGGATACAATTACAGTTCTCTCTCACGTCTGCTGATATATTCTAATACATTCAATTAGCCATTTATTTATTATAATGCCTATGTTTTGGCAGCCATGTTGAATTATGATCACCTAATTGTTTTTTTTTTTTTCCTTTTATCAAGCCTCGAGCAAAGAAAATATTACAATGCAACAACCATTGATGAGCTATTTTTAAATCTTTCTATGAGTATTTTTTCCCTTGTGTTCGTAAATTCTAATTTGGATACTTTGTTTGAATACAGTGTTATTAAAATATTAATTCGATAAAAAAAATTGCTATGTGTGTTCGAATTAATATATTCACCACTTGATCATTTGAAATTTTGATGAGCAATATCAAAATAATTCTTTAATAGTTTTTTTTTTCAGACATAATAATCCAAAATCATTTTTCTATAAAAAAAAATAATAAAACATATATTGTGTCTTTATTTTTATTCAGTTAAAAAAAACTTTTGATAAATATGAAGGGAGTTTAACTCGTGCTGTGTGTGGTAATTTTTTGATAAATATATAATTGAAAAAAAGATACCAAAATGTTTTGTTTTGATGATTTTTCTGCGTGTATGTGAAGTTTATATACTATAGAAAGAACATAATAAAAAATACATTATTTTGATATCTGATTTGCTATCAGAAGTATCAAGATCAAGTGGACATAGGGAGAGAATATTTAATAGATAATATAGCCTTCTATCTATCTGTCTAAGGAAATGTTGAGAGCTCTTCTGTAAAGGTAAGTCGCGAAGGCTTCTATTCGTTTGATTGAAGATTTTAATATTGCCCGCGACTCACAGCCATATGTTAGTATAGGCTAGATTAAGCAAGATTCCTTGGACAGATATGGTAACAAATAATCAAGTCCTCGATCGAATGGGTACAGAACGCCAGCTGATAAAGTTCATAAAACAACGAAAACTGACGTTTGCTGGATATGTGATGTGCGGATTAGCAGGAGAGACATTGCTGACAGTGTTCGAAAGAAAGCTCCGGGGGAAGAGATCGAGGGGAAGGAGACGACAGGGATACACAGACGATCTAAAACAATGGACTGGACGACACGAGGAGATGACGGAGGATGGCGGAGGAAGTATGGAGAGACCATGTGGCCAGCCACCCTCAGTAGAGGAAGACATTGTAGGAGGAGTATAGCCTTATAAATGTATATTTTAAAAGGAAATGGAACTTTCAAAACTATCCTCCAAGAATCATACGGAGATAGTTTATTTTAACCATTTTAATAATATTCCGATTGGCAAAATTATTTGTGTGTCCATTTATCCGGTCTTCTGCAAGCTATCACCTGTAGCTTTTTTAAGGGAATGGGCCATGAAGAAAGGTTGGAGAGACGCAGACCGAAAATGTGGACACTATGGGACAAAACGGCAAAAAGATTTATCAAACAAACAAACTCGGGGATGTATTTTGATAGCAATTACCCATATGCAAAGTCATGGCAAATATATTTTTGAAGGTCCAATATGTTGTCCATTATTTGCATATTTTCTTCCCTTGTGTTGACACCATCTTTTTATAAAAAATGAACACATATCTTTCTTCTATTTAAAATATTCTACCAAAAATTTTTACACTATCAAACTACACACTCTCTTTTCTTTTAACAACTTTAAGAGTCCCCATTGAAGAATGTTCTGAAGCGTTAAATAAATAGAGAAATAGAATGGTAGGAAATTTTTGCTGCCGATCCAATGCCCACACTTTTCTCTAACTGCTGATACGTAAATCTTCTATCTTCTCTAAGTAAAAATCTTCCCAGCTCAATTTTTTCTTGGGTCACTGCTGTTGGTGGTCGACCTGAACGAGGTTCATCTTCAAGGTTGGTTTTTCCCAATTTAAATTCATTAAACCAATTAAAAACTGTTTTAATAGAAGGAGCTTTATCTCCTAAAGCTTTCATCAATCTTTCATGGGAGTTTTTAGAAGTTACTTTTATATCCATAAAAAGATCATGGCGCGTAAACTTTCTCTGGTGAACTCCATTGTGTCCGAAATGCAATGTTTAGAAATTACCGCTGTCGCTGTAAACAAAGTCGCGTCTTCTAGGAGTCATTGTTATTACTATTTTATGAACATTTTCGTGTTAGGTAAAAATACAATTAGATTTTAATGGTATAGTTTATTTTTTAATATTTTCATTATTTAATTTTGATTGCAAAAACCTTTGGAGTGACCCTTGTATATATATAAAAGAGCTCATCCCCGAAAGTTTTAAAAGAATTAACAAATATCCGTTTGTATGTGTTATATTAAATTTATCGCTGGTAGAACCGTCATTGGCGATCGGACAAACTTGAATTTTAGGTTTCATTCTTTATTTAAAAGTTTCTTGAGAGGGATAGAATATGAAAAAAAGATTTTATTCCCGAAAGTTTTAAAAGAGAATTAACAAATATATGCCTACTTGTGTGTCATTTTAAATTAAACTTTGGTAGAACACGATAATACGAATGTTTAGGATGGAATGGTAAAGGATCTTTATAGAAATTGGCATTTGATGTGTTGAAGAGGTGTGTAGACTGAGGAGATGTGTCTCTCCTGCCATGGAACAGGTCTGGTAGGTATTGTCACGCAAGCTTCTCTCACACTCTTTCTTTCATTCTCAGAATGGACTGGCAACCTCTCCTATTATATTATTATAAGTGCAATCCGCATCACACATTCCATGATAACTTAATATAAGGTATCTTAAGAAACATACATATAGTTATAGTATCTCTCATAAGTATAGTGAGAGCATCATTTTATGTGAGAACCAATAACATCTTTATAGAGATCTAAAGCGTAAATCCCGACTAGAATTGATACAGAGACAAGCTAAGAGTTTTTACAATAAACCTATCACAGATACGTATATCCTTCCAAGAGGCCACAAAGTACAGTTCCACAAAACCCAGCACTATGACATCCACTCGGGATAATTAACAAGAAATGTTTTGTTAAAATCCGATTGAATATAAAGGATGACAATAATGATACAAATACAGGATAAAGCGACCATTGCGTTTTAGCAGAAAACAAAATAAAGGAGAATTTATATCCAGGAGGTACTTCCTTCAATCACCAAGTGAAGCCTGCATCGGTGGTTCAATAGAGTTAGAAATACATTCATGGACAAAACTTAAGTTTTATATTTTGATGTCGCTGCTGGTCGTCTATTTTATTTATTATTTTTTTTTTTGAAGGAGACAAAGGAAATTTTGTTCGCACTTGGTTATCTTGTGTTTCTTCAATAAAGGTCACTGTAATATATTTCATAGTTATTGTCTGAATCCCGAAATACATGCAAAAAGGTACAACTTCTTCAAGTTTTTTTTCCATGAGTGTAAGTATAATTAATAGGATATTGTAACACCCCTTTCAGATATTTCTTTTAAATGTCATGGCACACACACTTAGCATAGTCTACCGTCTAAAGAGCACGTGCACCATTGCAACAAATCGGTTATGGAGCACTGCACACAATAGGATAACTCAGGCAATTGAGAAATAAACATTTTAAACAAACACTCGCTCAAAATGCCATCTCCAGAATACATTCCAATTTGTACTAGGCGGTATCTTCGGGAGAAGAGGCGTTGCCATTCATCAAATACAGCTCATGAAGTATGATAGCGTGGAATCTGTTTATATTTTATATTGAAATAAGTAACAACTGAAACAAAAAGCATTAGAACACCTTTTTATCCCGATGTTTTATCATGATATAGGTCACAAATTGCCTTTAATGATTTGTAAGATTTAACTTTACCCCCAATGTACTGGAGGAGTGTTGGAAATGCCTCACTGTAAGAGATTCGTCTCCTTGGAAGGCAACAACCCCTACCTGGTGCTCCCACATGAAGTAAGGTGGACAAGGCACTAGAGAAGCTAATCCAGAAAGGCCTCGAGCAGAGTCCGGGATAAGTCTCCAACTCTATCCTAATATGGAGGAGGGCAGTCACTTATTCTTGAAATTGGAAAAACAGATTCTAAATACGGTTGAATAGAATATTCGATCAAGGACATATGGATGCTGAAGGTAAGGGGAAATTATCCTTCCCACGAAAATTCTCAAAGAATGGTCAAAACCATGGCGATCGAATAATTTTTGGAAGATCCTGATTGAGAAGGCACACCGCAGATTCACCTGAAATCAAAATATATCGTATATTACCTATAATAATCTTTTGACCGAAATTTCCAAATAGCCGGGTTATAACCAAGTCTCACTGTGTCTTAGAAAGAACGCACAATGAGATTTTATGCATTTAAGCTTTGTGACAGTAAATGAATAGATTTGATGCTTCAAAAAGGTAAGTGACCCTTCATCCAAAAAACAAAACACTGTTAGGATCAATATAGATGGATTGTACAACTCTGTCTTAACAAAACATAACAGAATCCTGTCTCTGCATATGGATGAAAGTAACGGGGCAGGAAAAAAGGGGGCGTGAAGGGGACTAGGGGAGGGAGGGACTGTCACCCCAGCACGACACAAGGAGGGGCCGAGTAATGAGCCCTACCATCCAGGTGCAACCCCACTTAGCGCCCTTCAAAATAACAAGCCAAGAAGACGACTTTTTTGGGGAGTGGCGTGTTTGGAGAACAATAAGTAGACGCCTCGGGCGATGGGACAATTGTTTCTACCTGATGATCGCTCAGGACTTAATGGCCGCAGCAAGGTGTGCCAGGTGCTGAGGGCCATTTCCATAATCTATAACGTCGCCCTTGATAAACGGCCGAATTATACCTTCGTTCTGATTACACCCCGGAATGACACAAAGATGTTTGACTTGGGCCATGATCCTTCTTTCCACATCACTTTGAGAACTTCCCGTTGTGAAAAATGATCTTCGAATTGGTATTTACCTTGGGGATCCTGCAAGGGTTCTTCTTAAGTCGCCTTTTTGGTGACTAATGGTTTTACGCCGCTAGTGTTAGTTTTGGGAACGTGTAATTAGGTTAGGTGGAGAATTTGACCTTCCGTGATTAATGAGTTTAAACTTTGCCGATGATTATACTTTTTTTTAATAGAGCTATTATACAGTTTACGTATTTTTTGTGCCGCGGAGTCGATAAAATTTGTTGGAAATGTATTTTTTTTTATGAGTTGAAGTATTAATGATTAGATAGGTGAAATTAAGGATAGTTTGTTTAATAATAATTTTAAAAATCGTTTTTCAATTTGAAAGAAAAAAAAAAGCGATTTAGAAATTAGCTGAAATGGTTTTTATTATATAGTAGAATGAAGATAAAATGGATAATAAAAACTATAAGTTATACATAAAATGATAATGAAACTTAATTATAGATATTGCGCACTAAATTATCTTAGATTTGAATGAAGCCTAACTGACACTTATTTGAGTTTTTTTTTTTTTTTTTGCCGAAGAGAAATTCTCTATGCAATATTTACGAATATATATGTATATGCATTTCGACTGCCATCACAAAAAGCTTATATTCATAATTTCCTTACATATTTTCACCAAAAAATTGTCATAAAGTTGCCAGCTATATAAACATATCGCTTCATTCTTGCGGTGAATCTGTATAAGATTGTATAATCTGTGGTCTTAATAAAGCTGTATGTATATATAAACAGATTAATATACACAGTAGAGAGGCTTGGTAATCTGTAAAACTGACGCTGGCAGAGTTATCATTAATAAACCAGATATCGTGAAGATAGAGGCTGCCTGGCCGGCATTCATATTTCTTGAAAAAAGATACTTCGGCCAGTATGAATCTTTTTATTACCTCGACGTTTCGACAAAAAGCTTTTGTCCACGCCAGGAGCAAACAAAAATTAAAACATATAGCAAGGCTTTAAAAATTATTCTAAGGCTCTAAGGGCGTTCTCACGCGATATTCGAAATTTTTGTTTGCTCCTGACGAGGACAAAAGCTTTTTGTCGAAACGTCGAGGTAATAAAAAGATTCATACTGGCCGAAGTATCTTTTTTCAAAAAACCAGATATCCTCCTAATATATTTTTCACTATACTATATACTTTTTAAATTTATATATTTCACATGTTTAGTGTATTTACGCAAGTTTGGCCTTAAATACCCACTTCTTGATATCTCAAGAAGCCTCTGGGATCAAAATAGTTTTGGTCGTAGAGGTACAGTCTGGTAAGCCCCGCTTACGAGGGCCAACAGCCCGGAACGCGTTTGTGGATGTCTTTTCTTGATTTATCAAGAAATTGGGTTGGCCAAATATCAGGGAACAGGTTAAATCAACGTTTAGTTGATTTCTGTTCCACTAGATGGCGCTCTGCCATCTAAAAAGTTCATGTGAACATGGTCAGGATATGCCTTCTTTGATTTTATACTGTTATTGTTGTTAGTGTCCATCAAGTCGACTTTGGGTGACCTATTGTTGTTGACCTATTGACTACCTTGGGATGTAGAAAATCACTGGTGTCCATGTTGCCGCAGAACAGTCCAGAACATTAAAGGATGAGGCTTTATTATTGAGAGTAACAAAGAAGATGATTGAATAGTGAAATAGAAACAATCATACAAAAATTATCATACTTGCCAATATTATAAAATCAAATTTTGTTCAAAACTTTAAAAATGAATTGGTAATGAAGATATTTACATAAGTCTATACCGGCTATATGGACAAATATTCTCCAATTTAATCTGTTGTGACCATCTCAACTCATCTAGTAACCTTCCGGTAAGCTTCCTTGATCCCTTCTAGCCAGCTCATTGCAGGTTTTCCTTCAATTTTCCCAACATCATCTTTTCTACGCCATTTACTCTCATTATGCGTCCAAATTAGAGAAGTCTTTTTTTTCCATAATGGAGGCATTATATAGTAAATACAATAGTCTTTTTCGAATTCGAATCTTTTGCGTTAATTATTGATGTTTGAATTTGATGTCATATCCTCATCACCTCCATGATATCATGGAATTACTGTTTTGTTACACTGAGTCTCCAAGTTGGACCTACTGTGTAATGTTGATTTGATAGGTCAACTCGAACGCTAGCTTAATCTCTATGGAACTTGGTTAAGTATGAAAGATATTCGAGAAGCCATTACTTTTTTATTTATTTATTACAAAACACGCTATATCTTATGTGGATATTTGTGTGTAAATGTTTAAACTATTTTATATACATATTTTCAATATATATTTGTTGTACATAGGAATGTTCTACATTACACACACAAACACCAAGAAGCACTCAGCCTGATATAACTTCCAAGATGGCGTTCAATAAAATCTGCCACCAGAAAAGAAGGGCGCGGCATCCAGTAAGGTCAAATAACAGATCATTGACATTGTCCAAGAAGCCTAGAGAACATCGACCAAGCTAGTCCTTGATTGGACACGAACACCCAAAAAGGTCCGCCCTCTCTGATGTCACAATTAGCATATAAGCTGGGTTCCTTCTGAGCCCATAAGAGCATAGGGAGAAGACAAAACAGCAGCCAGATCACCATGCTGCCAGATTAACCAGCGATCCCAGGAATTCCATAGTCCACCTCACCTCCCTGGGTGCTACCTCCTCTAAACCGAGATAACCATGTTCCTATGTGTGGTCTTCA
This sequence comes from Cordylochernes scorpioides, assembly GCA_030710605.1. Classification (NCBI taxonomy): domain Eukaryota; kingdom Metazoa; phylum Arthropoda; class Arachnida; order Pseudoscorpiones; family Chernetidae; genus Cordylochernes; species Cordylochernes scorpioides. Next base: position 20,184,236 of record CP092882.1, on the reverse strand, counting down.
TTTATCTTCAGGCTGGTGCTCTCTGGCCCATGACTGCATGTTGGATGAGAAGCCCGCTGCGACGACGATGTCAGCTCCCCACATTACAACATATACAAATTATTTCTAGTAATAGAAAGCTCATTAGTGTAATTAAGGTCCACGGTAGTTGAGATAGAACCTGCAGAAAATTTTAAATTTTATATATATTCTTCTTTACTGGAAATCATTTGGCTCTCTGGAACTGTTCGTTACCTGTTCTCAGAATGTTGTAAGCGGCTAACTGGCAGGAGTTGAGACAATCATCATGAAAATCAAACTAACCTTTTCAGAAACTGAATCATTGCTATTGATCACTTTGTTTATTTGTCTTTATAGCACTACCCATGTATAACCGTAATTTTTGATCGTATTAATTTTGCTTGTGGGAAAATTGCCTATCTAAAATTTATAAGATATTTGTAGCAAAAAAAAAATAGAATTGATTCAATACAACACTACATCTTAATATGTACCTTGATAATGCCGAATTTTCAACAATTAAAATTTTAATAGGTTTCTTTTTAAAATTTAAATTGACAAATATCAAATAGCTTTCGGTGGGGGGGGCATATTGTATCACGATTTCTACTGTAGAAAGGTTTTCATGCCCCCGAAAGCTAAATATTTCTATATTAAAAATTTTAAAAATAAACTTATAAATATCCCTATAAGAAATGTAAGCATTAAAGCACAAAATTTTATTTTTAAATATAAAACAAACTTCTACTATCCTTACTGCGATGAAAAAATATTGGGAAGGCTTGGCTCAACAATGGTGAACCCTCCCAGCGGTTTCGCCAATCTAATCTACCAGACCGCTTCTTAGAGCTCTAATACTGTATTGAACGATTCTGCTTATATATGCTGCAATGAAGAGTGGAATCTTAGAAAGCAAACTATGGACATAAGCTTATCCCTGGAAGCCTGATGTTTTTAACTTAATAATTCGAATTTTTGTGTGGTCCCACAACAATAGCATCTACCCTCTTTTTAAAATACTAAATAATATAGGTGTTTTAAAACAATCGCGTACTCCGCAAAAGGTTTATTTCCCAATTTATTAGTATTCGCAAGCTTTAGAATTAAAAACACACACATACAGCTTTATTAAGACCACCGGTCTTGTACATACTCACCACAGGAAGGAAGCATAGATGGAGTTCCTATACTCCAGGCAGCACAGAACCCAACAGCCTACAGGTCCGACACATGTTCAGTGGTCACAGATTCCACCGAGCATACATAAAGGTTAGCGTATCACTGAAAAGACGAGTGTGGAATCAGCCGCGTTCTAGTTTTCGCTTTCCTCGTCCAAATGGACCACGACACTCGATGATTCTATTAATCTCCTCCGAACGGTGACTGCGGTCTTGTAGAATTTATATAAACCAAAGAGAAGGCATCAATGATCAAACATCACCATATTCATCCATTGAATTAAAAACTCTTCCACAGGCGTTTCTCTTAAGTATAAACATTTCAAGATAGATATTGTAACATAGTATTTATTAATTTTATTATTTTTTGTTAACAGAGTGGTCATTTTTATGTTTAAATCTTGCGACTCTGTAAATTTCCCTAGGCGTTCAATATGTTCTTTAAAGGATGTAGCATAAACAATTATATCGTCTAAATAACAAAGACAAATTGTCCATTTCAATCCTGCTAGTAGCTTGTCCATCATTCTTTCGAATGTTGCCGGTGCGTTGCATAAACCGAAGGGCATCACCCGGAACTCATATAAGCCATCAGGGGTGATGAAAGCTGTCTTCTACCGATCTTCCTCGTCGATTTCTATCTGCCAGTATCCTGTACGTAGATCCATGCTGGAAAAGAATTTAGCTCCTGTTAAGCTATCCAAAACATCATCATTTCTAGGTAAAGGATACACATCCTTTTTGGTGACCTTGTTAAGCTTTCGGTAGTCTACACAAAATCTCCAGGACCCATCTTTCTTTTTAACCAAAACTACTGGGGACGACCAAGGACTTTCGGACGGTTGTACAATTCCCATCTTCATCATTTTATCGACTTCACTTTGTATAGCTCGTCTTTCGACAGGAGACACCCGGTATGGTCGTTGTTTAATAGGACGGCTGTCTGAAGTGTCGATTTTATGTTTCACATTGGAGGTTGTACTGAATGATTTTCTATCAAAATAAAAAACCTCTGAGTACTTTTCTAAACATTCTGCAATCATTGACTTTTGTTCTTCGTTTAATCTCTCGTCTACCAGAGATAAGATTTGTTGGCGTCTATCTTCATTCTTAATGTTTGATTGAGTTTTATCGTCTTCAGCTGTGTCAACACTGTAGATTCCGCTACTTCCAATTTTCCTCAAGTATCCTACCAGCATACCAGCTGGGATTATTTGATTCTGAGAAGTCCCATTAGTTACCCATATCTCCCCTCTGCCGTGATGGAAGTTAATTATGGATGATGGTATGACCAATTCTTTTTTTAAGATGAGATCTTTGCTTCCTTCTATCATTAGATCTTTTCCACCTCGAATATCTTCGTTAATAACCGTGATTTTCTTAATTGAGCGAGCTGGAACAAAACAGTCTTCTAACGCATGTGTAGGCAGATCTTCTTCTAGGCCGTCGTTCACACTTTCCTTCAAATGTATTTCACCTCTTCCGCAATCAATCACTGCACTTGTGGCTCGAAAGAAATCAAGACCAAGTATTATGTGATGGCTACATTCAGAGAAGACAACAAAAGTAAAATAAATCTCAAGTTCTTCAATTGACACTTTTAAGTTGCATCGTCCCAGAGTTTCGATGTGTTTCCTATTGGCGACTCTCAGTACAGGCCCTTTTTCTGCAAAGAACGGAATTTTCAAATATCGGCGAAAACTTTCCGAGATTACGGAATAATCGGGTCCAGAATCGACTAAGGCCTCAACATTCTGTCCATTTATGGTGATAACAACGTAGTTTCGTTTCATGTTTGCAGTTATAATAGGGGGAGGATTTCTACTATCGTCAGCGGCCTTACCTCCAGTCTCGGTCGCTCTTCTTAGTTTCCCTGGCTTAGGCGGCGAGGAGATTGACTGGATCGGCGAGAGGGCGACGGCGTTGCGTTTCGTCTTTAGGGGGATCTTCCACGGCCAGGATAGGGCGACGAGATGCATCCAGCAAGCAGGCTTGTGTATTAATCATGAGAAGTGCCGTTTTGGGTCAAGAGAAATCAAAGTGTTAGGACATCTGGTTACAGAAAGCGGCATTCGCCCTGATCCCGACAAAATCGAAGCAATTACAAATTTCCCGACTCCAAAAACAACAACTGAAGTAAGAAGCTTCATGGGGTTGTGTTCATATTACAGGCGATTTGTGAAAGATTTTGCAAATAAAGCAAAGCCGTTGCACGACCTCCTGAGGAATAACGTGAAGTTCTTTTGGTCGAACGAACAAGAACAATCTTTCCAAATATTAAAATCAGCCCTAACTACCGATCCTGTGCTTGGCCATTTTAAAGAAGATGCTGAGACACTTGTACATACCGACGCGAGTGGATATGGCGTCGGAGCAGTGTTGACCCAACTGGTAGAAGGAAAAGAAAAGCCTATCGCCTATGCATCAAGAACACTTAACGCCGCAGAAAGAAATTATTCCACGACGGAGAGGGAATGCCTAGCTGTAGTTTGGGCCATTTACAAGTTCAGACCATATTTGTTTGGAAAACACTTCACCGTCGTCTCCGACCATCATTCCCTGTGTTGGCTAGCTAATGTAAAGGATCCATCGGGAAGGCTAGCCAGATGGGCCTTGCGACTTCAAGAGTTCGACATATCTATTGTGTATAAGAATGGTAAAAGACACCAAGATGCGGATTGCCTCTCAAGAAGTCCTCTCCCCCAATCCAACGAAGATAACATACCAGAATTGTCTTCAATTACCGACATAAGAAAAGAGCAAAGAAGCGATGTCCAGACCAAAAAAATAATTCAGGAAATTGATTCCAAAAGTGAAAGTGGATACAAAATAATCGACGGCATCCTCTACCGCAAAAACTACGATCCCATGGGCAAACCTTGGCTCTTAGTAGTGCCCAAACAAATGAGGGTTGACATTTTGAGGGAAGCCCACGATGCACCAATGGCGGGACACCTGGGATTTGCCAAAACATACGACCGCGTTAGAAGAAAGTATTTCTGGCCCGGCTTGCATAGATCTGTGCGACAATATGTGGCACATTGTCGAGAATGTCAACGGCGAAAAGGTTCTACCGAACGTCCACCAGGGCAACTTGTGCCAATTCCGCCGGTATCCCGACCTTTTGAGAAAATAGGGATAGATTTGTTAGGAAGATTCCCTACCTCGAACGATGGCAATAAATGGACCGTGGTCGCGACAGACTATCTAACAAGGTATGCTATGACCAAAGCCATACCAAATGGAAGTTCGGAAGAAGTTGGAAAATTTATAGTAGAAGACGTGATCCTCAAACATGGAGCCCCCAGAGAATTGATTTCAGACCGAGGTCGAACGTTTATATCCCACACAATACGGGATATTAACAACCTCTGTGGAACCGCACATTGCTTTACTTCTGCCTACCACCCCCAGACAAATGGCCTGACCGAGAGACTCAACAAGACACTTGGTGACATGCTGTCTATGTATGTTGATGTAGACCAAAGAAACTGGGATTCAGTTCTCCCTTACATAACTTTTGCCTATAACACCGCCAAACAGGAAACCACTGGGTTTAGCCCTTTCTATCTTGTGCATGGACGCGATGTCGAGACCCCATTGGACACCATCCTGACGTATAGAGAGGAAGCCAATCTGGAAGACTACGTGGAGAGTTTGGTCACAAATGCCGAGGACGCACGCCAGCTGGCCCGTTTGAACATCTTAAAGGCGCAAGAAAAAGACAAATCACGATACGACGACAAAGCCGCTCTTCACGCCGCAAGAAAAAGGACGCAAAGGTACTAGGGATATTTTTAAAATCCCTTATGTGCAACTGGACTCGAGCGCATCAGATTTTCTTTGAATATTTATTTTATAAATTTATTTCAAATATTCACTAATATTTTAAGGCCAAATAGTTCGTTGATATCATTATTGTGTTTGAATATGAGTTAATCATCTATTACCTTGTCTTGTAATGTGCATAAATCCCTCTCAGTTTATCCATATTACAAGACAATAGACGATTAGCACATATTCAAACACAATGATGATATCAATAAGATAGATTTTATATTGGCATTAAAACATCCAGAACCATATATACATCCCTATATATACTCCTTGTAGAATAGTGTGAAATATATAAGTGATGTGAATTTAAGAAAATGGAATTAAGAACAATACACTGACTGTGTTTTGTAAATATATAATTAATCTTTACTAAATTTAAATGTGTGTGATAAATAAATAATTATAATTAAATAATAAATATATAAGTTGTAGTTTATAAAAGATAAACAACACAACATATTTGGCGACGAGGATTAAAAAAAATAATAATAATAATTAAATAAGCGTAACAGAAGATGGCAAATAATTTGACGTCTCCATTACCGTTGAACCTTAATGCTACAGATTTGTATTCCGAGTACAAACATTGGATGAATTCATATTTAATTTATGAATTAGCAAGCGGTGTTTCAACTAAGAAAGATGACGTTAAAAGGGCAACACTTTTGCATTGCCTTGGACCACAAGTCCAAAGAATTTTCTTTAATTTGCCAGAAGAAAAAGATACGTATGAAAAAGCAAAAGAAGCTTTAACTAAATATTTCACACCACAAAAAAATATTGTATCAGAACGATTTAAATTTAGGCAAAGAAAACAAAATACAGATGAAAATATTGATTCATATGTCATTGCCCTAAGAGAATTAGTCAAATCCTGTGAATTTGGAAATTTAGAAGAAGACATGATCAGAGATCAGATAATAGAAAAATGCTATAATAGGCAATTAAAAGAAAAGTTGTTGCAACAAGATAATTTGAATCTTCAAAGAACAATTGAGATATCAAGAATGTTTGAAACAGCCAAAGAAGAATTTAGAGTATTGACAAATGAAGATATGACCTCAATAAATAGAGTAAACTATAAAAATAATTTCCAAGCAGCTAATGAATCAACTGTTAAAGGACCAAAAGCTCATAATGTGTACCATCAAAAAGGAAGCACCTCCAAGGTAAATGTACCTAATTTGGAAGAATGCTATAGATGTGGCTTAACTACACATCCTCCATATAAATGTGGAGCTAGAAATATGAAATGCACATTTTGTAACAAGATGGGTCATCTTAATAGAGTTTGTAGAAATAAAAATAAATATAAAAATATTGAAGGAAAGAAAAGAAATATTCAAAATATTTCAGAAAATAATGAAGACTCAGATGAATACACTTTCTTTTTAGGCTCTGATAACAAAGAAAGTATCTATATAGATGGAAAGGAAATAACAATGACTATTGATACAGGTAGTGATACAACATTCATAGGACTTAAAAATTTGAAAAATATTTTTCCTAAATCTCAAATGCCAACTTTAAATGGTACAGAAAGGAAATTTTATGCCTATGGACAAACTTCACCTCTTCCATGTTGTGGATATTTCTTTGCAGATGTTTCATGGGGTGAAAGGTCTATAAAGGAACAGATTTTTGTGATTGAAGGTAAAGCAGAACCTCTTTTAGGAAAGAAAGCAAGTTTCGAATTAGAAATTATAAAGCGTGGAACAAAAATAAGGAATATTCAACAGGAAGTTATTCCGAAGGATATATATAATTTGATACAAGAAAACATGAACCTTTTTCAAGGTCAAGGAAATGTGAAGGGTTATAGTCAAAAAATAACTCTAAAAGAAATGTTACTCCTGTAGCTCAGAGATGCAGACATTTTCCATATAAAATGGTAGAAGCCATCAATCAAGAGCTAGACAAAATGATAGAAGATGGCATTATTGGGGAAGTCCATGAAGCTTCTGAATGGATCTCAAACATTGTGGCAGTTCCAAAAAAGGGTACTGAAGAAATCAGACTATGTGTTGATCTGAAAGAAGTGATGGAGCATAATCAGGCCTATAAAGAAAGAATGAAGAAATATGCTGATAGCAAGAATAAGGCCTTGCCTCATGACTTCAAGAAAGGTAATATTGTTTATGTCGCAAACACTGAAATGAAAAGCAAGTTGACACCAAATTATGACAACCAAAGATTTATCATTCGAGAGACTATATCTCCAAATTCATTCAAGTTAGTCAATACTGAGACAGGTAGCTTTATCATTAGGAATGCAAAGCATTTAAGACATGCCAATGTCTTACAAGATTTTAACAAAGGAATTGATTTGAATACCACTTTGATTAAGACTCCAGAAATTAGAATGGAACTTCCTAGTACTTCAAGGTATCTACCAGAACAAGAAGCAACCTTAGAAGATATTGTACCAGAAGAGCAGATTGCTATATCTGATATGGACTGTTTATACCCAAATGAATCACCTAATGAGAATGAAAACAAGACTGTCATCACTAGAAGTGGAAGACAAATACATGTTCCTTCTAGATTTAAGGACATGATTAGATACTAACTAAACAAGGGAGGAATATGTAGAATAGTGTGAAATATATAAGTGATGTGAATTTAAGAAAATGGAATTAAGAACAATACACTGACTGTGTTTTGTAAATATATAATTAATCTTTACTAAATTTAAATGTGTGTGATAAATAAATAATTATAATTAAATAATAAATATATAAGTTGTAGTTTATAAAAGATAAACAACACAACACTCCTTACAAGGAAAAGATAATAAAACTAAAACTTACCAAGATTCAACAAGCCACCAACTTGATTTTTAAACTACCGCACTGTCTAATTCAGGCATAGAAACAAACAGCCTTACATTAGAAGCCCTTAAACATCTTATATCCCTCTTTCCTTCAATAGACCTATTGAAATATCGGAACACACAACACAAAGAATTAATTAAACAACCTTTAATTCCTGGATAGCCTACCACCCCTAACCTTAATTAACTGAAAGGGTGGAATCTTAGAAAGCAAACTATGGACATAAGCTTATCCCTGGAAACCTGATGTTTTCAACTTAATAATTCGAATTTTTGTGTGGTCCCACACCAATAACATCTAGCCTCTTTTTAAAATACTAAATAATATTGGTATTTAAAATGATCACGTAAAAGGTTTCTTTACCCATTTATTAGTATTCGCAATCTTTAAAATTAAACACACACATATACAGCTTTATTAAGACCACCAATAAAGTACACACACAAAAATAAAGCTTTATTAAGACCACCGGTCTTATTAAATAACCCGAAGATCTATTACACTTATGTTACTGATAATTTCGGGAATCCTGGCCCTAGGACAGATGAAGAAATTCGGCTCAAAGCCAGGGACGATATAGGCAGCAAAGGCCCTTGCATCCCCTGTTTTTCGCTGAAAAACCATGTCACACAGCCAGATGGGAATGATGTAATCTCATGCACCGAGCGGCCTTTGGTAGGCCCCTCGCGCCCGCCAGTATGGTCCGGCTACAATGGGGTTGACCACTCACCCACAGGCGTCTCCGAGAGTTCATTGGCAAGGTTGCTGACCGAGCCTTCTCGTTCGGACTTAGTTAAACCCGTCCTACGCTCCAATAGGACTCCCCCCCCCCCCCCTTTAGCCCTCGAACCCTTATCCAGTACTCCCTGAATCTGCCGTCGAATCAAGGACCTCTGAGGTACTGAGGTTTACGCAGGGAACGCGGGGGGGTGGTACTACTGTGTGCACCTCTTGGTTTTTCATGGTGCGCACGGCAAGGACGCTCCCAATGACGCACACACAGAGCGAAGACCCAAGAGTTTCAAGACACGTGCGCCTCGCGTCAGACAACCAAGGGCAGACGGCCAGCTTACAGCTTCACTGGACATCAGCCAGTGGCACCCCGACGGAGGACGACACGCAGAGGCGCCTCTCCACTCCACTCCCCTCTAGAGTGAGTGTAGAGAGCGGGAAAAACTCCTTCCCCGCTGGCCCTAGGACAGCAAATGACATTGGAATCCTATAAAGAAAAAGATGTACCAGACATTATAGTAATCCTAACAACGAATTAACTGAAGTTGTCTCCCCGCTAATACTTGGGAGAAACTTGCATAAAATTGTTTCATAAAAAATAAGCCAACCATTCCCCAAAACAATAAACGAAGGTATACCTCCAAAATATTTGTAAAAATAAGTTTACATACAGCAAACAAAAAAGAGGAATGTATTAATTATCTAAATAATTGTTTGCATATTAAGAATTTATCTTCCAATTGGTATATTTTTGTAAACGGGCAATTTTCAGGTAAGCATAAAAATCATAGAACTAAAGAAAAAGCGTTTAAATAAATTTGAAATATTTGTACTATATACATTGTACATGTAGTGTATTTGCATATTGAATTATGAATATGCAAATATCTTGTTTTGCATAATGGTTTTCATAGACTTTTGTATATAAATAGCGACAGTTTTTAGCTACCAGCAATCAGTCAATTTATGTAATAAACGAGATTACTGGAGTCCTTTTGCCTCAGTGAAGCGACACCTCACTCTTGTTACCTCCCAACCTTCTAGGATAAAACAATACATATAATACTTTCTCGTATTTAATAAAGAGTAAATAAATAATTTCCATATAAATTTCGTTATAGCGCTCTTCAGAGACCTCGGCTGTAAGCAGGATGTCGTTAAATGTGGGGAATCATAAAAGACATCATCATCAAGAAAACCTTCAAGAAAGAAATAGCGATATAAAGAGATAAAGTTATAAGCGAATATTTGATAACAAAGTGTCAATTTTTAAGTATGAGAGCGAATGTTTTCTGTTCCCAGCATACAAATGGCGGCAAATGCGCCACTTGAAGCCGACAAGCGCCCTCTCTCTGTAAACGGATGGTGTGGAGAGGTGAGAAAAAGAGATGATAATAGAGTCCTGCCATCCCATAATAGAGAAAATTGGCCAAATTTACATAGGCAGTGTGGTATGTACATAGGGCGTAGACAATGGAACATGGGTGGGTGGAGATATTTCACTCCCCATTGCCTCTGGCTGTTGCTGTTATGGGTCACGTGGATTTCTCTTTGGTTGGTCCCATAGTGGATATTTGACAGTTGTCTTTGGTTGGTCCCTGGTTCTTCTTTAAAACGAGACGTTATTTTGTTTTATACAATTCCATGTTTGCTAAATCGCGAACAGAAAGTAAATTATGATTTGATTTGCATAACGTATTTAGGATTTTAATGGAGGTTTTAAAGACGTTATCGATGACTCTAGAAGGAATCACTGGAAAACAAATTATGCCTAATTTACATAGCGTCAAGTCTTATTTTATGGGCTAATTATAATTTCATAATTGGCGTCATAAATTATATCCAGACGTCTAAAATACTCTTCGAATATTTCCAACCTAGTTCTTGATGCATTGAACTTTTAAAACTTCATCATATTTTATTTGTGCACAAAATTCTCTTTTTTTATACAGCGAGAGATTTATATATGATTATATTTAAAAATTGGCTTTTCTTGATTTATTAAGATATGAGTTGAGCAAATATTATGGAACAAGCTTAAATCAACGTTTAGTTGATTGTTGATCCAATAGATGGCGCTCTAATATCTAAAATATTTCTTGTGAGTGGTCAGGATATACCTATTTTATTTTTAATATTAACACCTGATCTTTTTTTCTATTTTTCATATGATTATATAAAATATATATTTAAAAGATGAAAAATATATTCACAAAGGAAAGGTCTGCTTATGGGAGGGTAGCACGATGAAATCATTAAATGAGGTGAATCAAGAAATTCCTGTCATTGTGTCTTTTATTCAACAGTTTGTCTTTAATCTCTTTCACTTGTTCGTAAATTAATCTCTGCGCGATTGATATTATCCGTGTTACTTTGAAACACGGTCACGGTACACGGTCGAAATTCACTTTTATCTTTTAAAATATATATTTGTTCTTGTACCAGCCAGTTGTTGCCTCCAAATTCATGTCAGGGTCGACAGCTGAGATGTCTGTTCTCCATGTTAGGAGCGGCCACATCTCTGAAACTGAGTCGGACTGCCGCAGTAGGTGCTTCATGGAATCAACGGTGCATTGATCTCATAGTGAAGATCCTTTTATAATCCCTTCACCCAGAATTCACCATCTTAATTATACCTACTTACCATAGAACTTGCCATAGTAATGTGATGAATAAAGCGGTAAAGATATTAAAGTGGTTATAAACCAAATATTTTAGTTAAAAACAGTCCTGTTTCTTTCCATTGTTGATATAAAACAAGGGGTTTGTGGCGCGGGTATTTTGAAAAGATTGTTCATTACTTCAAGGAAGCCAAAATGTATATCTCTAACTGCATTGAAATTTTAACATAAAATTTTTATATTAAAAGATCGACTAATACTGCATTTTTATTAATCTGATTTAAATGCCGTCATTCCTCTATTTTTCCTAACTTTATTCTTATTATATTTTTATTATCCCTAGTATTTATACATGTGGTACAGGCCATGATAATCATGGAAGGTAGAATCTGGCGACTGCTTTTACTGTAAGTGCACCAAATGTCTACACATGTGAAAGGTAGCTCGACTTTTGCACTTATAAATGTGCCATAGCTTCGTTTGGTTAATTGCACTCGCTTATGGAGTTGGATTTTTGCAAGAATCGGGGGCAATTGGAGCATTTTTTTTCAAAGTAGGAAAAGTATCCAATACGGGATTCGATCCCAGGTCGTAGCGGTCTAAAAGCAACGGTTTAAACCACTTGTCCACTGACCCATTCTTATTAAGATATTGTCAAATAATTTTATGAAAGTATTTATATAGATATATATTTAAGAAAAAGGCCTCTCCTTATCGTTCAACTGAAAGTTGCATTTTTTTTTTGCATTTGCATTTACATTTGTACTATTTCTTCACATTGTGTAGCGTTCTCACGCAATTCTGACCTTAACTACCCATTTCATGTTTTTTCAGGATGCCTTAATGACCAATTTTTTGGTCGTTTAGGTGCAGCTTGCACCACGCTGATGAGGGCCAACAGCCCGAAACGCGTCCGTGGTTAGCTTTTCTTGATCAATCAAGAATGGGTATTTGGCCAATTCTGGAATAATTAAAAATCAACGAGAATAGTTGATATTTATTCCGATAGATGGCGCAATCCATCAGCAACTTACAGTTGCACGATAAGGAGATGCATTTTTCTTAAATTATGCACCTTATCCCAGTACAATATTACATTTGTACTATTTCTTCACATGGATATATATATATATTGTAGCCAATTGTTTAATTTTTTAGATTGAATAAAGCGGATAGCTGTAGCTTTGTTTTGACATTTAGTGTCTAAATATTGATTTAATCCTTCAATTAATTCATTCTTTAAAATTGCTTTCAATTTTGGAGTTAAATTTTCTAAATTTATAATCGATATTTGTTTAGATTATAGTGCCAATTTTTTATTCTGGCACTCAAAAGTTTTTTCTACGTTTCTAATAATATTTTCCAAGAAAATTTTGTGTGAATAGAATCTTTTAGAATTAAAGATGGTGGAATAATTCCCGCTGACAGACATCTGTGATTGATGGTAAGTGTCCAACTGTTGAAATTCGAAGCCTTTCTATTGTTCTTGCAAGGCGTAGAGCGTCATAACCCAAAACTGGTTTTGAATTGATAACGATATCAACCAGTTTTGGATATAGAGATACGAGTATATATTTAAAACTATAAATTTATATATCATTTTTTCTCCCCATTGAATATATATATATAAGCAAAAATATTTTTTAAACTTAATTCTATTGACGTTATGTGGCGCTGAGTTTGTTGTTGACATACTTTAAAATGTTATAACACTTTGATAAAGGTTGGCGTTCAGCCAACTGAAATATTGGTAAAATAAATGATATTTTGATCCAATATATGCCTTTTTATTTAAATATTTATTTATGGATTGCTCTATTTTCAAAAGAGTTATATATTGAAAGTATTTCTGCTCTTCCATTAAAATTTTACGACGAGTTGTCTTTCAATATCCATTCGTTGACTGAGCTACCGTTCAAGAAAACATCCAATTTGATCGTTTGTTACTTATCCATTCCTTGAAAACAGCGAAGTGTTGATATAATTGTTGATATTTTATTTATATCTAAACTCTCTGTTAAAATGATAATGAATGCCTCAGCATAAGTCGTTCTTGTATTTACCACTCTTCTTTCTTGTGATCGTGAATTAGATCAGCATAAGATAACCTTACAGTCAGTGATCATATCTCAACCCGCACATATAATGAATAGCTTCAATGGTCCTTTGATTCTTGCACAAGTTCAGGATTGCGCAAGTAAACAAAAGAGGTCCTGGTACCTTGTAAGTGCAAATTTCGAATCGCTTCTACGTGTGTAGACGTGTGGTGGTTTACTTACATTTTGAGCAAACGCAAATCATGGTTGGTTAGTAATCATGATTATCATGATCTGTATAGCGCATTTAGATTTTTTGGCCACCATATCAGATTTGGTAAATTCGTAATTTCTACCTGAAAATGGAGGTTCGGGCTCTTTGGACTTCGCCGATGGGTATCCTTGACTTCACAAAGTCCTTCAGGGGACCTCGTAAAATCTGCCGAAATCAGCCACAAATGTTATTTGCTAAATTAATGGTTTAGAATTAGAAATGTTCATGGAGTCAGTCTTTCTCAAAGGATCGTGAGGATTTCAAGAATAACCACCGTTATCCATGGTAAACGGATTGCGGATTTCGACAATTTAGAAATAGGAGATCATGAAGCACCCTAAACCATTAAACAAAAGTATACAGTTGCCATCACAATACGTTCCCCTTCTATCCTAAAAAAATCTTCAAAAGCCATATAAAACAATAGCCATTTCATTTTTCTCTCCACTAAACTTTCTATAGTTGATTCTTTATATTTATTCAATTATGTAAATTTCTTTAATATATTTTTGTACTATATTTACATAGATTCCTCTTTAAAAACGATATATAATCTCTCTCTCGTCTGCCTTGTTTGTACACTATAGTTAGTTGAAGAAGGGCTTGCCCGAAAGCTTCCTTTAATCACGTTAATAAAAAGAGTTGCGGCGATATATGATCTCCTATTTCTAAACCACCGTTATACTATAAATAAGTTTCGTCTCAAATTTCCATAACCTCCGTTCTTCAGCTGAGGATTTTTTTCAAAACACGAAAGATCTTAATGAAGACTTATGTATGAATGTATCATATGTAAATATTAGTGTTTTTATTCTTTTATTTATGTTTTCTTTTCCTCGGATTTACCAAAACCAATCTGTTTATAAGCTTAATTATTTTAAGTTTCTACTGTATATGTAAATTTTTATTTCATTATTAAATGTGATTATCTTTTACTTTTTTATTCCTTTTGTTTGAAGACTGTTGTTTTACTCCATGTAAAATACTATTTGTCTTAATAAAGGCTTTTGTATGTGTGAATGGATACCTTCATATTCGTTGCTTACGTATCTTTACCCCTTCAATATCCACCAATGAGACAGTTTCTGCCTCCTTTCAAGATGAATTTTAAATCTTTGAAGAACAAATATTTCTTAAGATGCACACATATGTCTAGAGATTCAATGCATCTGAAATTTATTTCCTCGAATACACACAATACTTCAAAATTTGATTTAATTTAACTATATTTGCATACCAACCCTTTGTACATATTTCAATTGTGTTGATATTGTTCACTTTTAATCTAACTAAAACTTGCATACTAATTCTTGTACATATTTCAAATATCTTTCTTTCTTTCCTTTCTATGTTTAGTTTACCTTTGTAGTGCAAGTGTCCCTAGGGGTACATAGCGCTATAAGTCGAAATAAAAATAAATAATAAAATACATCTGAAGTTTTGTAGTGAGAACTACTATTTAACAAATACACTGCGTGACATTGAAAATGGAACACCAAGAAATAGTGGCCAGAAAATTATGCAAATTTCAGGGTAGACGCGCCTAACCGAGTTATGCAAATGATGTAAAATGCGCAGCTCTCGTGCGCACATGGAGTAAGATATAAGGGAAGGAACTTGCAGAAAGGACAGTATTCGTGTTGTTATTTCTTCAAGGAAAATCATTGTAGAAATTTTGTTCTTGTGTCAAAAGACACGTGTAATAACAGAGAATGCCAGGTCATCGTAAACGGAGGCAGTTCAAGCAGACAGACGCTTTTACGAGGGGCATGGTGATCGGACTGAAAAGGGCAGGTTGGTCCATACGTCAAATCGCAGCTGATACACACCTTGGTGCGTCCACGGTGCACCGACTGTGGAGAAGATGGTTGGAACAAGGAAATGTGGCAATTTATAGGAATGTCGGTGCAACCAGAGTGACGTCAGCACGTGTGGATCGGCGTATCCTTCGACAAGCAGTGGCGGCCCCACAAGCCACTTGTACCGCCATCCTGCAACATGTGCAAGACACCCTAGATCATTCCATCTCGACCAGAACCATTTCCCGTCGATTGGTTGCTAATGGCTTGCACTCATGCCGTCCGCTAAGAAGACTGCCATTGACCCCACCGAATAGGCGCCAACGTTTGGAATGGTGCCGGGCTAGATCGACGTGGATGACGGAATGGCACAGGGTCGTGTTCTCAGATGAGTCGCGTTTCTGCTTGTCCAGTGATAGTCGCCGTGTACGCGTGTGGCGTCGACGTGGATAAAGGTCCAATCCGGCAGCAATTGTGGAACGCCCCACCGTGCGACAACGTGGAATCATGGTTTGGGGCGCAATCGCGTATGATTCCAGGTCACCTTTACTTCGTATTCAGGGCACTATGACGGCCCAACGATACGTTGATGATGTGCTGCGACCGGTGACACTCCCCTACCTTCA
Source organism: Cordylochernes scorpioides (assembly GCA_030710605.1). Lineage (NCBI taxonomy): Eukaryota > Metazoa > Arthropoda > Arachnida > Pseudoscorpiones > Chernetidae > Cordylochernes > Cordylochernes scorpioides. The sequence continues at coordinate 20,168,299 of CP092882.1, read as the reverse complement.
GGGGGTACCCAATGCCCTTTATCAGCAGGATAACGCCCGACCGCACACTGCTCGCATTAGCCAACAAGCTCTGCAAGATGTACAGATGCTTCCCTGGCCACCGTACTCTCCTGATCTCTCACCAATCGAGCACGTCTGGGACATCATTGGACGCCGTTTGCATGCCTTGCCACAGCCGCGTTCGGAAGACGAACTGTGGCAAATGGTTGAGAGGGAATGGAGAGCCATCCCTCAGGACGCCATCCGTACTCTGATTGACTCTCTACCTAGACGTGTTGCTGCGTGCATCGCCGTCCGCGGTTGTCCTACTTGCTACTAAGCCGACGCCGTTCTCGCTCTGTATTATGACTATCATTTTGAAATAAAGATCACTTATTGTTCGTCCCTGTCTCTCTCTGTCTGCCGAGTTTCATCATTTTCTGGCCACTATTTCTTGGTGTTCCATTTTCAATGTCACGCAGTGTATGTTTAATCTTTTTTTTTTATATGTGATTTTCCCACTTCTTTTTGAAATATCAATATATCAAGCAAATTACCTACCAGTAAAATATTTCAAACAACAGTTTCTCAAAGAAAAAAAAAGTAAAAAATTCTCCCGAAAATTCTAGCAAAAGAAGAAGTAGGAAGCCGAAATTTCTTAATTCGAGGTTTCAAGATTTGACATCCATAAGGAAATGATAGAAAGAGCAATAAAGGGGAAAAAACGAACCTACCTCAAATAACAACCAATAAAAAGAAAATTATACCTAAATGTTAAGTCGTTTAGACTATTGGAAAATAAAGCTATCATTCGTGCAGTTCACATTTGAGATTATTTGCAATTACCGCCGCTTGTTACAGGGTAGGTTAAAACTGATATTTCTCAATGGGAAATTACAAGAATTAGTACCTAAAAGGAAATGGTAGATTGATAGAGCAATAAAGGAGAAAAAACGACTTACATCAAATAACAACTTACCTCAACCAATAAAATGAAAATTAGACTTAAATGTTGAACCATTTAAACTAATGTAAAATAAAGTTATCACTTCGTGCAGTTCACATTTGAGATTATTTGGGATTACCGCCGCTTGTTAAAGGGTAGTTTGAAACTGATATTTATCTCTCTAAATGGGAAATTACAAGAATTAGTACCTACAAGGAAATGGTAGCTAGAGCAATAAAGGAAAGAACTTACCTCAACCAATAAAATGAAAATTAGACCTAAATGTTTTGAGCAGTTTAGACTATTGGAAAATACAGCTATCACAATTCAGTTTATTCGTTATCGCCTCTTGCTGAGGGGTAGATGGTGTAATAAGCAGGTATGGTCCCTCGGCAATTCTCAGCTAAGTGGAATGGTTCGGTTCTACCTCCCCTCATAATTTATCATTATATCCTTGTGATAGTCTGTTACACCTGGATTAAGAGCTGGTAACTCGGCTGCTGATGATGATAATAATAGACATCGTAAAGGTTTATGATCGGTGGTTTGGTGGTGTTAATAGCGCCCTTTGATGTTAAACTGAGGGGAGTAGTTCACCCCCGCGGCCTCACCATCTGCCGAGCAGTTCCTTATAGAGGAAGCACGATTCTCACCTCAGGAAAGTGATTCTATTGAAGTGAACATTATTGTCCTTTTCAGCCTCCATAGCCATTACACTTCGTACAGTCCATGATAATCATAGTGGGGCGTGTTTATTGCTTAAACTATAAGTACACTACATATCTATCATATCACTACATATCTCCTCAGCAGCAAAGCACGCGATCTACGTTTTCTTTGTAGATCGCGAAATGCGTGGTGTCGCTGAAGACCCGCTGGCGATTCTCCACCAAAGTCTGCAGCGGTGGCAGGGGCGTCATGTACATATTCATTGTATATAGTTGTGTATACATCTTATTATTATTTTAAAATAACAGTGCATACTGTGCACTTTTGTATACATTGACAAGATGTCAATAAACTTATGTTAATTAGTAAATTGTCTATCAAACTACTAGAATCTTCCAAGAGAAGTATGGGCCGACTTGAACAGAATAAGAACAAATCAAGGAAAAACTGCACACAGACCTTACAAAGCTCACAAATTTACAGTAGCCCTTTCTGTATTTTTTTTTTTTTTTTGAAATCCGGTGGATGCCAATTTCCAGGATGGTCCCAAAATATATTACCTCTACAGGACTCCTCAACCAAGAATGACCATTATATAGTGGTTGTCATATCTATACACTTAGACAATTGACACAATTCAAAACATTTTTTTTACCCCTAGTCTATAGTTAAAACACAGCAATATTTACACCTTAATACAAGGCAATGACGCGGCTCCTCCACCTTTTTTGAGAGTGGCCTCCTCCAGACAAGGTCTTCTTGGTACCTCCCCAGTTCCACCCCGAGGAAATACCTGTAAATTCAGGTGTTAGCAGACCCCAGGATGGCGTCATCATCCAGGCTATGTCCGAAAATCCAACCTTGCAGGTCGGGGGGATGATCGTGAAGGCTTCCCGGATGAGAGGGAGGCCTAATGCAGCAGCAGGACCAGTACCGATGAGCCAGCGACAGCTCTTTTGATTCACATGCGAAGCAAGACTGTCGGGCCGAAGCCGGGTAGGTCGGATGGTACAAGGCGTGAAGAGCTAGGCTTAGAGCTGCTGTTTTTTTTTTTTTTTACGTATTCTTCCAATACACATGGCAAATTTCATGATAATAATAATAGGTAGTTATAGATTAATTCTACTCTGTATATACTTCATGTCTAAACATATGCAGAAACTGATCGAAATTTTACTGAAAAGGTAAAGGCCGTGTTTAACAACTACGGGTTGAATTGGACTTATCCGCAATGTTTCAAACTGTCCCTTACACGCCGTCTACGGTTCCTAATAATATATCGAATAAGGAAAAAAAATTTTGGCTGCTTCCACATAGCTCAACATCATTAGACAATGGTAAAAAATTCAAGGTAGTATTAAATGTACGTTTCTTGAAGAATCTTAATGATTTCGTTGAAAGAATGTGTTGCCTTTGATGGAATTATGTTAATGGACAAAATATCTCTTTGGTATTTAAAATTGAATGGTCCATAGCACTTAAATGTGTTTAAAAGTTCATCTGGTTCAAAATCACATTAATAGGTACCGCTCAGCAAGAGCAACCTAGTTCATGATAATTGAAACAGTGAATAATATGTGAAAGTTATTCACATTTTAAACAAATTTTAACGCGGGATTCAATCCCGGTTCATGACTGTAGGGAATCGAGCGTGTTACCCTCTCATCCACTGACTTATCAAAGTTCATCTCTTTTGGCAAATTTTAATTTATTGATTAAAACAAGTGTGGGATAAATTTAACCATTAATGAGCCTATCTTTCTTTATTCCGCCAAAATTCCAGCTCAATTTTTTAGGGAATCTAACTTTTTTTGGACAAACTTGGTGGCGTACAGCACCTTGATAATTTTCTATAGTGCAGGGGTCGGCAAACTTCTGAGTCTGAAGAGTCAAAAATTAAAATTAGCAATTTTTCAAAGTTTTTAAAGAGCCACATTTTTCTTGCCAACAATTAATAGTACTCGCATAAATAATATTTGCGTATGGAACTATATAAAGAGCTTCACATCCAAAGAACCGCAATTTCCCGACCCCGGCTATAGTGCATTGCGGTTTGTCTGCTTGCTACATCCATTTTTATTATACTAAGTTATATTATGCTGATTTTACATATTGCCAGATACTTCTTTCTTTTGTACACAGTCCTTTTTTCTCTCTTTCTCATTGTTAATATAATATGACTATTCAACAACAACAACAAAAACCTTTATTAAGACACTATTGTCTTACAAGGGGATTCCCCTAAAAGGTTATATATGTACATGAGTGAGAAGGAAAAGCAATTTAGAGGGGAGGGGGAGCAATCAGCCGTTGTCTGTGGAGTTGAGCACTTCTTCTCTCATTTTATCAATCGCCTTGAAAAATTTAAAATATTTATAAACAAATGTTTTCCAGCAGGAGAGCAGTAAAGATTTTATATACGCGTTGTTCATTGTAGTGAGTTAGCTCCGAAATTTCGCGTATTTCCATTCTCTTTTCATGTAGGAATGGGCAATGGAATAGTTAGTGGACCAAATTGTCTTGGATGCCAACATTGCAGAAGTAGAAATTTAAAGGGTAGCTGTTCCAAAATCCCGTGATATCCTCGCGGAAAAGTAGCCATAGAATCCTTTGACGGGCTATAAATCGTTTATATAATATGACTATTCTATTCACGGCCTAAATTTTTTTATAAATATGTATAGACAAATATAAAGGCATACATGTATGACAGCGCAAGTGTCCCTAGGGGGACATAGCGCTTTAAATTGAAATAAAATAATAATAATAATACATTTTTGGGCTCAAAAATCATACATTTTGGGTAATAGCCCGTAAAATCATTTTCTCTCTTTATTCTGCCATTTGTTTTGACAATTGTTTTTATGTGTGTGCTTGTTTTTTTTTTTGTTTTTTTTTTTTGTAAAATGTTATTTTAGAAATTTTGGGAACAGAGTATATTCTTTTAAAATCGAACTGATGTCAAATGACTTTTAAATGATATCTCACCTTCTCGAATACAACAATTTCGAAATATTTATCAAAGGGATGTCCTCAAGGCGGACCATTATCACCTTTATTGTGGAATATAGTCCTGAATGATTTGTTGATCAACTTCGCATCCCCAAATTCTGAAATAATCTGTTATGCGGATGATGTTTCGATTGTTTGCTGGCACAAGACCATAGAAGGGTTAAAAAATGAAACAGAAAGAACTTTAAATTATGTAATACAATGGTGTACAAGAAATAAGCTAAAGCTAAGCCCGGAGAAAACCGGCTTAATACATATGCACGGCAAACAAAATATTCCAATGGGAACTCCAAATTTCATAATAAAACCAGTGGAAGAGGTAAAAATTTTAGGTATAAAATTTTCTAATCACAGAATTAAGTCAAAAATTAACTTCACACCCCACATTAATGATATTCTTTGTAAAATCAACCGTATGAAAAATCTTTTGTTTTCGCTCTGTGGGAAGATGTGGGGATTGGATGCTAAAAAAAGATTAATTTTATATAAAACTCTTTTCAGGCCAATACTAACCTATGGATCTGAAATATGGTATAAATTTATTAATAAAAGAAGTAAGCAAAGATTAAACTCTCAGCAATATCAGATTCTTCTTTGGGTAGTGAGAGCCTATAAAACGACCTCATCAAATTGTATTCATAGTTTGGCAAAAATACCTATTCTCACAGATCAAATAGAATCGTTGATAATAAAATACGATTTGGCCAATTTATCAAAAGAAGAAATTAATGTATTCAGACCGCATGCCCCGACTATAATTCATAACTACATAGAATCAAGAATGGCTGAAACAATAGCTAACACTAATGAAATATTCAGAAAATTTTTCCCATTTGGAATTCCTTTTTATTTTCGTCCGAATTTTTATAACTCACAGTTCGTCACGGGTCATGGTAATTTTGGAGAATTTCTGTCGAAAATCGGGGCAACGGATGATCCTAGCTGTTTCTGTGGAAAAGAAAACCAAGACTCAATGCATTTATTGATGGAATGTCCGATATTCCACAGCTACAGAAGTAATCATTTTTATCCCATCGAAGAGGTTTGCGAATTTGTATATAACAAAGACACTTATGTAAAATTCAATAATTTTTGTAAGTTCATTTTGGATTTTCTCTTCTGTTTAAGAAAACCATAGTTTCAGTTTTAATTGTGTTTTTAACCGGTTATTGTGTTGTATATACTGAATTGTATATAGGTTGATAAAATAATCCATTTTGGATTTTCTCTTCTGTTTTAGAGTGCCATCGTTTAAGTTTTAATTATGTTTTCAGTCCGGTTATTAAATTGTATAAAATGAATTGTATATAATCTACTAAAATGTATTTAGGCGCAAGTATCCCGAGCTGGGATATCGCGTCCGATATGTCAAATAAAATAAAATGAAATGTACCTTCCTATATATTCTGAAAAATCAACATTTTTAAAACTTATGAAAACTTCCTCAAAAGAAACCAAAAGATTGAATAATCGGCTGCTTATACGAGAGACCCTGATTTCTAATTTTTGTATGTATGATATATTGATTTTTTGTCTATCTTATATTAAAACACACACAAAAAAAAGCTCTTTTAAGAATATATCGCCAATATAAATAAATAATGAACATAGAAAATATTTTTGAAAATAAAGCAATCCATAAATAAATCTTTAATTAAAAAGACATATTGGATCAAAATATAATTTATTTTACCAATATTTCAGTTGGCTGAACACCAACCTTTATCAAGGTATTATAACATTTTAAAGTGTGTCAACAACAAACTCAGCGCCACATAATGTCAACAGAATTAAATTTTAAAATATTTTGCTTATATTCAATGGGGAGGAAAAAATCGATATATACATTTATAGATGAAAAATTTGCCGGGATGAAATTGATCCATAGAAGCATAGGGCGTCTCTCTCCTCAAAATAAACCGTCAATAGATGGCGTCAGGTTTTTGACGTTTATTTTGACGGGAGAGGCGCCCTATGCTTCTATATACATTTATATTATGGACAAAATAATATAAATAATGTACATAACAAATATGTATTTTGCTGAATGAAGGATAGAGTATTCGATTTTTAAAATATATTTTTCAAAATAATTGTTGTAAATTATAACAGGCTAAATAGGTATTTTTAAAAGAAAAATTCCCATTGAAATGAAAGGTAAACATTATGTTTTAACTTTAGACATGTAACTTTCAAAATATAAACTTTCAATCTAAAGTGTATATATCCATTTCACTTTAGATTGAAATTTTATATTTGACAATTGACAATTCAATATATTTTATTGACACTCTTATTTAATTGTTATAAAAATCAAAATATTAGTTTTTGAGAGTTACTTATATGTCTAAAGTTAAAACATAGATATTGTTTACCTTTCAATTGAATCTTTTTTAAATACCTATTTAGCCTGAATAATGTAACAAGATTTTTTAAATACATATTAAATAATTATTGTACTCTATATGTTCTCTTAGAAAAATAAATATTACATTACTTATTTGCTATGTACATTATTTATTTGTCAAAATATTTTTTAAAGAGCTTTCGCACTTAGAAAATAGTAAAAAGTAAGAGAAATATATAATGAGTTGAAGGAAATTTTTATATTTGAGGTGTGTAAATTTGTGTTCCGAATTAATAGTAAAACGGAACCAAACTTGTAAATCGTTTATTGGACGTCTTACACTTGTAAAAAAAACTTGTGTTTTTTGGACAAGTGTATGACGTCCTTAAAGCTGATTTATAAGCTTGGTTCCCTTGTTAAATCTTGTTGATAAACACATTTTAACTATTTATTGAAACACACATTTACACACACCTAAAAATTAATAAATTTCCTTCTCGACTCAATTATATTGCTCTCACTCTTCATTATTTTCTATTAATAAATATATATTTTAAAAGCGCCTTTTTAAGGTTAATTAAATTATATGACAATATATTTATATTTTATATAAATAAACTTTCTTCCCCCTGATTTATAATATTATAAAATAAACTTTCTTCCCCCTGATTTATAATATTATAAAATAAACTTTCTTCCCTGATTTATAATATTATAAAATAAAGCTTCCAGGGTTAAGTTTATTGTACAATTTTTTATTTTCAAGCTTTCGGACTTGTCAGTCCTTCAACAGGATTATCACGTTAACAAATTGATGATTTATTTATTTATTTATTTCAATTCAAAACGCTATGTCCCCCTAGGGACACTTGCGCTAAATGTACATACAAATATAACAAAGAAAATATTCAACATGGAAAGATACATAGAAAGTAACTTAGAAAGATTCATAAATATTATTTACATATAGAGATATTCTTTGAATTTTATTTACAGTTACATCATTAAATTTAAAATATATACATATATACACATATATACACGCATACACCTATATATTGTTTACAACCATATAATATGTCCAATATTTCCTTGAGATCGTTACATCAAAGACCATTTTTCTTAATGAAATCCAAAATATATTTACAAAGGAAATTACATTTTATATATGTTTCTTTAAAGGTAAAGACTCTTCTAGTAAGGTATATCAATTAAGAAGGATCAGAAGATGAGTTTCTTTTATTGTATGAATGCTACGAGCTTTCGGGCAAAAGCCCTTCGACAGGCAAAAATATAACTATACTTAGAAAGATAATGATTTATATATGTTAATCTTAACAGAAGACCGTTTTTTGAGGAAAGTAAATATTAAATCTGCAGTCTGAAACCACGAGACGGCGCATGGTTTGGGCTATTGAAATAAACATGTGGGAGGTTTAAATGTAGTTTGTGTAGGCTGCGGGGATGTCTATTTTTCTATTTATGCTGTGTAGCTTGGATGAAACTATGGATTCCAGAACCAATCTCTGGTGTAGGTTGGAGATATTTTTGTAGTGATATTTAGTAGTATCTCCAACCTACACCAGAGATTGGTTCTGGAATCCATAGTTTCATCCAAGCTACACAGCATAAATAGAAAAATAGACATCCCCGCAGCCTACACAAACTACATTTAAACCTCCCACATGTTTATTTCAATAGCCCAAACCATGCGCCGTCTCGTGGTTTCAGACTGCAGATTTAATATTTACTTTCCTCAAAAAACGGTCTTCTGTTAAGATTAACATATATAAATCATTATTTTTCTAAGTATAGTTATATTTTTGCCTGTCGAAGGGCTTTTGCCCGAAAGCTCGTAGCATTCATACAATAAAAGAAACTCATCTTCTGATCCTTCTTAATTGATATATGTTTCTTTACTTGAAATTAAATCCTTAGGGCCTAAAGCTATTAAATCGTTGTTGACTCTGTAATCTTGAAAGACAGGGCACTCTAGCAAGAGATGTATTATTGATGATATTGATATAGAATTGATGATAAATACTATTTTTATATACCCATTATTATTTACATATTTTAAATACTTATGATATATTGAGAGAAGAATATCTTACATTATTTCTGTGTGAAACAACTTTTTGAAAATATATGTGCATGAGGTGGACGGTGCACGTATATTTTCAAAAATTTGTTTTCCACATAGAAATAATGTAAGATACTTTTCTCTCAATATATCATAAGTATTTAAAATATGTAAATAATAATGTTTTATATAAAAATAGTATTTATCATTAATTTGTTAACGTGAAATCCTGTTGAAGGACTGACAAGTCCGAAAGCTTGAAAATAAAAGTTGTATAGAAACTTAGCCCTAGAAGCTTTATTTATTTTATAATATTTATATTTTAAATACGCAATTCTCATATAGGACTATTATAAAACAAAGATTTTTGATATTATTATTTTACAAAAGTTTACGCACTACATACAAGGCCCACAACAATTTTTCAAGAAAACGTGCATACACAAAAAAAAAAGAAGAAAATTCAATGCTGGCAATTATCAAAAGATTTCCTGTTCAAATTATCAAGCGTTAAAGCCGTTGAAAGAAAAATAATTAAGGCTCATAAATTTTTGTTGAAGAGCAAACGATGTCAGTAACAACTTAATCTTTCAAATCGACAACGCTGCCCCTTATTAAAAGGGCAGAAGATTCAGTGACAGGATATCAACAATGAGCAGACGAAAAAAAAAATTTAAAAAGAAGGAAGTAGATGAAGATCAAAAGAAGTAGATGAAGATAAGGCGTCGGCATTCCGCCAAAGACTTCACTCAGTGATGTAAAAATTAGGGTTAATTATCTAGATAAAGTGTCTATTCAAACGAGATAAGAAAAGAGAAGGTAATGAGGTGGAATTAATGTCACTCATCAAGATAGTTTAGTAATGGCGGCCTTTTCTCTGACAGATTTTCGTCTGGAAAAGAAAAAACATGGTTTTACACTAAAAACTTAATTTGCACGTCTTTTTCGATAATATTTTATTAAATATCAGTCAAATATATATGACTATAGAGATTAAAGAGGAAATTATCTGTGCTATTATCGTTTTTTCTTTTTTTAATCATTATCAATCGTTTTATTATTATTTGAATAGATATGCAAAGAGGGTAGATTATACATTATTATGATTTAGCGATATAGTTTAAACTTTTATCTTTGGTATTTTAAGGAGCAAAAAGACTGTCAACAGTGTCATATCTCTATATAATAGTGGCATTTATCTCTGCGTGAAAACATTTGCTTTTTTATAATTATGGTTGATGTGTCTTATCAATCTTTTATAATTAAATCTAATTTGAATATATCGTGTGTGTGTATATATATATATCGAAAAGCGCTTTAAATAATTAATACGACAAAAGTGAATTGATCGTTTATTATTATTTTTTTTAAACAAAATAAAATTTTAACTATTTTCCTCTTTAAAAATGACTTAATTATTTCTGTTTTTTTTTTCACTGATGTGTAAAATTAAGACAATAAATACAGTTTGGCATAGAGAGAAATGAAAAATTATTATTTGAATTTTGATTTTTAAAAATGTTTATATAAAATATGAAAAAGATTCATTTCTTTATATTAATAATTATTTGATGTTTTTTAAATATCGAATTATTTTATTTTCAAATTTTAAATAGTTTTTGACCAATTTTGTAACTTTTAGAAAAATTAACTATTAAAGTTGAGAAATGAATTATATATAAATTTTAAAATATCAGTATTTTCAAAATCGTAATGTTGTACACATATAATTTGCTTATTTTGTAATCCAAAAATTCTATTGATGACAATATTATACTGTTCGTGTGTGTGTGAATATATAGATATTTTAAAAATATTTTAAAATAAACTTATGTCAATGTGACGTTTTTTTAAAAAATATATGATTTGAAAAAATACATATAGCATTTTAACTTTCAATTAAATCTTTTTAATCATCTCAACCTCTTACTTTTTAATATCAACCATTTCAATTTTAATTGTAACCTTTTAACATTTTAATTGAAGCCTTTTTTCTATTTTAATTAAATCATATTTTAATTTTGTTTTATATTGTGGATTATTTTTATTTATTTATTTATTCACAGATCAAATTTTTTAAGTAATTATTTTACGAAAAAAATGTATATATAAAATTTTGAAGTTATTGCGTTCCTGCTTGAAGCCAGTATAGTTGGGTATATATTCTAACTAGGCCATCTGAGTCCAGCATGTGTAAATATGTTCACCGAATCCTTATTATTTGTTGTGTCGATATTAGAAGTACAGCAACTAACACTTGAGCATGACTTTTTATTTAGCTTTCATTCTTTCGACTAACTGACAACAATATTAATGTCTGATTTATATACACATAAAAATTTACATAATGGACGCTTTAAAGAATGCAAATAATCTATTTACATACACAACATTATTCATTATTAGTTGTAGTAGTATTCGTGAAAATATAAGAATGTTAACTATTTTATTATTATGATTATTATTTTCCGACCCCAGAATATGCAAATATAACTGTTATTAAACTTATTCAAATAAATAGATGATCCATCCGGGGAAAAGTTTCTTTAACAGTTTTTATGAACTCAAGATTTCGGGCTTATTAGCCCTTCGTAGGAAGTAAGACAATAAATTAAAATCCTTCTTCTTCTATCCTATCTCCACTCAAACATATTAGGGTATCAAGCCTGTAGAACTTGAGATTTTTGATGGTGTCTGCTGGAGATGAGTAGACTTCGTCAAAAGAGATTTGAGTGAATTAGAATGCATGTGCTTTTGTCATTAAGACTGGGAGCACTACTCAGTGGCAGGCTGACTTAGCTCCAATATGAAATGGCTGGTTCTTACATGAGGAACAGACGCCATGTGCAGCCGCTCCTAACATAGAATACAGACGCTGTTCATCCTGTTTCCCAGGATCAGGAGTCCTTACAGGGTACTATCAGCCGGGTCAGCTGAGCCCAGGTTTGTTAGTGAGTTTGTTACTGCTCCCATTCCTCCTTTTCATCCGGGCTTGGGACCGGCGGAGTTATAAAAACTAAAATAATGTTATTGTGTTACTCCAGTCGAAGGACTGATAAGTCCGAAAGCTTTAGTTCTTGCAATAAAAACTGATATAAATAAACCCGGATGGATCTTCACTTTATTTGAGCACAAGAAGTTATATAATATATATTATTATATGACTTATTTACATATTAATGGTTGACACTAGAACAACTTCTCTCCAGACCTAACTCCATATCGTGTTATCCAGATAGATTCAATAGTGTGGAAACCCATGCGCGCAGCAAACTTATAAACACAATCCTTAGAATATCCACTCATAGACAAAACTTAAGGAAGTTGTACCTTTTAGCATGTATATCGGGACTCAGACAATAACTCTGAATGGTATTTTATACACAGTAATCTTTATTGAAGATACACGAGATAAACCAAGTGTGTACAAAATTTCCTCTGTCTCCTTTCAAAACATAACCTACCGGTGATATCAAAGACTTTCTACTTCCTTAATCCTCATCCATGTGTGTTTATTTACATAAATATTATCTTTATTCCCCCGAAAAACTTTGCCAAATAACTCAATACCTTCGCTGATACAGATATTAATCCAGTTCGTTGTTTTCCGAGGCCAATATAAGAATCACACTAGATGATTATATACCGATATTTTTGTTATGATGCATTAGCGCGCCATCTGTTATCAAAATTCGAAACTATTATAGACGCGTATGATTCTTTTTAAAAATAAACAAATTTCTACTGTCCTTACCGCAATGGAAAAAAAAATGGGAGGGCCTGACTCATCAGTGGTGAACCCTCCCATGCGGTTTGCTAGTTTAATCTGCCATTATAGTAGCAGATTAAACTAGCGAAACCGCTGGGAGGGTTCACCACTGATGAGCCAGGCCCTCCCATTAATTTTTCCACTGCAGTAAGGACAGTAGAAATCGATATTTTTGCCTTTAGTCATAATAGAAGCATTCGAGCGCTAAGCCCTTCCTCAGCTCAATAAACCACTGTAATATTTCAGCACATTATAACAATTGCTTATTGAACTGAAGAATAGCTTGTACGAAAGCTTCCATGAATGGAGAAAGTGCATTATAACCATTTCTTTTACAGTGCTTATTATAATCAAAACGTTACTATTGTGAGTACCTCCGTTTATTTAAGAGAAAATTTCAAGCCTTATCTTTCAAAAATTTCTTCCTACATATATGCATATTTTCCATCTTTCAGGGAAAATGCATGTATGATTCCCCCTACAGAAAAATGTTTTAACGAGTCACTTTAAGTAGTTATTTGCACCGCTTCATCTGTTTCTTTAATTTTGATGAACTTTAGACTTTTTAAAAATCTTTGAAAGAATATAAAAATATATAATCACTTGTTACAAGGTCATAGCAGCAAGAAAGATGTGAAAATACATTTCAAAATATTCAAATATGAGAAAGTCATGTCTCTCGATACCAATATTTTTAATGATTTCTAAAATAGAAATACCGAAGAATATCATTTGAAGAGAGAACCCTAAGTGAGAGAAATTTATTTTCTCTCTACGGTCATTAGTCCAAATGATTTAAAGAGAAATAAATGGTCGTAGAGAGAGAGAGAGACAATGGTTAATGATAATAATAATGATGATGATAGTTTTGAAGCAGACGAGTGACGACAATGGAATTCCCATAGTGAGGGATGGGATCATAAATATGAAAATTATATTTTAATAGAATTTATATATTTAAAAACAAAAATTGGCATCTACTGTCCACTTACGTGAACATTTTAAATTGGCAGAGCGTCATCTAGTGGAACAAAAATAAACTAAACGTTGATTTAACTTGTTCCTAGCTATATCCTTGTTCCATAATCAACTTTAGTTGATTTTTTGTTCCTCTAGATGGCGCTCTGCCATTTAAATTGTCATGTGAGCGGTCAGGATATGCCAATTTTGTTTTTAATATCAACACCTGTGATCATTTTTCTTTTTTTTTCACATATATCTAAGAATTCCTCTATATTAAAAGATATAAATGGTTATTTGATCTGTCACATTTTATTTCACAGTAAAGATACATTTTATAAAATTAATACCTTTGAATGCTTTATAAAAGAGCGCTAAAGGGACACATGTTGAAGTAACATTTATATATATTCTAAAAACAAATATATAAATAATTATTTTAAAGAGTATCAAACAACGCTCTGGCTTCTCTTCAGTCACGCATTAATCTAATCTAAGAGTATCAAACTAATTAATTAAAGAAAAAATGTATATCATTATCGTGCAACTAAAAATTGCTGATGGCTTGCGCCATCTGTCGGAATAAATATCAATTATTCATTGATTTTTTAAAAATTATTATAGAAAATTGGTCAAAAATATCAACTTTAAATCAATTTATATTCATTCCGACAGATGGCGCAAGCCATCAGAAACTTTTAGTCCATGATCAGGAAACGCCTTTTTCTTAATTTATCTACCTGATCACAGTACAATTTCACTTTTATGCTATTTTTTCAAGCTAATTAATGCTGTACGATGACTTCAATAACATCTAGATTTGTCGGGTCTCCTATCGCTATCCATAACGCCTCGAGAAGTCGCGCAGTGTAGATTCTTCCATCACTAGCTTCTGTAGAAAAACATCATTCACTTTGTGCACAAGTAATTCTGGATCCGTTTGATGAGCTGTTAGATCTTTTTGGCTTTCCGGAGCTTTGAGTACACCGGTGACTTGAGGTATGGCCACTAGTCTTGGAAACAATAAACTTCCGAGTTGTTGGCTGCCCTCTTCGCTACAAAAGTGATGTTTTCGCCCTTTAGGTGTTATGTGATGGGCGTTGAATAGGTCTTTCCAGAATTACGTCACCACCACCATTCCTGTGATAAATCATCTTGATACTGTGATTCTGGTCTGGATATCGCTCAGCACTGATGGCCTACCCTAACTTTCACATTAATGGGGCCTACATGGAACGATCGCAAAAATATCCAGACTAAGAAATTTTTCTTTGAAATGTTTCTTTGGATTAATTTGACGTCAGAAGGATGAGAGGAGAGAATGGATGTGAGGTAATCACTATTTCTGTTACAAACGACCATGAAACACGCCGCAACTCTTTTTATTTACTTGATTAAAGGAAGCTTTCGGACAAGCCCTTTTTCAGCTAAATAGTTTAGTTAGATGAAGAAGGGCTTGTGACCGAAATCTTCTCTTAATCAAGTTAATAAAAAGAGTTGCAAGCGTCTTATGTTTTGCTAATTTGTCGAAATCCACCATCCTGTGGTAATGAATACTATTTCTGTTGTTCCAGTTGGGAGAAAAAATGGACTCGCCGTTCAGGTAGAATTGTGTTCTGGAAACTTGAGTATCAATCATCCACAATTCTTTTTTAAGAAAGAAAAAAAGGGACATCTCCTTATCGTGCAACTGAGAGTTGCTGATGACTTGCGCAATCTATCGGAATATATACCAACTATTCGTTGATTTTTAATTATTCCAGAATTGGCCAAATTGATATTTATTCCGATAGATGGCGCAAGCCATCAGGAACTTTCAGTTGCACGATAAGGAGATGCCCCTTTTTTTCTTAATTTATGTACCTTATTCTAGTACCATTTCACATTTGTACTATTTTGTCACACTTTTTTTTTTTTTTTTTTGCCAAAGATATTTCTTTTGGTGATGAAATTGCTATATTTCAATCCTAATTTCTTCCGCAATGTTCCACGAACAACTCTGCCATTCAACGTTCTTGTAGCATTTCTTATGGAAACCCATCTTTGTTCTTGAACATTCTCCCCGGGTGCTCTGCTTTTGTTGGAACGTTCGCATTTCTCTGCGGAGGCTCCTAGAGCTTTTGCATCCTTTCAGAAGCGAAATTTTGAAATATTCCCATTTATTTTATTTTAAATTTAATACACATTGGATAAAATTCTTCAACGTAGTTCTTGGTATCTATATGTTCATTATATTATTTTTTCTTTTTAAGATGTAGAAATGCCTTAAAGTCGACGAAATCAAAGCTAAAATATCACATGAATTACTTGATTTAAACATGTTAGCCTCGCCTATCAAGAATTGCTACTGAGTAGCCTTTGACTGCCATTGCGAGGTACATAATAATGGCTAGAGAAATATATAAGTAGGTCTTTTGATAATATTGGTTACATTAAACGTAAATGAAGCTATAATCCTATCAATAGAGTCATGAGTAAGTGTTGTGTGTGTAAGATTGCGGCTATTGTAGATTGTGATGGTTTTGAAAGTAAATAGCATTCGCTTCAATCGTTTAATTTATAATTTATTACATATATAATTAGCAAAACATGATAAGAATGAAGTATAATTTACATAAATACCATTTCAACAAAAAGAATGATGATTGACTTCAGCGCGGCTAAAAATAGGTGCTAACAGCGGGTAAAGAGTATTGTGTTCCCATGATGTTAATTTTTAAAGATAAATTTACCGAAGAGCAATGTTCGATATAATATTTCTATATATTTTTAATGTTCCAAAGCTTATGTTCATATTTTTTTAAATATAGTCACTAAAAATTCCTCCAAAATGTCGGCTCTTATAAGCAAAACAATCTAATACAATAGTAGAGCGGCGTAACCAATGGGAGAATTTACCACTGATAAGCCAAGCCTTCATATTGTACTACGTACAGTGAAAAATTGCCATTATTTGAAAAATGAACAGCGCTAAATATAAACAATATTCTTGATTTCATATTTATTAAGAGAGAAAAAAATGGCACTTTTTACAAAATATATATTTTACTGCCGTTTCGACACAAATATTTCGCCCTTGTCAGAATATTTATATGAAAAATAGACACTTCGGCCAGTTATCAGAATAAATAAATATTTTTATTAAATATATCCATGATGTAAGATAAAGTTTTCTGGATGTAATTCCCTTTTTTTTAATGAACGATATTAGTGTCTAAGCACTCTACCTTTACATGTATATATGTACCATAGGAGGCACCTTTCCCATTGATTATGTATCAGAACAATGGCATTATGTATCACCCTAGTAAAATACTTTACTAGTGATGTTGAAGCCACAACACCAGTTTTGTCAAATTCAGACAAACAGCCAACCTATATACCATGGTTTCGGGCTTTGGCTCTCATCAGTACAGGAGCGGCTTCGATTTCATAACATCCTACGAGAAGGGTTTATAAAATCGAAGCCGTCCCTGTACTGATGAGGGATAAAGCCCAAAACAATGGTATACAAGTTGGCTTTTTGTCTGAATTTGTCAAACCTGGTGTTGTAGCTCATTCTTCAACATCACTAGTAAAGTATTTATATTATATTAGGTATTCTATTATATACCTAGGAATGAAAAAGCTTAGCCTACTTGCTCAAATGAGCATTTTAGGCAACTTCTTTAGGAATAAATAAAGAATTAACGTTGATGTATCCCACTATATTAGACAACCAGTTTTCTAGATAACCAACCATGTACGTGCTACAGGTTGTTGGAAATGGTCAGTGTGGTGCAGGCTGCATCACAAAGATCCACCAAGATGGACAAAGAGACTTCCTGATAAATCAAGAGATGGTTGTTGAAAGCCACGTGAGTACGCTGAATTTTATTACTTTTTAGATGTTTTTTTTTACTTTCTTCCATGTCTATCTGTCCACAAATATTATAATCAATTTTTAATATACTTACAAAGTACCTAGATGTCGGAAATTCGGTACACTTGGTCAAACCTGATGATATTGCAAGTTGACAAAGTTTGGTCAATGGTCGGGGTGGTTGACAATGGACAAATTTAATTTCCATATTTAATTTTAAATTTTGATATCAATTTTAACATATATATAGTTAAACCTGTCTATAGCGCCCCCTCTTGGGACTCACCAAAATAGGGTGCTATAGAGAGGGGGGGGCTATAGACAGGTCACTTTTAATGTAAAATGTTTACATTTTAATGTTTAAAATCGGGCGCTATAGAGAGAAAGGCGCTATAGACAGGTTTAACTATATATACTTTCAGAACACACAGAAGTCTGAAAATTTGTATACTCGCTCAATACAACTGACAAAACAAGTTGACCAAATTTCTGACTTCGGGGTGGTCTCTATAATGGATTATTTTTCTATATTTCAAGTTCTGTGATCAATTTTTAGCATACTTCCTGATCACGTAGAAGAGTCTGGTATTTAATAGGCTAGTTCAATCTAGTTCTTCTAGATTTTCGTGGTGGTCGCATATAGACTAGAGAAGAGAATTTGTATATTTTCTTTCAAACGAAGAAAAATAGGGGCAGCCGTTTCTCTGGCGTAATGAGCGGCTGGAGTTCCATAAAAATGTGGCCGGGGTGGTTGGGACTGGACTAATTTTTATATTTCCTTTGAATTTTTGTGATCAAGTTTTTATATTATTCCAGTCCGGATAGAAATAAAAGATTTTGTACTCTTGATCAATCCAACTCACATGCAAATCTGCAAAATGTAAGACTTCTGGGTTGTCGGAAATGGACTATAATTTCTTCTTAATTTTTGTCATCAAATTTTAATACACTTCAGACCATGTAGAAGTATAAAATTTTATACACACACTCACTCGAGATAACAATGTAAGTGTACAAATATCCGACTTCATAAAAATAAACCGGCAGTATGAACTAGAGCCGACAATACGATCTATATATGGCAAAATAAAGCCGCAGGGAACGATCATCAAGAATTTCGAACTACACCCCCATTAATTGATTCTCTGCTATCACGTGACCTTAATTGACCAATCAACGTGCGATATTTTTTTAGCTCAGTGGTTGCATTGAGCAACGTAGTACTAGGATAAATGTAAGATCATGGATTCGATCATCTCGGAGAATTTCTTTTATTATTATTACTATTATTAATTATTAGTGTGATATTAAAAATGTTGTTATTATTTGTGTGCCATTCTGTTTATACTTTTTAAAAACAATTTTACTTCATTATTATATTTATATACAGTAGAACCTCCCTGTAAATGACACCTAATTGCAGAGCCAAAGTGTCCTTTAGGGAGAGGTGACCTCTTACCGGAGAGTTGCTAAATAGTAAAAATGGTAATTTTGCAAATGAAAACTGTCCTTTGTGGAGAGGTGTCCTCTAGCTGGGTGTCCGCTAAAGGGAGGTTTCTACTGTATATGCACCATATTGATATATTGAATTTTTTTTATATCTCTTAATTCTAGAGATGTGTCGCATGATCTCTTCCTTATTGTGCAATGGTAAATTTTAATGGCCAAAGAATAGTTCAATTTTATTGCTGCTGTGTTCTTCTCCTTGAGTTAATACTTTAATTAGAAAAGTTACAAACAATTTAGTTTCATTTTCACAATCTTCCATCTCCAAGATAAAGCAACTCACTTTTTTTCTAATTGTATAGTCTCTTTTATTTGTGCGTGTCCTTTGATATATATGAAAAAAATACCCATTTCTTGGTTTCTCAAGAAGCCTCTGGGACCAAAAATATTTTTGGTCGCAGTGGTACAGCCTACTCCACGCTGACGAGCGCCTACAGCGCGAAACGCATTCGTAGATGGCTTTTCTTGATTTATCAAGAAATTGGGTTGGCCAAATATCAGGGAACAGGCTAAACCAATGTTTAGTTGATTTCTGTTCCACTAGATGGCGCTCTGCCATCTAAAAAGCACATGTGCTCCTGGTCAGGTTATGCTTCCATTATTTTTAATATATATATGTAATTATTCTCTCTAGTTTAGCTAGAATCTTTTTTGCATATTTACCTAAACTCGAAAGCTAAAAAATAAGGGGTACACTAGAACTTTATTTCGTAAGAGAGAAGACATCTTAGACTGAGTCAAAAGATTATTGATTGAATTTATTTATATAAAAAAGGGTATACCTATATCTGTTAAAGAAACGATTTTGAAAAAAAAATCGTAGACACGATGTAAAAAGCAATTCAAATAAAGATGAAAAAGTGACAGATTAACGACCGAGTGATACTAAGTGGGTCAATAAACTCCATGTTGCCGGATTGAAAAACTAGGGTAGCTGCTCTGTGATTTTAGAGGAAGAAAAACGAGTAAAAGAAGTATGGGGTGAAAATGGTGACAATGACCTAGATAGTAAATATCTTCTAGTTTGTCGTAGTGGTAGTTAGCCTCTCAATTGGTTTCTCCTTATATATCGAGGACGTCGTTTTTTCATGTAATATTTTTGTTTACAAATTGTTATGGCAATTATGTAATTATACACTGCACTTTGCACCCATTTAAAGAAAACAAATTAATTGGGGTGTCCGATTATAATTAAACAAACAACATTTTTTTTTTAATTGAACTCTTATTTTCTGAAGATAAAAAGGTCTGAAAAATTGGAAAATATTAGCAAAATTATCTGATTAACTCGCCTGTTATAATAATTGGATTTATTGAAATGGTAAATATGCAATTTTGTTGCCATTCTTGCTAAGCACACGCTCGACTTTATTAGTACATTATATATGTTAGTCTTTTAAAATTCTTAGACATTTTGAAAGAAATCTGACAGAATGGCTTCACATAATCATTTATCTTATTCTTTACAATGATTTTTGGAGGATGGAATCAGGCAAATTCTAGATTGAAGTTGTCAAATGATTCAATATCAAGATTGAAACATCCGGGCTTCCAGAGATATTTCTACAGAGAAACGCATCCCTGGAAGCCTTATGTTTTCACCTATAATTCAGGTGATTGATTTATTGAAATGACTTAACAGAAATGTAACCTCCAAGATCTCAAAGCAATTCAGAGAAACCGAAACTAACAAACTAGCGGCCTCGGATCGTTGACAAAGCCATAACATCAGCTTTGGAAAACTGAGAAGCGTTCACCTGGAGACAATAGTTTCAGGCTAATGGCCCTCGTCAGTTCAAAGCGGGTTGAATGTCGTTCAGGTAGAGTAGTGCTACTCAATGATTTCCTTGAGAGTTCGGATATTCAGAAGATGTATCGACCATCCGGACTTGAACACAATAGAACCTTTCTCATACTGTAATCTGTTCTTTTTGACGAATGGAATTTATAAGACCAGAAAACATTCCACGGGCTGTTTATCAGCAGGAAAGTTGGTTGCGATAAATAGGGAAATAAACACGCCATATACTTTATATATATATTATCCCGGTAGAGAAGACAAGTATTCCAAAAGTTTAATTTAAAATAATGTATTAATTAAGCTTATATATTGCAAAATGTGTCAATTAATTTTACAAGCGATAATCTATGATAAGGGGTGATGACTAGGCAAATATGTATGATGATAAACAACAGAGTATTGAAAATAATTATTCTGTGACAATATTTTAGGAGTTTTCATAAAACAAGAGTTTAATAACAGTTTTCATACAGTACATAAATGTTTACCTTTAAAAAAATAAAGATAATTTAATCACTCATTTACTATTTTTTTCAATTTCGAAAAAAAAAAGACAAAAACAAAACTTTTGAAAATATTCCTTTAACAAGAACCTCATCATAAAAGACGCAAATTTAAAAAAAAAAAGCTTGAAGTAGAAAGAAAAAAGAACTAAGGAGCTTGTAACAATATACTTAGCCGGTACTTCAGGGGGGAAAAAAGGCAGTTGGCAAGAAGATGGGATAATTCGATCGTAAGAAAAATTCCAGAAGTTTACAAAAAGGAGGCAGGTGTTGATGTATCATCAGTTTTTGTTAAACAATGGAACAATGGTGGCAGGGGATTTGTTTGTAAATTAGACGATGCACCCCGTAATTTGTGCTCGCGGCGTATTGGCCTTTCTACCTCCACAACTGTTGCGTCATGACCATCAAATGACAGGGTTCGTGTCACAGGCGTCGTATTTGCTGATGTCGTGTGGAATTGGGTGAGTGGTGATAGCCTTTTAAGTGGTTGATTGATTTCTTCGCGCTCCGAGATTTACCTGAGTACATTCCCACGAGAGAATAACAGTTTAGTTTCAATATGACAATAAAGATCGGAAAAATAGGATTACGGTTTAAATATTTATATATTATCACGCAATTCTGGCCTTAACTACCCGTTTCATGATTTTTCAGGATGCCTGAATGACCAGTTTTTTGGTCGTTGAGGTACAGCTTGCACCACACACTGACGAGAGCCAACAGCCCGATACGCGTATGTGGTTAGCTTTTCTTGATTAATCAAGAATGGGTATTTGGCAAATTCTGGAATAATCAAAAATCAACGAATAGTTGATATGTATTCCGACAGATGGCGCAAGCCATCAGCAACTTTCAGTTGCACGATGAGGAGATGCCTTTTTCTTAATATATCAATATATCAACAGGGGGTCGTTGGAAGAGTGGTCTAAACTGTTGATTTTCAACCACTACGACCCAGGATCAAATCCCGTAATTGGCACTTTTGCTCAATTAAAAAAATATATATACTCCAATGGCCCCCGATTCTTGCAAAAGTCAAACCACACCAGCGAGTGCAAGTAACCAAACGCATTTCTGAAAAAAGTTGTAAGTGCAAATGACGAACTGCACTTTTTACGTGTGTGAACATGTGGTGCACTTAGAGTAAAAGCAGTCGCCAACTTCTACCCACCATGCTTATCATGGTCGCGTGTACTAGGGATAATTTTTTGAAAAGCAGTCAATACATAATCCTTTTCTGTCGGCTTCTCGCATTATTTGCATATACATACGTCTTCGGAAAGATGAACCTTTTAACAGAATAAATGGATAAATCGACGATAGTTTTATTTCATTAATGCACACATACAGCTTTATTAAGACCACCGGTCTTATACAGACTCACCGCAGGAGAAGGAAGCACAGAGAGAGCTCCTATACTCCAGGCAGCACAGAACCCAACAACAGATTCCAGGTCTGACACATGTCCAGTGGCCATAGATTCCACCGTGATACGTCAAGGTTAGCGTATCTTTTATTTCATTAATATGTGGATGTTCTTTTGATTTTCGCTGCTTTCAGATTCCGTATTTTCGACTCGTACAGTTTTTAAAGCAAAGAATTTACGCTGTTTTTCTACAGACAGTTTTTTCTTTTTCATATTTAGATTTTTGTTTATTTAGTATAATATTGGTTGATGTTACATATTTTCCATTTTTTTCTTCCTGTGTTTGTAAATTCAAAAGAAAACAACTGATTTGGGCTTTTTTTTATGATTATCACATCAATCACCTTTTTTTGTTGTTGTTTAGGGCTAAAATATGCTAATCTTTAAAAACTAAAGTACACTCATGGACAAAACTTAAGAAAGTTATACCACTAGCATGTATATCGGAATTCAGACAATAACTCTGAAGGATATTTGATACACAGTGACCTTTATTGAAGACACACGATATAACCAAGTGTGAACAAAATTGCCTCTGTCTCCTATCAAAAAAATTAAACGATCCGCCGACATCAAAGACTTTCCACTTTCTTAAGTTTTTTATCCGTGAGTGTACATCTTTAAGAAAGGGGGAAATAATAATTCGTTGAAACGTCGAGCAAGAATGAATGAGTTGATTGGATTGAAAGAATCAGGAATGACAAAGTACTGAGAAAATTTGGAGAGAAACGAGACCGGATCATGGTCATTTGGAAAAGACAGAAGAATTATACCTGATATTTATGAAGAAGGAAACCAATCTAATACAATAATAGAGCGGTCTGAAGATTAATTTGGCGAAACCACTGAGAGGGTTCACCACTGATGAGCCAAGCCCTCTCGTTCAACAACTTTTATCATTGCAGTAAGGTCTGTAGATATATGTGAAAAGAAACACATTGCCAAGAAAATATTGTTGCAAATCTTATCAAATTTTAAAAGCTTCAAAATTTTTATTAAAAAATTTTCATGATGTATTTAACAATTTAAATACTGAATGATGCCATAAAAGTATAAACTCAAAATATTTATTCACACACGCTGATAAAAAAAAAAGTTTGACAAAATATCAAACTTTAAAACTTCCTGGTAGCACGACCAACCAATGAGAGCCAATTAAAACCAAAAGATCCATGGCCGACCAATGGGGGCTAATTAAAGTCAAAAGATACATGACCCGCGCGCCAATTAACCTCGTCTGCTGATATATTGATTATGGCGTCCGTAAATTAAGAAGGTGTCGACTGCGTGTTTTTATAATCGGCACTTCACCACCTGGTCATTCTCGTCTGCCTTCATTTTTAATTGTTTTTTTTCTCTCTCTTTAATTAAAAGAAATCTCTACTAGATGAATTTTAATATAAACATTAATCATTTCTCACTTTTTGTCTATTATTCATTCTATAGAAGTCATTATTTTTATATATGCACAGATAATTGGAAAAGCTTTTTTTTTTCTTTTTGCATTTATTTCCAGGTTTACTCTTCTATGTGATTGATAATATGTATATATATACCATCAAGGTAACTAACACTCTCCTTTTAAAATATAAAGCTAATTAACAAAAAGACTAATTACAATTATTTACTGTTACTAGATCGTATATGATGATTAGCCTCAGAATAAAAAAAAGTAAAGAAGCTTTAATGTTTGTTTGTTTGTTTGTTTGTTTGTGTGCGTGTGTGTGTGTTGAAAAAAATAATAAAAATATAAAAAAGAGGTCAGGTGTTGATATAAAGACAAAAAATGCATATATCCTTACCTATAAAAGGAATATATGAAATGTTGAAATATTAGAGAAAATACGTCCATAATGGCGACTGGGTCACTTTCATATTATCCATCATTTCAGAAATGTTATAATACTCACTTGGTCAATTAGTCAGAGGAAAGGCATGGCGTGAAGCGTTATAGCAACATGCAGATACAAACTATAAGAACTATAGTGGAGACATGGCAGATATAATAGAGTTAAACACACCTGGGTCATTTGTAAACCCCAGTGCATTATATTGTATTATAAGTTACTTTATGTATTATTTACGAACGGAAAAATACGTCCAGGGTAGCCTAGTGGACATGGCATCTGCCCGGTAAGCGGAACATTGTGGGTTCGATTCCCATCCCTGGACACTTTTATTTTTCCGTTCATCATTACTCTTCATAATTTACCCTTTCATACCTCATCCAAAAAGGTTAGAAATAGTCAATATTTCACCTTGAAATAAATTTTGATTTTTCGTTGAAAAGAAACTCATGCGGTGTAACTTCAAGTGTCGTTTTACAATCACAGGCCGCAGTGCATTATATACTTAAAAGTTTGTTATCGAGAAAATAATGCTTGTTGTTTGAGATGATTATATAAGGTAATAACTTCATATCACCGCTTCTTTATACAATGTACCATCGATCTAATGTCAGCCCCTTGACAAGAATGGGTCTTTTTTCATGTCACAACAACCTCCTTCTCGATATTCTTCTGCTATATGAACATATCTTCAACTATTCAGCTTTTACTGGATGGTCAGTCTAGTGTTAATACATTGGTCTACTATTGCCGCCGCCAGGATGGTCTCAATTGTAATAGAAGTAGGTCTAGAGAGGGCCAATAGCTCTCAGGATACAACAAATGTATGTTTATATATAAATAAACGGTTCTACTATTGCCGCCGCTAGGATGGTCTGAATTGTAAAAGGAGCTGGTCTAGAAAAGGCCAATATCTCTCGGGAGACAATGAATGGATGTTTATATATTGGTCTACCATTGCCGCCGCCAGGATGGTCTGAATTGTAAAAGGAGCTGGTCTAGAAAAGGCCAATATCTCTCGGGAGACAATGAATGGATGTTTATATTGTCACGGTAGTGATAACGAGTATAACAAAAGTTTAAGTAAAAATAATTTATTTATAAAATGCCAAACTATTTCTAAAAAATTATTTACAAGTAATAATATACAAGAATGGTAAGGGGTGTTGACTATGCAAATATTAATGATGATATACCACAGAATATTTAAAATAATTATTCTGTGACATTGCCCCCTTCCTAGATGAACAGCGTCCCGCTGTAATTATCACTTGAACAGATCAGCTTGGTCCTCAGGGTCATGGTAGGGTTTCATTCTCAGTACATGGACCAGGTCTCTTGTTTTGCGTCTCCTGGTTGGTTGGTCCACAGGTTCAACTTCGAAGGTCACGTCAGAGAGTTTCCGAGTAACCCTGTATGGCCCGAAGTACCTTTTCATCAGTTTTTCTGAGAGTCCCACCTTTCTTATCGGGATGAAAATCCATACCAGGTCACCGACGTTGTAATCCATTGCCTCGTGCTTTGAGTCATATCTGGCCTTGTCCTTTTCTTGGGCTTTCAAGGTTTCTAATCTTGCTAGCTGCCTAGTTTCTTCGACTCGCGAGGCAATCTTCTGACTGTAATCCTCTTGGAGATCTTCATGCGGATTTGGGAAAAGAGTGTCTACAGTTGTTTCGGCTTCGCGTCCATGAATCAATTTAAAAGGGGTAAAACCTGTCGTATCTTGTTTTGCCGTGTTGTAGGCGAACGTGACGTAGGGCAGGATTACGTCCCAGTCCTTCTGTTCAACACTTACATACATAGCGATCATGTTGGCTAAGGTTTTGTTTAACCTCTCCGTCAGTCCATTCGTCTGGGGATGATACGCTGTCGTGAACCGATGTATCGACGAGCATTGATTGGTGAGTTCCGCAATCAACTTGGATTGAAATACTCGTCCTCGGTCCGTGATGATTTCTCTGGGGGCTCCGTGCTTGAGAACAACATCTTCCATTAAGAACTTGGCTGCTTCTTTTGCTTCCCCTGTGGGTAAGGCTTTAGTAACTGCAAATCGAGTAAGATAGTCGGTACAGACTATGATCCATTTATTACCATTATCAGACTTGGGAAATCTTCCAAGGAGGTCCATTCCAACTCTCTGAAAAGGGGAGGTTGCAGGAGGTATGGCCTTAAGTAGTCCGGGTGGCTTTTGAGTTGATTGTTTCTTTCTTTGGCACTCTTTACAATGAGCGACATACTTCCGTATGTCCCGGAGAAGTCCTGGCCAGAAATATTTATTTTTAACTCTCTCATATGTCTTCGAAAATCCAAGATGACCTGCTGTGGGAGCGTCGTGTAAACTTTTCAGTAGTTCTAAGCGTAAGTGCTTGGGAATAACTAAAAGGTGTTGGTTTCCCAGGGGGTCGAAATTCTTTTTGTATAAGGTTCCTTTTAACATTTCATATCCTTTCGATTCGGCACCAAATCTTTCTGTTTCCTCTATCAATTTACAAATTTTAGGGTCTTTTCTTTGTTCAGCCTCGAAGCACGTCAGAGCAGTTATTGAGGGTATATCATCATCCTCATCATTGTATGCTTCTTCCGATTCAAGTTGGAGAGGATTTCGAGAAAGACAGTCGGCATCTTGATGTTTGCGTCCACTTTTATAAACAACCGTTACATTGTATTCTTGGAGTTTTAAAGCCCATCTTGCTAGTCTTCCTGTCGGGTCCTTCAGATTAGATAACCAGCAAAGAGCGTGGTGGTCAGTGACGATGACAAACTCACGACCAAAAAGGTACGGTCGAAATTTGTTGATGGCCCATATTGCGGCCAAACATTCTCTTTCCGTTGTTGAGTAATTCTTCTCCGCCTTAGATAAAGTTCTTGAAGCATAACCAACTGGCCGCTCTTTCCCATCGTTGATCTGTACGAGGACAGCTCCAATTCCATAACCGCTGGCGTCAGTATGAAGCTCGGTTGGCAGTTGTTCTTCGAAATAGGCAAGAACTGGTTCAGACATCAATGCTTTTTTCAAGGAATCAAAAGCATCCTGTTGGTCAGAGTTCCACATGAATTTATTATCTTTTTTGAGGACTTCGTGTAAAGGAGCAGCTTTCTCAGCAAAATTTTCGATAAATCTACGATAATAGGAACATAGGCCAATGAAGCTTCTCACATCTGTTATAGATTTTGGGGTTGGAAACTTGGCGATAGCTTCAATTTTTTCTGGATCGGGATAAATACCTTTACTATCGACGAGGTGTCCAAACACTCTGGTTCGTTTGGTTCCGAAAAGGCACTTTTTTGGGTTGAGGCGTAGCTCGGCCTTGTCGAGACATTGTAGTATGATTTCAAGCCGGTGTAAATGTTCGTTGAACGATTTGGAATACACCACGATGTCGTCTAAATAACAGAGGGCCATCGTCCATTTCAGGCCTTTCAATATCTTGTCCATCATGCGCTCGAATGTTGCAGGGGCATTGCACAGGCCAAAGGGCATGACTAGGAATTCGTAGAGTCCGTCAGGGGTGATAAAGGCAGTTTTTTCTCTATCTGCTTCGTCGACTTCTATTTGCCAATATCCTGAACGAAGGTCCATTGATGAATAAAATTTGGCTCCTTTCAGGGAGTCAAGTGTATCATCGATTCGGGGTAGTGGGTAAACGTCTTTTTTAGTAACTTTGTTTAGTCGTCTGTAATCCACACAGAAACGCCAGTTACCATCCTTCTTCTTCACTAAAATAACCGGCGATGACCATGGACTTTCTGAATGACGTATAATACCGGCGTCTAGCATTTTGTCCACTTCCGTTTGGATTGCTTGGCGTTCTGTAGGGGAGACTCGATATGGTCTATGCTTAATAGGCTGATGGTTTCCAGTTTCAATTTTATGTTTGGCTAATGAAGTTTGCTTTACAGATTCATTATTTTTATCAAATATTTTATCATATCGTTTTAAAATTGATAAGATTTGAGACTGCTGCTCTTCTGATAAATCATCACTAATTAAATTTTGTAAAAATTTAAAGTCACTTTTATCAGCATGACTGGCATGATTCGCATTTTTCACCTCCTTATTAGATTCAGAACATTCTGAAATAGCCGTCAAGTTATTTTCTTCAACCCTTTGAATTTTTCCTAGGCACATTCCCTTAGGGACTATTTGAGCTGTGGTGCTAGAATTTACGATCCAAAGTTTTCCTTTATTATGGGAAAGCCTGAATAATGCACAGGGAAGTGTTAACCCTTTTCCAATTAATACCTTTTTCGAAGGTTCAAAAAGTACCTGATTTTGCCCATTAAGCTCTTCACTCATAACATTTATTAGTTTGGTAGATTCGGCTGGGATTACGACGCTTCTGCTAGCCACAACCTTTCCCATGGAAGCTGGTGAATTTAGTACATCTTTGGCCTCTTCCAATCTGATTTCGGCGCGTCCACAATCAATCACGGCATTTGATGCCTCTAGGAAATCCCATCCGAGGATAATACTTGGGTTACTATTAGGGAGGACGATAAACTCAAGCGGCTGTTCCAATCCATTGATGCTCAAGCTGATTGTGCATCGGCCGATCGATGTAACATTCTTGCCATCAGCAACTTTCAGAGTCATTCCGCTATCTTTGAACATGGTCTTTTTTAATTGTCGTCTTAATCCATCAGAGATAACTGAAAAAGAGGAACCTGAATCGACCAGAGCAGAAAATGCAATGTCATCAATGATGATTTCGACATAATTTTGTTGTAATTTAGCGGCTGTCGGCGATGGAGGGTTTTTCACACCCGCGGCTTCCCCCTCGAAAGAAGACGCGACGCTTAGTTTTTTTCTAGATTGAAGCGGCGTGGGGATTGGCTTGTATGGCGGCCTGGGGAAATGGACTGGCGTCTTGGGGATCTTCCTCTGTTTGGATACGGCGATTGTCTGCGGTAGGTTTGGCTTCTTATGGCTTGGTGGTTACCCATTTGAGGTTCTTGGGTGCTTGGTGCATGTCCTTCGGGTCTCTGCGTCCATTGTCGGCGTTCTCTACAATATCGCTTAACATGGCCTGGGCGGCCGCAATTAAAACATATTGGGATGTTGTCATGCGTCCTCCATTCATCCGTTCTTCGTTGTGGTGGCGTCTGGTTATATATGGGCGTTTGGGTAGGGTACTGACGTCGTGGAACCTGGTTGAATGTACGTGTTTGGTTGGGGTACGACTGTCGTGGCGGAGGCCTTTGAATAGGCTTCGAAATTGCAGCTACGTTTTTTTCAATCTCTTCTCGGATAATTTCTTTCAGAGAAGATGGTTCAGGGGTAGTTGACTCCGGATTTAGTGCGCGATGAACTTCTTCACGCACGATGCGTCGGATTAAGTCTTCCATTGATTCAGAGTCTGCTGAATCGATGGCGGCAACATTCGGTAGTCTGTCAAATACTACACGTTTTTTTACACGTTTTTTATTTGAAGCCTCGATTTTTCGGCACCATTTGATGAACTCATCGATACTTGCAATGTCTAAAATGATGATTGACTGATATATCTCCTCCGATATTCCTTTCGTCAAGTGTGCAACTATTTCATTTTCCATCATAGCCGGATTCACTTCTCTGCACAGATGGAGAACATCTTGAATGTAAGAATCACTGGTCTCCTCCTTCCCCTGAGCTCGAGTTTTGAGGTTCTCTGCGAGTTGATCTTTTTGGGTGACATGATGTCCGAAATTCTGAGAAAACATTTTCACAAAAGTATCCCATGAATTAATTTTCTCTTCAACATTTTCGTACCATCTGTGCGCTGTTCCTTGGAGGAAAAAATAAACATTTGCGAGGCACATTGAATCATCCCAGCAGTTGTAGCGAGCGACGCGATGGAATTCTTTCAACCATTTTTCTGGATTCTGGTTGCGTTCTCCAGTAAAAATAGAAGGGTTTCTAAAAGGTTGAAAATGGTACTCACCCATTTTTGTCTGTGTCTCTTGCTTGATCATAGCGATGTTTTCTTGAGGTTCTAGTCCTTGTAGTCTTCGGCTTCTTCTAACGGCTTGGGCGTCGAGGGAATATTCCAGCTTCTCCACCAGTTGCACGGTAGTGATAACGAGTATAACAAAAGTTTAAGTAAAAATAATTTATTTATAAAATGCCAAACTATTTCTAAAAAATTATTTACAAGTAATAATATACAAGAATGGTAAGGGGTGTTGACTATGCAAATATTAATGATGATATACCACAGAATATTTAAAATAATTATTCTGTGACAATATATTGGTCTACCATTGTCGCCGCCAGGATGGTCTGAATTGTAAAAGGAGCTGGTCTAGAAAGGGCCAATATCTCTCGGGAGACAATGAATGGATGTTTATATATTGGTCTACCATTGCCGCCGCCAGGATGGTCTGAATTGTAAAAGGAGCTGGTCTAGAAAGGGCCAATATCTCTCGGGAGACAATGAATGGATGTTTATATATTGGTCTACCATTGCCGCCGCCAGGATGGTCTGAATTGTAAAAGGAGCTGGTCTAGAGAGGGCCAATATCTCTCGGGAGACAATGAATGGATGTTCATATATTGGTCTACCATTGCCGCCGCTAGGATGGTCTGAATTGTAATAGAAGCTGGTCTAGAGAGGACCAATAGCTCTCTGGAGACAATGAATGGATGTGTATATATTGGTCTACCATTGCCGCCGCTAGGATGGTCTGAATTGTAATAGAAGCTGGTCTAGAGAGGACCAATAGCTCTCTGGAGACAATGAATGGATGTTCATATATTGGTCTACCATTGCCGCCGCTAGGATGGTCTGAATTGTAATAGAAGCTGGTCTAGAGAGGACCAATAGGTCTCTGGAGACAATGAATGGATGTTCATATATTGGTCTACCATTGCCGCCGCTAGGATGGTCTGAATTGTAATAGAAGCTGGTCTAGAGAGGACCAATAGCTCTCTGGAGACAATGAATGGATGTTTATATATTGGTCTACCATTGCCGCCGCTAGGATGGTCTGAATTGTAATAGAAGCTGGTCTAGAGAGTACCAATAGCTCTCTGGAGACAATGAATGGATGTTTATATATTGGTCTACCATTGCCGCCGCCAGGATGGTCTGAATTGTAAAAGGAGCTGGTCTAGAAAAGGCCAATATCTCTCGGGAGACAATGAATGGATGTTTATATATTGGTCTACCATTGCCGCCGCCAGGATGGTCTGAATTGTAAAAGGAGCTGGTCTAGAAAGGGCCAATATCTCTCGGGAGACAATGAATGGATGTTTATATATTGGTCTACCATTGCCGCCGCCAGGATGGTCTGAATTGTAAAAGGAGCTGGTCTAGAAAGGGCCAATATCTCTCGGGAGACAATGAATGGATGTTTATATATTGGTCTACCATTGCCGCCGCCAGGATGGTCTGAATTGTAAAAGGAGCTGGTCTAGAGAGGGCCAATATCTCTCGGGAGACAATGAATGGATGTTCATATATTGGTCTACCATTGCCGCCGCTAGGATGGACTGAATTGTAATAGAAGCTGGTCTAGAGAGGACCAATAGTTCTCTGGAGACAATGAATGGATGTGTATATATTGGTCTACCATTGCCGCCGCTAGGATGGTCTGAATTGTAATAGAAGCTGGTCTAGAGAGGACCAATAGCTCTCTGGAGACAATGAATGGATGTTCATATATTGGTCTACCATTGCCGCCGCTAGGATGGTCTGAATTGTAATAGAAGCTGGTCTAGAGAGGACCAATAGGTCTCTGGAGACAATGAATGGATGTTCATATATTGGTCTACCATTGCCGCCGCTAGGATGGTCTGAATTGTAATAGAAGCTGGTCTAGAGAGGACCAATAGGTCTCTGGAGACAATGAATGGATGTTTATATATTGGTCTACCATTGCCGCCGCTAGGATGGTCTGAATTGTAATAGAAGCTGGTCTAGAGAGGACCAATAGCTCTCTGGAGACAATGAATGGATGTTTATATATTGGTCTACCATTGCCGCCGCTAGGATGGTCTGAATTGTAATAGAAGCTGGTCTAGAGAGGACCAATAGCTATCTGGAGACAATGAATGGATGTGTATACATTGGTCTACTCTTTCCACCGCCAGGATGGTCTGTTTTGTAATAGAGGTAGTTCTAGAGCTCTCTGGAGCGATAAAAATCTAAACTTGCCTTGCAATTAAAAAAAAAAACAAGAAAATTGGAGAAATAACTTCAGTAAATCAAAAACCACACTGAACATTTTAATAATATTTAGTCATCTGATAATTTACGAGGCCTGATTATGGAGTAATTGACACATAATATTATCGGCAACATGGAAGTAGATCAATGTAAAAAAAAAGTTTTTGCTATTCACTCATAATCATAAAATAGCATTATTTCTTAAGGTATTCTATCAAATTTCACATCGTTCTCCAAACATGTTAATCAAAGGATAATGAAATAGGCCTATACCTAGATCTGAACGGCAAAATATATATTTTATATTTCGAGGGATCAACACAATCCTCTTTAGTAAACTATTCTGGTATTTTACTTACAACACAAAACATACAACATGACACACACAACTCACACATAACATGAGAGAATCGGTTGAAGGACTTTGTTTTGCAAACTTAGCCTTAAATACCCATTTCTTGATTTCTCAGGAAGCCTCTTGGAACAAATGTTTGGTCTTTGAGGTACATCTTGCACCCCACTAACGAGGGCCAACAGCCCGAACGCGTTTGTGGTTGGCTTTTATTGATTTATCAGGAAAATGAGTTGGCCTAATATCATGGAACAAGTTAAAGTAACGTCTGTGCTTCACTTCCATCAATAATTGACAATATGACCCAGAATAAGTATATTGCTACGACGTTTTATGGTTTCCACAAGTCCATATCTCAGAAGAAGGCCAAGTGACACTCACTCCTCACTTTCTTACTGCTACTCTTTTTGTGTTGTTTTTCTTGCTTCCCTCTTTCTCTTTCTTGTTTTTTTTTCTTTTTCTTCTGTATATATCGTTATTTCCTTTGTCTCACTGCTTTGTTCCTATGCATACCTCTGGTGAATCCTGTATAGGGTCAGTGACCCTGAATAAAGGCTTTTTGTTGTTGTTGTTTTTTTGTTGTTGTTAAAGTAACGTTTTGTGGATTTTTGTTCCACTAGATGGCGCTCTGCCATCTAAAATGCTCATGTGAGTGGTCAGGAAATGTCTTTTTTGGTTTCAATACCAACACCTGAACTTTTTTTATTTTTAAAATGCTGGTTACGAATCTCCTGTTTGGCGTGACACAATCGAGTTTTGGCTCCACTTGTTGTGGTGTTGCCGCACTACGTGCCTACTTATACCTATAAGAATGACCTCCTAGCTGCCCTCACAGCAGAAGAAGGTGGGTAAGGCCAAGGTAAACATACCTGAGCCAAGGCAATTTAAATACATTTTCACACCAATTATGGAGATACCCAGTAAATTACCTGGTTTAATAGGAACACTTAACACCACTTGCTGTTGTTGCTCTTATCTAATGAATTTTAAATTTTGGATTTGTGCTGAAATTTTTGGATGTTTTCCAGATGCGTGAAAACGCTTTATGTAAGAATGCTTTATGTGGGTGAATGTGTGTGTTTTGTGTGCCTACTTGCGTCTGTGTGCATGTGTTTGGGTGTGCTTTCGTGTGGGTCTTGCATGCCCGTGTGTCGTATAGGTGTACGTGCGAGTAACTATGTGCATGACGATAACAAGCAATTCTTGTTTTAGTGCAAGAAATATAAACATATGATTGTAGAGGGAGAGATTGAGATTGAAAATATTTATTACACCATTCTTATAAGGTTTTTTATAAGGTTGAAAATACAGAAAAATAAATATTAATAAATAAGATTATATAATGATACTAGCCGAATGGCCCGGGCAACGCCCGGGTTTTACCCGACTGGACCCGGCTTCGCCTGGGTAGTGTTCGAGCTAGGTTTACTCATGAATGAATAGAGGCCCCAACTGTTTGTAATATAATTAATTTGTAATATAATTATTTGAATCTAACCTCATATACACTTTTACACTACCTATTTAATTTCAAAATAAATTAAAAAACGTTTATATTAAATAATAACATTTTTAAAAAATCGACTTTCTCGTTCACACTTTTGTATCTATTCAATTATGTATTTTTTTTTTATGTATCTCTTTAAAAAAATATCTGTATAGTTTAGATTAAAATATTTTAAGTGACATATTTTCAAGTCGTATATTTATACACAAGTTTTATATTTATTTTACAAATATTGTATAAGATGTGATTAATAAACTTTGTAAAAAATAATCTTAATACATTTTTAATAACATGACGTTATGTTATATTCTAATAGGTAAAATAGGTTAGTTTCAGACGGCTTATAAATTAGGTTAGTTTTAAGGTGTGTTATAAAAAGGTTAGTTGCATTAATTAAAATCGGTGAGATTCAGATAGGTTATATTAGGTTAGTTTAATCGCTAAATAAGGTTAGTTTTAGATAAGTTGAATTAGGTTAGTTCTAGATAATAAAAAAATAATGTTCGTATTTAGAAAAATTAGTTTAATATTTTATATAAAAAAAAAATTTTTAAATTGTTAAATCTTTTTTAAAATTATATTTTAAATTAATATATTTAAATTGGTAAAATTCAAAGTATTTCACCGAAATTGTATTTTTAACTCGTGTAAAACGCCTCGAAGGTACGGCGTTGGCAACGTACAGCGCCGCCTACCAAATATACCCTTAACTGGGAACACTCCACAAATATATATAGTAAAATATATGTAGCAAGCTATACAGCAAAAACATAAATTTTTTCAATAAATATGAAAAAGAAAAAAATATAGAATATGAGCAGCTATATAATATGAAGCAGATAAATATAAATCCTACCTATACAAATGACAGCAAAACAAAAAATTGAGCCTACCCCTAAAAAAAGCAGTTATTAAAAATGCATAGAAGCTGCTTATAATATAAATGTTAATAAGTATAAAACGATTGCATGGAACAAACATATATAGTAAAATATATGTAGCAAGCTATACAGAAAAACATAATTTTTTGCAATAAATATGAAAAAGAAAAAATATAGAATACACTGCTCTAAATCGTAAATGATTACATGAATATATAATATAATATGAATATTCCCCTTATGAGAATAAAACAGTATACCTTATTTAAAAAAATGTAGTATCAATTAATATAGAAATAAATAAATAAATAATAAATAATAGAAATAATTAAATAAATATATATAATCTTACTATTTTCAAAACGATTTTAACCAGTTTTGGTACCGACGCGCTTCGCCTAGCCAGAACAATGGAAAGGCCTAAGCCTTTCTATCAACAGTTGGAAATTACACTTACATTTTAATCACCAGTGTCTCGCCGCAAACATAATTCCACCTTCTTTAATTTTAAAAGATCCTGTCTGCACAAATTATTTTAGAAAAATATTATTTGAAACGGGTAAGAAACTTTTAAATGCTAGAAAATTAAGGAATATAATCTTACCTTTCGAAAAATGCAGCGTGAAACTAACACAATAAGTTTAACCAATCAAATTCATGTATCGTCGCGACCAGTGCGGCGCCAAACGGCAAAAGGCGAGAACTAATCCATTTCAGTTAAATAATTTTTTAAAAAAGTACATTAACCTTTGTAGTTTTTTGAATAGCCTATATGTTAAACGAAATCTTCAGCTACCTACATGCGAAATTCCATAATGATTGAGTCAGTAGATTTTGCGTGATGCGATAACAAACATCGATTTCGCATTTCATTTTTATAGATATAAGGATATTTGCACACATGAATAGAAATATAAAAAATAATTGATAAAAAAATGCATATATTCAAAATATACACAAAGTATTCATTGGTAGCGCCCACCGCGGGAAAGACTCCGCCACAAGTGGGCTGTCAGAGTTATTTCCCACAGTTCATCCCACGATTGGCAGGTCGATGTGATGCCTGACGTTGCCCACCTAAAGACCAAGATAGTACTTGTAGATGAGAGCCTTCGTCATACTTGTCAACTTATTGCCTCGGGATGGAGGCCGACGCCAAAGAGCCAGACCTGCAGATCCAGGGGCAGGTCGCATGAGGCGAACATCTCCAGGAGCAGGGGTCACACGGTTCTGCAACGCCAGTATCTGTGGGTCAGCGACCCGTCATTGTACCCTCAGGCGGTAGAAGTGGCACGCCTCGAGGCAGGATGGTGTAGAGCGTGGAGAGCCAGTCGTAGGGCGACATCTGCGTCGTGCCCCGAAAAGCAATTGCGACGTAGGTCGGCCCAGGGGATGGAGCGGGGCACATCTACAGTGGGGGGTCCACCGCGCAGCCAGCTCTGCAACAGGAAGAGTCTGCAGCCGTGCCGAGTCCAGTGTCCGACGCGCACTCTAACTGATGAAACAGGTATTGAGCGTTGTTGAGCCCCGCAGGATGATAACCTCCACCTCGTGGTTCACATAATAATTGGATCAGGAGACGCTGGCAGAAGGCTCCCAAGTGCTACACGTCCATAAGCGCGGCCCGCGTTGAACGCGTTAGGCCAGGCGCGCTATCGGAGAAGTCACCGACCGCAGCAACCTGTTGCTACCTCGAAGACGCAGGGACCTCAGGCTTGCGGGATGAACCCGGTGGTCTAGCTCAAGGTCCAGGCTCAGCAGTCTCCTCTTCCTCAGTGAAAGTCAAACGTCACGAACCGGAGTAGTCAGCCACGCCCGGCTGCGAACCAGCCAATAGTAGCCGTTGGCAAAAAAAAAAAAAACACCGACGGTGAGTTTCGAAACTAGGCTGTTGAGAATACCAAGCCATATAGGCTACCGTCACTACAGGTTTGAGTACAAAGTGTCTAAGGCGGGATTTGATCCCAGGTGTTGCGAATGGAAGGTGTATACCACCCCTCTACCAGGAGAGATACATGGATAATCTACAGTCTATTTCATCTATTAATTTTGAAATTAATAAGTTTCAATCGCAAAATCCTATAGTAAAATATCCATTTAAATCGTATCAAATTATATATCATCATTTTATATACACTTATGGAAAAAAACTTATTGAAGTGGAAGGTCTTTGATGTCGCCTGTCGTCTATATATATATATATATATATATATGGTAATTTAAACCAACAACCCCATACTGTGTATATAACTTATAATAAGATTGTCATGTTGTATATAGAAACACATCTATAAATAATTATGCGCATGATTAATCTGTGTCATTGCATCGCCCTATGTAATGTAATTTGTACAAAGTGGATAAATAAATAAAATCTGTAATAGATTTAAGAGTTGAGCTAGGGCAGAGATCGAACATATAGTATTGCCAAAACAACAGAGTCTAAAGATGGAAGTCATAAATCAGGTAGATTCACAATTCCCACAAACAAGGCCACCCACACTGTCACATGTGGTGGAATGCAGAGACCCCTCTCACACCTGGACATGCCAAGGCCCCCCTTTCTCAGAAACGCCCCTGTCACATAAGGTCGCCCCGTCTTTAACCTATAAATACATCACCTTACAGTGACTTGGCAGTTCAGTTCAGTTCAGTTTAGTTTAGTTCACCCTTAGTGCAAGCCGCGTCGGTCGTATGTTATGTCGATCTCATCCAACATGTAGTTAGGAAGAACTCGTCTATCTCCATCTTTTCGCTCCTAGCTCAGCTTTTATCTGTTAACGGAACTTTCTTAGTGCAACTGTGTCTTCGTTTTTTGTGTATGGATATCCCCAAGCTTTTCCACTCTGCCTCGACCACGACTGCCTGTATTTTGTGAGAACTTTTAAAGGTCTTCCAAGGTACAGAGAGGTACTGGAAAACTCTACAAAAGCTACTGGAATTCTCATCTCATTACATATATATATTTTTTTTCTTTTTTAAGGAGACAGAGGCAATTTTGTTCATACTTGGTTATCTCGTGTGTCTTCAATAAAGGTCACTGTAATATCTCTCAGATATATTGTCTGAATCCCGATATACATGCTAAAAGATACAACCTTCTTAAGTTTTGTCCATGTATGAGTGTAAATATATTCAATCCTTTAAGGATACTTCATAAAAGAGGGAGAGCTAGTAGGAGATATAAAGGTAGTTAGATGGGCAGTCAGTTTACTTCCTTTAAACATATCCATGTAAACAAGTGGGTTGGAACTATTGTTTGAATGGAAATAAACAAATCCTGTCATTCACTGTTTATTCAGACATTTCGGTGACATATATTGTTTCCTTTTTCAGTTAAAATACTTGTATTAGCAGACATACAAATATATACAAATGGTTAATTATCAAATTATTGGGTATTTTTCTCGAATTTATTCAATCTTTAAAATATTTATAAAGAAAATGATATATTAGCGCGAATGTAAAAAGATTAATATATTGTTAATGACTTTTTTAATTTTTAGTCGATTAAGTTAAGATTATTTTTAAGGTTGTGTTGGCGTTGTGAGATTTTATTAAAGTGTTTTAAATTTAATTATATGTCTTATTTTTATCTCAAGAAGTCCATGCATCACCAGACCAGGTTAAGAATATTTCGCAAAGGGTTTCCATGCCACCCAGGAGGTACCTGCTCAGCGCGTTAGCCTTTGTTTATAGTGGCGCTTCGCCTCCCGTAGAAGCCCTATTCCACTCTTCTGGCACAACCAGAGCATCCAACTCGCTCGAGATGACTCGGCCGAGCTAATGATCCAAGCCCTGCCAGGAACTGGTCTGCCGATGCTATGGACTCCGTCTCAAAGAGTCAGGGGAGGGGATGGATATCTGAGGAAACAAACGGACAGAGTCTCAAAGCAGACCCGCCTTCTACCTCACTTCCCAACTGACTGGCCCATTGTTGGACCGTTGGAAACGAGATTTTCATATAGAGTCTTAATAATATTAACTTAACAAAAAGATTTATAGATTGATTATACATTTACAAATGATAGATTTTTTTTCTGGAAATATATTATGCGAAATGAAATCGAATCGCAATTATTTATTACTTCATAATGTGAAAATTGATAAATTAATTTAAACTATTTTTAAGCTATAATAATCATATGAAAAAAAAATGTATCTCTCTAAAAAAATTCCTAATATATTTAATATTCTTTTTACGAATTTTTAAACAAAAAATTCAGCAAATTCAGAATGATCACTTTATCAAATACTATGAACAACGTTTTGCCCAAGTGAAAGTTTGTTGAAATATTGATTTTAATAAATGCTTATTGATTTTATAGTAGTTAATAAAGAAATATTTTATCCTCTCAGTGCGAAAAAAAATGGGAAGATGTATTGGCGAACCTGGGTTTCAAAAAATGAACAGATTTTACTAAAACTCTTCAAATGGATCTTTGGCTGAGGAAACCACACACAGTCGTTAAGGTAGAGTGAAAATTCTATGCTCGCATACAACTCCAAATCGTTAACAAATATTTAAAAAAGAGCCAACTGATAAATGAAATCCATATATAATTTGTTAATATTATAAAATTCCTTTGGTAAAATTATAAAGAAAATTCGCTGAGGGAAGTTTTTTTTAATCACGATAATTTAGTGCACATTTTTAAGTGCAAAGTCGAACTGCTTTTCAAATGTGTAGACATGTGGTGCGCTTACAGTAAAAGTAGTCGCCTACTTCTACCCACCATGATTACCATGGCCTGTACATGACCACGTATACTAGGGATAAGAAAAGAAGTAGTGTAGTTTTACCTGTTGAAAGGCTGTTCTGCCAAAAGCTTGTGTATTATCGTGATTAAAAAAGAAACTCTTCCCTCAGAAAATTTTATTTTATCTTATCAAAAAGGTTTGTCAGCCGCTAGTGGACATGACGGAATCTTCACAGCGCCTCAGAACAGGAAATAACACGCCATATAAAATTAAGGTTTTTCTAATATATATTTTAAATCCAATATATCAAAAATTAGCGCGATTGAAGACTCATCTGTCATTGTGGCAACGAATTCCAGGACTCGAGACACCTACTGCTGGAATGCCCACTCTTCTTCACCGCTAGACAACAGACAATAAATAATGTTGAAGAACTATATCAATTTGTAAATAGCATATAGAGAATTATCATAGATTTAACTAATTTTGTAAATATATTTATGAGTTTCTTTCAAACCTGAAAGGCTCAGGTTCCTAATATATATTACTAGACGAATGGCCCGGGCAACGCCCGGGTTTTACCCGAGTGCGCATATATTTTAAAAACGTTTTAATTCAAATATTATTCGTTACAATTATAAATTGGCGCCATGGATGTCACTCTT
Organism: Cordylochernes scorpioides; assembly: GCA_030710605.1. Taxonomy (NCBI): domain Eukaryota; kingdom Metazoa; phylum Arthropoda; class Arachnida; order Pseudoscorpiones; family Chernetidae; genus Cordylochernes; species Cordylochernes scorpioides. Next base: position 20,127,333 of record CP092882.1, on the reverse strand, counting down.
GTGAAACGTCCCGTTCCAAACTGTGTGTTTTTAAAATGTTTTAATTAAAATACTATTCGTTACAATTATAAATTGGCGTCGTGGATGTCTCTCTTGTGAAACGTCCCGCCCCAAACTGTGTGTGTCTTGAAAATATAAAAATAAAAATGTGAATTTTCATAAATATTTCATCATGTCGATTTTCTTTTTGCATTTCACCTACTAAATCGATAGAGATAATTACATTTGCAACATGAACTTAGGTATATTGACTAAATAGAAAACTGCATAGTAATAAAGATCATTTTTTAAAGGCACCATATCGTTTTTTTTTCAATAAAATCGAAACAAAAATTAACGATAAATAACGACAATTGCCTTAAAAAGAAATTGCCTTAAAAAAAAAGAAACATTCGCGGTGATTTTGTCTTGCATTCGTTTATACAATTATTATATACGAATGACCCAGGCAACGCCCGGGTTTTACCCGATTAAATGCTTTTATTCAAATACTATTCGTTACAATTATAAATTGGCGCCGTGGATGTCATTCTTGTATAATATATAAATGAGTTTTAAAAATTGTAAAAAAAAAATGCATCGGCCGGGAATCGAACCCGGGCCGCCCGCATGGCAGGCGAGCATTCTACCACTGAACCACCGATGGTTATGAAAAATCCCATCCGTGAGCTTCAAACAGACAGAATAAGGCAAATATATAAGTAGATTGTTTCTCTTTTTATTTCGATTACTTTTTCTTGTATAATATGTTTATAACTGTTTCTGTTTTTTTTTTTATGTAAATCGACGCAATTATCCCTAGCCGGGATATCGCGTTTTGTGTGTTGAAATAAAATAAAATATGTAAAACCAATATATAGAAATGTGTTCCTGAAATATGATAAAAATGACAACAAAGAGTACAGTGGACCATTTTACCACAAACTATGTAAGATAAGTTTCTGTACGGTTATATTCTGTTAAATAAACCGCTGCGAGATCCATATACTTCGTTCTGTAAATCAAATACAACTTTACTCAAAACACTAAGCTCCATAAAATCACAAATATAAAAAGCATATTATGATGCATTAGCGTGCCATCTGTTATGAAAATTCGAAACTATATACGTATGATTGTTTTAAAAAGTAAACAATTTCTACTGTCCTTACTGCAATGGAATGATGAGCCAGGCCCTCACAATAATGTTTACATTGCAGTAAGGGCAGTAAATATTGTTTAATTTTTAAAATAATCATACGCGTCTATAATAGTTTCGTTTTTTCATAAAAAAAACATATAAAGTTTTAAAGTGGTATCAATATCAGAACTATAATAAGCCTGATAAAATAGTCAAAGGCGAAATAACTTTTTATTTATTAAAAAACTTGAAAGATTTGAATTTTAAAGACTATACAGGTGTATACTATACAAGTGGCTATACTTTTGTGTATATATAAATGATTAAGAATGTGTATATTTAGTGACAAGATTAGAGAAATGTTGTGCATTCCCTCTTTAAAGTATTATGAACAATAATAACATTATCCGGGTTTACAGTAGATAGGATTTTTATACTAAATATGATTACAATTGCAAAAATAATTTTTAAAATTCCAAATACCCCAATAGTAATATGAATAAAGTTACAATTCGTAGATTGGAAATTTTCTATATCCGTTGATGGCAGGTGGTTTCTTAGTTGGGAAGAGTTCTCAGTTGGCTCATCTATGGTGGCAGGTTCGATTGTGTAAATGTTTTTGTCAAACTGTGCAAGTTATAAACGAGTAAAAAGTTGAAATTTTGAATTATTTCTATAGTTCCGTTAATATAATTTCTCGATAGGAAAATCTTTTAGCTCGTCTAAGCTTTATCTTGTTTGAATTGGAAAAATAGATCCGGGAGAGTTCCTAATATGCACAGAGATTCTGTGGGTAGTTGTAACTATATCCAAGATCATTTCAACCTTTGTTGCACTCTCACAACTTTGCCCATAGGTGGATAGTCCCCAAGATGCCGCGTGTGTCCAAAGATTCGAGAATCAGAGCTTGCAAAACAATAGCCATATTACGCCTTCAACTTGGAACCTTGGGTTTCTCAAGAAGCCTCTGGGACCAAAAATATTTTTGGTCGCAATGGTACAGCCAACTTCACGCTGACGAGCGCCAACAGCGCGAAACGCGTTCGTGGATGGCTTTTCTTGATTTATCAAGAAATTGGGTTGATCAAATATCAAGGAACAGGCTAAACCAATGTTTAGTTGATTTCTCTTCCATCAGATGGCGCTCTGCCTTCTGAAAAGCACATGTGATTCTGGTCAGGATATGCCTTTTTTATTTTTAATATTTCAATATATATTTTAACTTTTCGTTTTTTAAAAATAAACTAAATAAACAACAATAAAAAGCTTTATTAAGACCTTTTGGTCTTATACAGATTCTCCGAGCATATATGTAGAGTATATGATGGAATAACTGTAATAGTACCAGTAATCAGAAATGTTATTTACAGTGTATCAAATAAGGGGGGAAAGAAAGGAAGGGCTCAGCATAAACTTATATACAACCAGTTCAACCTGATAAAATAGTATATGATTAAAAAAAAGATATAACTATCATAAAAGTAGCCTTTACTTCCCAAGACAGACAATCCCCCAATTAAAGAGACGAAAAAGAAACGAAAATAGCATATATTGGCGAGGAGAATAACATAAATAGGTAAAATGCTTGTAAATGTATTGTGCCTCTAGTTTTAACACACATTGGTAAAATCTCACAATGTTCAATAAACAATATTGAAAAGAAATAGACATAAGAAAAAGATACTTTACCTACATCCAATGGTTGGTTTTCTCAAATAAAAAAGCATATAAATCATTTCAACAGAAAAAAAAGAATGAACACGTCCTACAGAAAAATAAATAAACAGAAGCAATGGATTGATTGACGGAACGATGTAGAGAGCTGACGTGTGTGAAGATGAAGAAGATGAACATGGAACACCAGAGATGATGGACCACAGAGCTGTGAAGACCATAGAAGAGATCCAGGAGAACGACCTAGAGCAGATGATAGGAGACCTGACAGACAAGAATGAAGTTGGATTAAGGCCAGAGGACCATTTTATCAAGGAGTCACCAGGAGAGGCCATAGAGAAACTGCTGGGGACCTGCAAAGACTTAAAATAACAGTAGCGTAGTATGCGTCATAGTAAATACAAGAATTCGTTGATCTATTATTATAACTATTTTACCGACTCCAGAATATGCAAATCAGCCTATTAACAGAATGATTAACATATTCCAGAGTTAAACCTATAAACTCCTTCAAGACCTATATTCGGTATGCTGCATCCTCCGGATTCATCAAATATCAAGAAAGCGTAATGGGAAATATGCAAATTAGGTTGTAATCGGATAAAGTTGAATATTACGACGTGAGAGTTATTCCGAGCAGACGACCTAGGTAGTGTCAAAGTTACATCCTATTTTAGCCAGCTCTCTAAGATCATGTTTTATATTCTGCAGTCGAAACTAAGGAAGCGACACCTTCCAAACCCAACTCGGATCAAAGTTTCTTCTGGAGAGGTAAAATAGTCAAAACATATACGAAGCAATCATACAAACATTTCTTATTTATATAGATGATGTGTATATAACACAGTGTGGTGTCTCTCAAAGCATATAATTATACTACAATATTAACACCCGTTACACACGAGGATTATTATAACAGAATTGCTACCTTGTATGAAGTGTTTTCCTTTAACTTATAAAAACACTACCTTAAAAACCGTAATGAAAACATCTAAAGTTTAAGCTGGAAAATAGCTTATAGCGGGGACTCATATGAAAATAAACTTCTTCCTTGCCTGTTATAAAACTAAAATTTTATATAAAAATAGCTTAAATCAAAAATAATATTAACTTTTGATCGGCAATTGCTGTTTGAATTTTCGAAGGTTTATTATTAAATATGTAAAAATTTGAAAATGAATGCTCTAATTGTAGAACGATTAGATGAACTATGCAAATATTTTACAGATAAATTTGATAACAATCAAAAAACACTAAATAAACAAGATATATGATATTTAAGGGGAACAATAAAACAGATAAAGGATAATATAACAGAATCACTTAAAATTGACCAGAAAATAAACAAAATCGAAGAATGTATGCAAAATAACTTTACGGCTATCAATAACGATTTATCAAAGATAATTGGTAAGGGTTTAAGTAAAGATTCGTATGCAGAAGTGGCTAAAAATAAAGATTACTTACTTACACAAAAAGTATGACTAAATACTAAGGAACAAACCATTTTTATAACAGCTAATGAAAATCAAGCAATATCACAGGTACAACAAAAGGTAAATGAGGGTATCAAATTTCTTAGACAAGAGGGCAATAAAACAAGAATCAATAGAATAATAAATACAAGAAAAGGAACGATCCTTAAACTGCCTAATGATCAGAATATAGACCAACTGATTGAAAGTTTCAAGAAGCTTGACGAAATCAACCAAATCAGCAAAATATATAAGCCAAAACTAAGAGATCCTACAATTTTGGTTAAGTCGATCAACAAAATAACAGATCTAACAAATTTGGTAACGATAATCTGTGAGATGAACCCAGAACTTGCTGGGCTAAATAATGAGATCAAGGTCTTATTTCCTATTAAATCTGTAAAGGCTGAGCAAGATGTAGTTCTGAGGGTCTCCCCGGGGGCCTATGCTATTATTAAAAAACTTGGCAAAATATATACTGATATACAACGGTGCTATATTAGGGACAAAGTGCTTGTTGATCAATGCCAAAACTGTTATTTATTCCACCCTGGACATCGGACCAGAAACTGCCCAAATATAAAGAAATGTGTAAAATGTGGAATGGAAGGACAGCATCACTGCTCCGAAATAATAAGATGCAGCAATTGCTGCAAGCATCCATATTTTAAGAACGGAAATTTAGATCATAAACCAAATACCCAAGCGTGCCCGATCTACGAAAGAGAGATTAAAAACACGATGCAGCGTACTGATTACTCAACAATTCAAGAAGAAGAGAACAAGAATTAAAACACCATTTGAATGCATATGAATGGAAGAAACACAGCTACTGATAGAATTAAAATTATTCAACAAAATGCTAGGAAAAGCAATACCTGCATGAGTGAACTATATTCATCCAAAAAATTCATAAACACAGACTTAATTCTGATTCAGGAGCCTTATAAAATAAAAGAAGATATAATTTTTCCAGGAAACAATATAATATATCACCAGGAGAACAGTCCAAATATAAATACAGCAATAATTGTTAGAAACAATGCGTTACAAATTAAACATATAAAAGAATTCACTAACTCCTTCGCCACAACCATTTCTATACAAACAGAAAGTAAGAAAATTGCTATATCAAATATTTATATTCACCCCAATTCTATGAGAAAGGAGCACAAAACATTCTTCAGATCACTAACTGAAACATTTATAAACACGCCCCTAATTATAAGTGGTGACTTTAACGCCAGATCGCCATTGTTATGATTGATCCGGCAACACGGCCGACTCGACTTGTAAACACTCTTAGATATATAACCATGTTATAAGATATAGATGTTAATAAATAAATACTTAGTTCAGTTGCATTCTGCGTGATTAAATGATCAAGAACAACATAAACAACATGGTGGCAGCGGAAAAGTGAGTACTTTTTCAAATAAATATATTATTGAAAAATATTAGTGAAAAAAAGAAAACATGGACTTTGTTAGGCCTAGCGAACTCGCCCTGCACGGAAATGTAGCGGAAAATTGGCGAAGGTTCAAACAGCGATTAATGCTTTATCTTGAAGCAACAGAAAAAGCCACAAAGCCTGATAAACTGAAAGTTGCCATTTTATTAAATTTTATTGGCGAAGAAGCCTTGGAAGTTTTCAACACATTTCATTTAAAAGAAGATGAAGCAGAAAATTTCGATCTTGTAATAAACAAATTTGATGATTTTTGCGAGCCTAAAAAGAACGTCATTTTTGAAAGATTCAAATTTTTTTCAGCGACCCAGAAGGATGGTGAATCCATCGATAGTTTTATAACAGAACTAAAAGGATTATCCACATCATGTGAATTGGAATCACAAAAGGATAGTTTAATTAGGGATCGCATTGTGTATGGAATACAAGACAAGGCTTTGCAGGAACGCCTCTTAAGAGAGCCCAATTTAACTCTTCTAAAAGCCATTGAAATGTGCAAAACAGATGAAATAAGCAAGCAACAGATCAAGATCATGCAGAACAACCAGAACATTTGTCAAATAAGAAAATATGAAAAGAAACACAGTCCAAAACAAAATCAAGAATCTGAAAAAGAATTCAAATGCCAAAGGTGTGGAAAGTCCCACAGAGCAAAAAATTGTCCTGCATGGGGTAAAAGATGCTCCAAATGCAAAAAGATGAATCATTTTGCAGCTTTCTGTAAAAGTTCAGCTATCAGAAGTCTGAATGATGAAACAGAAGAAACTGTATGGTCAATACATGAAGCAAAAGTAGTCCATACTTTGGAATGGAAAAAATCCATCATAGTGAATGGAAAGGAAATATGTTTCAAGTTGGACTCTGGAGCAGAAGTAAATGTTTTGCCATACACATTCACCAGACAAATGAAAGGTTTGGAAATATTTCAGACTAACCGAAAGCTAACATCATATACAGGACATGAAATCAAGATAAAAGGAATTGCCACACTAAATTGCAAAACTAAAAATAAGACGCAAAGTCTAGAATTTTTCATTGCTGATGGATACTATCAACCAATTTTAGGAATAGAAGCTATTGAAAAGCTTTCACTAATTAAGAAATGTGATGCTGTCCAAACAGAGCAAAACAATTCAGCAAAAGAAATTTTGAACAGGCACAAAAATATATTTGAAGGCATAGGAAGACTGCCAATTGAACACAAGATTAGACTAAAAGAAAATGCAACTCCAGTTATTGCTCCAAGCAGAAAAATTCCTTTTTCCATTAGAGAAAAAGTTAAAGCAGAATTGGAACGGATGAAAAAACTTGACATTATTGAAAAAGTTGAAGAACCAAGCGAATGGACACACCCTATTGTAGTGGTACAAAAACCTTCTGGAGATGTCAGAATTTGCATGGACCCCAGGGAACTGAACAAGTATGTTCAGAGAGAGCGCTATATTCTGCCAACAGCTGAAACAATATTTTCTGAACTGAAAGGTGCTACAGTTTTCTCTGTATTTGATGCATCATCAGCTTTCTGGCAAATCCCATTAGACAAAGAAAGCACCAACCTGTGCACCATTGCGACTCCCTTTGGAAGATTCCGGTTCAAGCGACTTCCCTATGGATTGAACAGTGCATCGGAGGTATTCCAGCGATGCATAAACAATATTCTTTCAGGTCTCCAGGGAACTGCTTGCTATATGGATGACATCTTGATCTATGGAAGCACAATGGAAGAGCACAACCGAAACCTTGAAACAGTTCTTCGAAGGTTGGAAGAAAATAATGTCAAGCTCAATGCTAAGAAGCAGCAGATAGCTGTCGAAAAAGTAAATTTCTTAGGCCATATAATCAGTCGAGATGGAATAGCCATTCAAGCTTCAAGAGCAGAGGCAATACAAAAGTTGAAAAGACCTGAGAACAAGACTGAAGTCCAAAGATTCTTAGGTATGGTAACGTACCTTGGCAAATTCATTCCTAATCTGTCTGACAAGACTGCACCTCTAAGGAAATTGATAAGCAACAAGAGTGAATGGAAATTTGGAGGCGAAGAAAATGATTGTTTTGAAAAACTCAAGAATATGGTTTCGAATGCTCCAATATTGACATTTTTTGACCCAACCAAGCCAATCACCATTTCATCTGATGCAAGCCAATATGGTATTGGTACAGTGCTCATGCAAGGGGGACAAGCAATTGAGTATGCGTCCTTCAGCCTGAATGCAACTCAAAGAAAATACGCACAGATAGAGAAAGAACTTTTGGCTATAGTCTTTGGATGTGAACGCTTCCAGTACTATATTTGGGGAAATGATGTTATTGTGGAAACTGACCACAAACCTCTCCTGAGTATTGTTAAGAAACCTTTAGAAAAGCTTTCCCCAAGACTGCAAAGAATGGTCTTACGTCTCATGAGATTTCAAATATCTTTGAAGTTTACACCAGGGAAAAACATGTTTGTAGCTGACCATCTGTCTAGAGATCCATTAAAAGATGAGGTGGACACAAGCTATTTAGAAGGTCAAACTGAATCAGTGCACATGTTGCTGGTTACCACAGATGAAAAAATAAAGAGACTACAAAAGGAAACTCATGGGGACCACACCTTGATACAACTAATAGAGTATGCGAAGAATGGATGGCCGAAATATAAAACTATGGTCTGTGATGAAGCAAAACCCTACTGGCAATTTCAAGATGAAATTCATGTGAGTGACGGAATTGTTTACAAAGGAAATTGCATCATGGTGCCATCGACTCTTCGAAAAGAAATCCTGCAGGTTGTTCATTCATCACACCAGGGCATAGCAGCTTCCAAAGAAAAAGCAAGATCAGCATTTTACTGGCCCGGCATGATAACACAAGTAGAAAATGAAGTGGAAAAGTGCAGAACATGTCAGGAATATTCAAGAAAGAATCCTGAGGAGTCAAGAATAGCTCATGAAATCCCTGAATTTCCATGGGAAAAAATTGCTGTAGATTTCATGGAGGTGAGTGGAACCAGTTCCATCTTGGTTGTCGATTACCACTCAAAGTTTGTTGAAATCCGGAAATTATCAAGCAAAAGAGAAACCGAAACCATCCTGCAGTTGAAAACCATTTTCAGGACTCATGGAATTCCAAGAACTCTAGTTTCGGATAATGGACCTTCTTTTAACTCTACTGGATTCAAAAATTTTGCTCAGAAATATGAATTCAAACACCAAACCTCCAGTCCCAAATATCCAAGATCTAATGGACAAGTTGAGAGGACAATTCAAACCATCAAAGGACTGATAATTAAAGCTGTGAAGTCAGGAAGAGATCCCAATCTGGCTTTGATGGAGTTCAACAACACACCTAAGTATGACTTGCCATCTCCGACCCAAATGCTTATGGGAAGATCTGTGAGAACTCTTTCGACATACACCCGACAACAGTTGAAACCACTGTTTGACACAACAAAGAATTATCAAAAATTGAGAGACCATCAACAAAAGTATGCAGGAAGTCCAAAGAGAATTTTGAGACCTTTGGAAGTAGGAGACAACATCATGTTGCAGGAAAGGCATAGAAAATGGGTTCCGGCAACAGTGACCGCAAAGCATGAAACTCCACGCTCATATATGGTGAAAACACCAAGTGGTTCTGAATACCGCAGGAACAGGTCTCACCTTAGACCGAGAAAGTTCAGTGTAGAAGACTCTGCCCCAACAAGTCAAAGTCCAAGCACTCCTGGATCTCAAGCAGGGACAGCCATGGATGACAACATACAAGATCACGGAAGACCCACTTCCGAAAACAGAAGAGCATATGATCCAAGGGAGGACATTGCCAAGAAAGGTGAAGAATCATCTACTTCTCCTAGTGTGCGAACCCGCAGTGGTAGAACAGTGAGAAAACCTTTGCGTTATAGAGACTAGGAGAACTGCAATCCTTTTTTATTTTTGTTTAAAGGAAACATGTTATGATTGATCCGGCAACACGGCCGACTCGACTTGTAAACACTCTTAGATATATAACCATGTTATAAGATATAGATGTTAATAAATAAATACTTAGTTCAGTTGCATTCTGCGTGATTAAATGATCAAGAACAACATAAACAACAGCCATTATGGTACGATTCCACAAAAAATTACAATGGGCATAGATTGATCCCCATCATTGACGAAACGAACTTAATCATACATAATAATAAATCCACTACATGTCGAAATGCTAGTGTGATTGATCTTACGCTGACTAACAAACAAGCAATAGCAGCTATCAGAGACTGGCACACAGAACAAATATCGCAGATCTCTGATCATGTAGCAATAATCTATGAAGTACATATAACTGACAATTTCACCACAGCTACTAATTATTCCACATGGAAATTCAGTGAAGAAAAGGCGAACTGGTCAAATTTTGGCCAGAATTTCATTAAAATAGATCAAAATAATATTGAAAACCTTTTAGATACAGCAAATACAAGGAAAGACGTCGATAGCGCGGTAAAAGAACTTTCGAACACGCTCATTGAAGCAGCGTATAATACTCTTAAACTAAGAAAAAACAAGCAAATAAAAAACAACATAAACAGATGGTGGAACACGGACTTGACACGCCTTGAGAGCTATTGTAAATACCTCCGTAATTCCTATTATCGGGCGAAAAATCCCTCTATCCATATTCAACAACAGTATAAAAGTGCAAGAAACAAATACGTCAGGGAAATAAATAAGGCTAAAAGAATGTCTTGGAGGTTTTTCTTAGAGGACATCAAATCAAAAAACCCATATGGAAATCTATACAGGGTATACAAAAATATTAAAAACGGTTCTAACCGAAAGGGAATTTTGGAAATCTTAGAAGTGAATAAAGATGAAGAACGATTCCAGAAGACAGTAGAACTTTTGAACAACCTTTTCCCCGATGATAGAGATAATGAAGACACAACCTTCCACAAAAACATAAGGAACTATACTTTAGGATTTCATAATAAAGAAAATATAATAATAACGCCCAATGAAGTAAATGGAATAATTGATGAGCTAAACTCAAAGAAAACGCCTGGAATTGATAATATTTCTAACAATATGATAAAACATACTAAACAACTAATAGTTCCAATACTGGTGAAACTTTTCAAAAATGCTTAGATTTAAATTATTATCCGAATGAATGGGAAAAATCTGAAGTAATAATTATTCCCAAACCAGGTAAAACAGACATGAAAATTTATAAAAGCTACAGACCCATTTGTCTCAACTCAAACATTTACAAAATATTTGAAAAAATAATTAACAACAAACTAATAAAATTTTATGAAGTCTCAAATCTGCTTAACAATCGTCAACATGGATTTAGAAGATCTATATCTACTATCTCTGCATTAAATGAAATTGTCAAAATAGCTCTAGAACATAAAAACAAAGAATATACAGCTATAATCGCAGTTGATATAAGTGGAGCGTTCGACAATGCATGGTGGCCGATGGTGCTGAAAAGACTAGATAAGGACAACGTTCAAGCTTCAATAATAAAACTACTAGTCTTTTCTTAATAATAGAAGAGTGAGATTTAGATACTCATCAAATGAAACCCACAAAAAATTAAGCAAGGGATGTCCACAGGGTGGGCCTATATCCCCTACAATATGGAATATTATTCTAAACGATTTATTGAATAACTATTCAGAATTAAACAGTGAAATCATTGCTTATGCGGATGATTTAACTGTGATATGCTGGGGAAACAACTTGACAGAACTTCGGAATACAACAGGAAAGGTCATGGGGAGAATATTAGACTGGTGTGGGAACAATAAGTTGACTGTATCTGAAGAGAAAACGAAAATCTTATACTTGTTTAATAGCAAAATAGCTGCAAAAATTCCTAACACTATCACTGCCAATCGGGTAGAAAAACTGAAGATTATGGGAATAACTTTTAAAAATCATAGAAATAAAAACAAATTGGATTTTGTGCCCCATATTGATGAGATTATTACTAAGACAAATAGAGCTAGTGGATACCTAATTGGATTAACCGGGAAAGCATGGGGACTGGACAGTAAAAGAAGAATAGAACTCTATAAGACACTGTTTCGAAGTTCACTAATTTATGGTTCCACGATCTGGTACAACTTTACACCCAAAAAAGTAAAAGATAAATTGAACTCTCTGCAGTACAAAATTTTGAAGCACAGTACACAGGTTTATAATTCAACATCTTCAAACTGTACTCATATTGTTGCTAGAACACCAAAGCTCACGGATTTTATTGAAACAAATATACTAAAAATGAATATTGGATACAAAAAATCAGATCCAACTAAAAGAAAAATGATATCTAATTTTATAAACCAGAAATTTGAGGAATACTATGGAGGTGCCAATGATAATTTCAAGGGATTCTTTGATACTTCAAGAATTCCTAACTATGTTCAACCCAACTTCTATAACGTTCAATTTTTTACTGGGCATGGTGACTTCAACACATATTTGTTTAGAATTGGCAAAATTGGTTCACCTGCATGCACTTGTGGAAACGAACAACAAACCCCTGAACACCTTCTGATAAACTGTCCATTAACATCTGATCTAAGGGAAGAAAACCAACTTTACCTGACTAATACAAAACAAGCTGCTTGCAATAAAGACCAATACATCAAGTTTAATAGATTCTGCAGGATGTATATTTTGAGGCGAAAGTGTTGACTGTATATATTTCAAGCTACTACTTATAATTGCTATATGTAAAATTTGATTTCGAACGTTTAATTTTATTGATTTCCAATTTTCAATTGTATTAATTGTATATAATTTAAAATATACACGCAATTATCCAAATTGTGGATATGGCGTGTCTCTTCCAACTGTTAAATAAAAAAATAAAATAACAGCGTTTAAAAACATAGATTATTATATTATTTCTTTTGTTTGGTTTTATAAAAAATCGATATAAAATTTACAATTAAAATTTTAGAAGGTTCAATTACACGGATAGTTTTTTAAAAGTGTCTTTATATATAATATTTTATATTACGAGTAAAATAACATCACAAAGGATAAAATAGATGTTGGATAACTGAATGCTACGACAGCTAGCGCCACACTGGACCTATCATCATTACAACTGTTTGTTTACCTTTCTTCTCTATACTTCAATAACTGTTCGCTACCATAACTTTGTCTTTCTTGCTAAATGGATAATAAAGATTATTATCATATAATCCTCAACGTCCTCATGCCTTCCTACAAGCTGTAAGTACCTAAATCTTACAACAATTAGATTATGAGACTGAATATTGCATGAAATTCAACTAACGAGTTAAGACAAAGAAAAAAAGGCTTAGCAAAAATGGCGTCACTCCCGAGCCACGATGTAACCCTAAATAAGCTCGACGGCTATAACTACTCACTATGGTCTTTCAAAATTGAAATGCTCTTGCAAAAGGAAGATCTTTGGGAAGTTGTCACCGAAAATATTCCAGATGAACCTAAAATCGAATGGAAAAAGAAAGACTCAAAAGCTAGAGCTATCATTAATCTAAGCATCGCCGACTCACAAATAGTGCATGTCAAAAACCTACTAACAGCCAAAGCTACCTGGGACACTCTTAAAAATATCTATGAAAGAAAAACACTCTCAGGAAAAATTTATTTGCTAAGGAAATTATACAGCTTAAAACTCGAAGAAGACAAAGACATGCAACAGCACATCACTACCATGATGGAAATAATTGACAAACTGCGAACCATTGGCGAAACACTAAAGGACTCTCACATCACGGCTATACTGCTTTGCTCGCTTCCAAAGAGCTACTCCAATCTCATCACGATGTTGGAATCAAGGCCTGATGACGAGCTAACGCTTGAATTTACCAAGAACAAACTCCTTGATGAACACACACGCAGAGTAGAAAGCTCGAAAGACGATAGCACCGCATCAAAAGCCTTAAAAAGCCTCCACAGTGCTTCAAGCCAAAGAAGAGAAAAAGAGAAGAAATTCTGTTCTTTCTGCCACAAACCAAACCACTCCAAAGAAGAATGTTGGCACTATCAAAAGCGAAACAACAGCAACAAAGAGTACAAATATGAAAACTTCAGAAGAGGAAACGTACCAAAGTACACAAATCAGTCGAGTGTCACCCAAGAACAACCCACAAACCAGAGAACAACAAAAGGACCTAACCCAAAAGCTCTCAATTGCACTCAACGAGAAGCAAGTGTACACAACTGGTTCGTCGACTCTGGAGCCACATCTCATATGGCGTACGATGAAAGCTTCTTCACTGAACTTAACAGAGAACAAACACAAAATGTTGTGGTTGCTAATGGCAATAAGCTGCAGGTCAAAGGGATAGGACAAGGAGAAATCAAAGTCATCACACCCCAAGGAAAGACTGACACCTTACTTCTCACAAAAGTTCTCTACATCCCGGAACTAACAGACAACCTTCTGTCAGTGAGTGCGGCCACCTCCAACGGATGTAAAGTAACGTTCAACAGAGATTGGTGTACCATCGAAAGAGACAACACAGCCCTCGCGAACGGTATACTTGACAATGGAATGTACCGACTCCACCTGGATGACAACCCCCAAACTCGCACATTCAAAGCAAATGTTGCAAAACAAAACCACTGCAAGAACAAAAATTGCCTCATGCTCTGGCACGACAGACTAGGACACAGAAATATAGAATCAATTAAGAAGATTCGAAATGAGAACCTAGCAAGAGGACTAAGTCTAAATAACTGTTCGCACAGCACAGACTGCGTTCAGTGCATTCAAGGAAAACTCACCGAAACCCCATTTCCAAAGAAGACAGAGTACAGAGCAACTGAAACGCTTCAACTTGTCCACAGTGATATCTGCGGTCCATTACCAACTAACTCTCTCAGCGGTAAGAGATACTTCATCACCTTCACTGATGACTACAGCAGATACACGAAGATCTACCTCCTGAAAGGAAAAGACGAAGCCTATGAAAAAATAAAAGACTACGTCATCTCAGCACACACGGAATTTGGAAAAAATATCCAAACCATACGGACAGACAACGGTCGTGAGTACGTAAACCGACAAGTCAAAGATTTCCTGAACCAAAGCGGAATCAAACATCAGCTAACAGTCCCCTACTCACCAGCCCAGAACGGAGTAGCAGAAAGGAAAAATCGATCACTAATGGAGATGACAAGATGCATGCTGTTTGACTCAGGACTCCCACAGTCTCTATGGGCGGAAGCGGTTACCACAGCTAATTACCTACACAACCGAATACCCTCGAAAGCTACAGACAAGACTCCATTTGAACTATGGACCAACAGGAAGCCCAGCCTGAAGCATCTAAAAAGATTCGGATGTAAAGCCTTCGCCTATATTCCCAAGATAAAAAGAAACAAGTTGGATAGCAAAGTTATCGAAGGGATCTTTCTTGGATACGATGATCGGAGCAAAGGATACAGAATCCTGCACGACACAGACAACATCACAATCAGCAGATCCGTAAAATTTATAGAAAAAGAAAATGGGTTTCACCACGCTTCCACAAAAACAACTTCACCACAAGTACTAAGTACAGATCTAACTTCCTCCAATCATATTGGTAATGCAGAGGAAAGTCAGGAACCAGGAACACAATCCGAAAACCTTGAGGACTCAGAAACCGAGGATTACCTTCAACCCGGTACAAGCACAGGAACACAAGTGGTCACACAAAGAAGATCCACGAGACCAACAAAGGGAATACCTCCCATAAGAAATGACTACATGCTGTACAAAACTGAAGCTCAAGACATTCAGACACCTACCAACTACTCGGAAGTCCTACAATTACCAAAAATAGAAAGAGAAAAATGGCTACAAGCAATGAACGAAGAACTAAATTCTCTTGAGAAGAACAATGTATGGGAACTAACGCCTCTACCTAAGGACAAAAAGATCATAGGATGTAAATGGACCTATAAACAAAAACTCAATTCCAAAGGAGAAATAGAGCGGTACAAAGCCAGACTCGTAGCAAAAGGGTTCAATCAGAAATTTGGCCGAGACTACGAAGAAACCTTTGCACCAATTGTGAAGCATTCTACAATTAGAGCCTTCCTAGCTGCATCAGTCTACAAAGGGATGCAAGTGATCCACCTCGTGATGTCTCCACATTCATGCCGGGGATTTGTTGGATAACTGAATGCTACGACAGCTAGCGCCACACTGGACCTATCATCATTACAACTGTTTGTTTACCTTTCTTCTCTATACTTCAATAACTGTTCGCTACCATAACTTTGTCTTTCTTGCTAAATGGATAATAAAGATTATTATCATATAATCCTCAACGTCCTCATGCCTTCCTACAAGCTGTAAGTACCTAAATCTTACAACAATAGAAAAAAAAATATTAATTAAAATAACAGTGTTTCTATTACATAAAACTGAAAAGTAACTAATATATTTGTTATAGTTTGAGTCAAAAGGCGATCCATTAATTAAGATTATAAAAAAGGGCGTAACTGGATCTGTAAAGAAAAAAAAAAAAATTTTTCTCAAAATATTTTGAGAAAAAAAAAATTTTTTTTTTCTTTACAGATCCAGGTATATACGCCCTTTTTTTTTAATATTTGTTATAATTTCAAATAAAATTCGAAGAATTTAAGACATAATAAATTTTTGGAAAGTTTTTATTTAATTGTAAAATATTATTATTATATATAAAATGCAGTAATATTTCTTTATTAAAATGAATTTCCAGGAACTTATATTAACCACACATAAAAATAATCATTATTATTAAAATATAAAATGCTGTTATTAAAATGTAATATGTTTTCTTATAAAAGTGTAAAATTTATATAATACTTATTTTTAAATCAAAATAATTTATAAGAAAATCATCCATCGAATTAAAAAAGCGTGTTAATTAAAATTGACAATAAAAAGAAGTACACCTATATACTATAGTATTCAAATTATATATTTATAATATACATAAACGCGCACACCACCTTTAAAATGATTCTCAACAAATCATGGACGTTATAATTAAAGTCAAACGATTATCCGAGCGCATAAACGTAATTTCTTAAAACTTCCTCATAAAAAGCAATAATAGGCATTATAAATTAAACATAAGAGAGAAACTGTTGGTTCATTGTTAAGAAAGACAAATTTACGAGGTAGACCGTTAAGATTTAAGAAGGCAAAAGAATAATAATAAAAAAAAAATGAAGAAGCGCGCAATAAAACAAATAGCTTTAGCAAATTCTATAACATAGATGATAGTATATTTTGAGGAAGAATTACCGTGAAATAAATAACCAGTTGATAAAGGAGGGGGGGGGTTCTAACTTTTTTTTTTTCTTCTTTACAAGGTGCCTCAACACTTTTGTTGTTGGATCCTTGATTTAGGGGCCCCAATCCGCGCCGCTCTGAAACGTCGTCGTCTGCTATATAATTATGTGAATTAAGCGGGAAGGTCAATTTCAACGCTCTTGACACTATCATTAGGCCTTTCTTTCTCGCCTGTCATTTGTCTTGTAGTTTTTTTTACACGCTCGGGGCTATTGGCGAATTGGCATTATTTAATATTTATTTCGCAGGTCGAATAATGGGATGTCGAATCACGTCGTTTATCGCTTCGTCGTGATTAAGGCCTAATGTGTTTGTGGTCTGATATAATGGCGCTGCTTTTCTTCTTACCTTCCCATTAATTGTGCATTTAACTTTAGTTCACTCACCCCCTTCTCCTTTTTCTATAATTGACTGCCAGAAGTAGCTTCTACATCATCGTCTGCATTGTCTTTTTTTTATCTCTCTCTCGGTTATGCTTGCTTCTGATTCTTACTTAGAACATATGTATTTTTTTCGACATTTATTTGATCATTCCATAACGATGAATCATGTTTTTTTTATCTCTATATTTCTGATGGATGGATGTGTGTTATATCTATATATTTTTTCTATTTGTTTTAGATGTGTCATTTTTTCTCTTATCATAATCAAACAAACGTGATTGATACAATTGGTCAAATTAAAATATTTCTTTTTTTATTTATTATTATTCATCTGTGATTAAAGTAACGTCTCAATGTGTGTTAACACACATTTTCCCATACATAAATATTTCTATCTCTACATACATATAAATATATTTTGATATATTAAAATATACAGAATTAGATACAGTTAAACTATGCGTGAAGAAGGCTCTACTGGAAACTAAAAGAGTCAAGGAGTTGGTGAAGGAATGGTTAAACCGTCGATTTTTGACAGTTACAACCCGGGATCAAATCCCTCTTATTGGGCTCTTTTTTTTTTCTGATTAAAAAATTACTCCAATGGCTCACGATTCTTTAAAAAGTCCAACCCCACCAGAGAGTGCAAGTAACCAAACGAAATTCTGGTACATTCGTAAGTGCTAAAGTCGAACTGCTTTCTATCTGTGTCGACATGTGGCGCACTTACAGTAAAAAGCACTTGCTAACTATCCACCATGATTATCATGGCCTGTACCACGTGTACTTAGGATATGTAAAAAAGAGTGATATTTAATGTAATAGTACTTTATTAAACTTATAATGATATATAAAAACTCACCAACTTTTTATTTACCAACGTTACGGCTACCCACTGCAACCGCCATTTTCAATATTGAAAAAGTCTGCTGCATAGCTGTTGTCGAATTTTTGAAGTCTGATTACTGACATCTCGAGTGGGTGATATATAAAAACACAATGTGAACTATTCAACTAACACACAATGTAACTAGATATAAAAACACACATTTGTTTGTTTATATACAATAATCCCAACCTGTAAAAAAAGGATTTTCTTTCAATATTTCAGTATATTATGCGATTAAGCAAACCTAATCATACAATAGTATTATATATACAGGGTGTACCAGGTAAATTGGGACTAACTTTGACAGTCCATAAAACAAAAACTAATTGAGATTAAAAACTTGTTTTTTTTTTTCATTACGTAGCCATATTCATGTAAAATGCAACAGTACATGTGTGCGCAGTGTAGTGATGAAGAGTAACCGAGAATTTGAAAATCGAGCTGCCATCATCGTTGCTCTGCGCGCCGGAAGGAGCCCCAAAGAGATAGTGGATTTTCTTAAGTTGCCCAAAACCACTATTTATCGTGTCAAGAAGCAGTTTGATGAGGCCGACAGTAACAAAGAGGGGATAGCTACAAGGAAAAAGCACTCGCGTCGATCGGACAGGGTAAGAGGCGAAGAATTTGTCAAAAATGTCAAGGAGAAGATTGATGGAAACCCTGGGAAGAGCATGAGGGCCATAGCCAAGGAAATGGACGTTGGCTCTATGACAATTGTCAGAACTATCCATGAGGACCTTGGTCTCAAGTCTTATGCCCTTCGGAAAGGTCAGTTGCTGACTGAGAATATGAAGAATAACAGAAAAGGAAAGGCTGCTGCCCTCCTCAACAACCTGAAACACGACTCTTTTGGCATGCTAAGGTTCTTCTCTGACGAAAAGAACTTTGACGTGGACCAAAAGGTAAATCCCAGGAATGATCGCTGGATCTGTAAAGACCCCTCAGAGATACCTGTCGTGATGCACACGTTGTGAAGCCTTGGATGGACATGGTGGCCGCAGGAAGGAAGTATGTCTTCCAACAGGACTCAGCTCCAGCCCATAAGGCAAAAAAGACACAATCGTGGCTGACACTTAACATCCCTAGTCACTGGGGTCCTGATATTTGGCCCCCTAATTCTCCAGATTGCAATCCCCTCGACTACTATGTATGGGGCGTTGTTGAGAGAGATGTCAACAAAGCTCCTCATACCACCATCCAGTCTGTCAAGAAAGCAGTTCACACGGTGATGACCCAAATGGACAAGGTCATCGTCGCCAAGGCCTGTGCTTCATTCCGCACTCGCCTCGAGACTGTTGTAGCTAATAATGGAAACTACATTGAATAAATAAAAACTATATCCTTTTATCTACTACTGTGTCAAATTTCATTCGGATATTTTAATTTTTACTTGCAAAAAATTTCAGTTAAAATACCATTGTTGAAATTCCCAATTTACCTGGTACACCCTGTATATTTACATTCCTAACTACAAGAATGCTTTATACCATTGGCCAACATAAAGGTATAAAAAAGTGGATGATGATAGATATCAGAATAGAAAGTTTTGCAGAGTAATCACTGATATATCACATCCACGTCATGAATCTTGCTGGTGGGTTCCTTCTGGGCAGGATCTCCTTTTGAGCTGGACTCACATGGTGATCACTTTCTTCAGCGAGATCACTTCTTGCATCTTGATACCTGCTTCCTGTCCTTCTTTAATCTTCCTTAATCCACCTGACGGCACGCGACTCCAGCCCCGCCGCCACCGGCTACTGAGACTTTGGGAGGAGGCCTCCAAGATCCTGGGCCTCAACCACCGGTTGGTCCCCACGTCCCAGCTGCTGGACCTTCCCATCGTCGGCGGCTGCCGGTTCCTTCGCCCTCCCGACCTCCTGGCTCCCGCGCGCTGGGTCGGGGCCCGAGTCCGAGACTTAGGGGACCTCCACATCGCCCGCCCTACGCGCTCCGCCCTTGCTGACGCCGCGGCCCTCGCCGCCTTCTGCCAGAGGGTGATGGCTGAGAACGTTCAGGATGAGAGCTTCCGGGAGACTACCTTGGCTGGGGCTGTGGTGCTGCGCGGGACGGCCACGCCGTTCCTCGGCCTCACGACCCGCTCGGCCCGACGGGCCCTGGATCGTCCGCGCCTTGCGGCCACGCCGATCTCCCAGTACCTGGCGAGATGGGCAGCTACTATCAGCCCACCGGCCAGGGTTGACTGGGCTTCGCTACGGCGCTGCGCCTTCTCGGGCCATGAGGCCAATGCCGCCCTCAAGTTGGCCCTCCATGCTCTTCCCCACCCGGCCCATCCTGCCTCGGCCGGCTCCTCTTGTCCTTCCTGCGGGTCCGTCGACTGCTCCCTGGGCCACCGTTACTGGAGCTGCCAGTCCATCAGGCCCCTCGTCCGGGAGGCCTTCAACATCATCGGGCGGCCCCTTGACCTGCAGGCTTGGATCTTCGGGTCCGGCCTTGAGGACGAGGCCCTGACGATCCTCGCGTCGGCAAAGATACAGATCTACCGCCACTTTGTTCAGGTTGGGCTCGGTGGAGTGGAGGACCCGCTCATCACCTGGAGGAGAACACTCGCTCGCCGAGGATGCCTCCCCTCATCCTCTGCCTGGTTCAAATTCACATTGATAGGTACCGCTCAGCAAGAGCAACCTAGTTCATGATAATTGAAACAGTGACCCCCTCATCCTCTATTATATAACTTTTTGTACATATTCTAATTTTCCTATTTATTATTACAGTCGAACTTGGATAATTCGAACCCCAAGGGACCATAAAAAAATTCGAATTATCCAAAAATTCGAATTAAAGATGTTTTGAATAAAGGCTTAAGGCTTTTAGGGACCAAGATAAATATTCGAATTAAAGAGGTTTTCGAATTAAAGAAGTTCGAATTATCCAAGTTCTACTGTATATTATTTTACTATTATAACTCTCTTTGAGTGTAAATATTGAAAAGATGTCAATAAAAGTTGTTTTAATTGTCATTGTCCTTAATCTTGCTTCTTTGGCCTGACCTGGAACAGCTGTTACCTCTCTACCTGCTTGGACTTTCTCTCCTTTGTTTGTTCTTGCCTCTTTGGCCTGATCTGGAACAGCTGTTACCTCTCTACCTGTTTGGGCTTTCTCTCCTTTGTTTGTTCTTGCCTCTTTGGCCTGATCTGGAACAGCTGTTACCTCTCTACCTGTTTGGGCTTTCTCTCCTTTGTTTGTTCTTGCCTCTTTGGCCTGATCTGGAACAGCTGTTACCTCTCTACCTGTTTGGACTTTCTCTCCTTTGTTTGTTCTTGCCTCTTTGGCCTGATCTGGAACAGCTGTTACCTCTCTACCTGCTTGGACTTTCTCTCCTTTGTTTGTTCTTGCCTCTTTGGCCTGATCTGGAACAGCTGTTACCTCTCTACCTGTTTGGGCTTTCTCTCCTTTGTTTGTTCTTGCCTCTTTGGCCTGATCTGGAACAGCTGTTACCTCTTTACCTGCTTGGACTTTCTCTCCTTTGTTTGTTCTTGCCTCTTTGGCCTGATCTGGAACAGCTGTTACCTCTCTACCTGCTTGGGCTTTCTCTCCTTCACTTGTTCTTGCTTCTTTGGCCTGATCTGGAACAGCTGTTACCTCTCTACCTGCTTGGGCTTTCTCTCCTTCACTTGTTCTTGCTTCTTTGGCCTGATCTGGAACAGCTGTTACCTCTCTACCTGCTTGGACTTTCTCTCCTTTGTTTGTTCTTGCCTCTTTGGCCTGATCTGGAACAGCTGTTACCTCTCTACCTGCTTGGGCTTTCTCTCCTTCACTTGTTCTTGCTTCTTTGGCCTGATCTGGAACAGCTGTTACCTCTCTACCTGCTTGGACTTTCTCTCCTTTGTTTGTTCTTGCCTCTTTGGCCTGATCTGGAACAGCTGTTACCTCTCTACCCGTTTGGGCTTTCTCTCCTTCACTTGTTCTTGCTTCTTTGGCCTGACCTGGAACAGCTGTTACCTCTCTACTTGCTTGGGCTTTCTCTCCTTTGTTTGTTCTTGCTTCTTTGGCCTGATCTGGAACAGCTGTTACCTCTCCACCTGCTTGGGCTTTCTCTCCTTTGTTTGTTCTTGCTTCTTTGGCCTGATCTGGAACAATTCCTAACCCTCTTTGCTCGATCTGATTTACCTCTATTTCTTCCTTTTCATATCTTTTCATTAATTGGTCCATATGAAAACCTTCTATTTTACCATTTACCTCTACTTGGTCACTTTTTGTTCATAAGAATATTATATACCTGGTATCCATTTATCTGCATTATCTGTAAGGTTCTTTCACAATACCTTGTCATTTATATCAAAGATTCTAAATGATCAAGAAATTTTCTGATTCCATTTCTTCTGTTATCTCCTACCTTATCTGTCAGGAAAAGAATCGCCCTTAAACAATTCGGCAGGGGTTTTGCCTGCTGTTCCATGAGATGTACTTCTATACACGTAAAGAATTCTTGATATCCTATCTTATATGGAGTCATTATATTGCCCTTGGTTTTTTTTTATCTCTAAAGCCTCATTTACCATTTTTACTGCCCTTTCCGCAAGTCCATTACTTTGAGGATGGTAAACCGGAATTAATGTATGTTTAACTTTTTTTTCCTTTTTCAATTTTGTATCTCTAAATATGTAAATTGAGGCCCATAATCTGAGGCTACTTCCTTTGGAAGTCCATATAGTACACATGTCCTTCTAATTTGTTTTATTTTTTTCTTTGCTGTAATTGGCTGTATATTTGGTGGTCGGGCGAATGAATTCCGAGATACTTGAGACCACCAAAAAGAACCTACTGTACATAGACTGTACCATATTTAAAATAATAAAATATTCTTTGACAGATTGATGTGCCCAGTCTGTTATATACCATTTTTATTTTTCTCTATTCTGTGAATACCCACACTCATGGATAAAACTTGAAAAAGTGAAAAGTCTTTTATATTGCCGGTCGTCTTTTTTTAAAGGAGACAGACAATTTTGTTCACACTAGGTTATCTCGTGTGTATTCAATAAAGGTTACCGTATATCAAATATCTTTCAGAGTTATTGTCAGAATCCCTATTTACATGCTAAAAGGTAAAAATTCTTATTTTAGTTTTATCCATGAGCGTAAATTAATTAATATTTTTCCCATATGTAAAACAAGATGAATCTTATTTAGTTCGCGTTGATGAGCTAAGCGTTTTTACTGAGAAGGATAGTAAGAAAAAACATCCAACAGTTCCTAAGGTCTTGCCTTAGAAAAAAACTGCTGTATGAAAATTATCTTTTTTATATATTATTATCCCTAGCACACGTGTTACAGGCCATGCTAATCATGGTGGGCAGAAGTTGGCGACTGCTTTTACTGTAAGTGCATCACATGTCTACACACGTGAAAAGCAGTTCGACTTTTGCACTTACAAATGTGCCAGTGTCTCATTTGGCTAATTGCACTCACTGGTGGGATTGGACTTTTGCAAGAATCGGGGGCCATTGGAGCATTTATCTATTTATAAAATAAATGTCGCCTCTCCCGTCAAAATAGACGTCAAAACCTAGACGGCATCTAATGACTGTCTCCGTAAACTAGAGGATTCAGGTCGATGACAAAGCCACAACAACAGCTTTGTCAAATTATATATCATTACCCTCACGACAAAATTCCCATCTATATTTTGTTCATAGATATGGCCTAGCCACTTTGTAAAATAAACACATCTTTGACAGATTGTGAAGATTTCATTTGATCCCTTGTGGATGTCATGGAATAAAGTCCGCTCTATACTGACAAGGGCCATTAGTCCGAAACCATGGTCTAGGTGGGCGCTTCTCAGTTTGCCAAAGCTGGTGTTGTGGCTTTGTCACCGACCCAAGTCAGCTAGTTTGCGGCGACGGTCAATAGATGGCGTCTAGTTTTTTTGACAGGAGACTTCTATTTTATAGAGACCACTAGCCGAATGACCCGGGCAACGCCCGGGTTTTACCCGATTAAATGTTTTTATTCAAATACTATTAGTTACAATTATAAATTGGCGCCGTGGATGTCACTCTTGTTAAACGTCCCGCTCCAAACTTTGTGTCTGAGAAGCGATATTTTTATAGAGATGATCTGGCTTCACCCGTGGTCCCTGCTTTTTGGAATTTTTCCCGATATAATTCCCGATATAAACATGATACAGCAATATTGTCATCATCATTTTCTGACTAAAAAACAACTATTTTTGCCCAGAACCTGTCAATTTCATTTTTTATTGGCTAAAATTCCGATAAATATCTTTTGCAGATTTTTCTCTATGGCCGGTCAAAACGTTTTACATGTACATTAGGTCAGCTGATATTACTTCCCATCTTCACCGCTAGAGGCGCTGCTTGCGAGCGAAAAGGCAAATTTGCTAATAACTCGAAGAATATTCGGGATAGAGACCTGAAATTTTCACTATAAGTTTTTTCCAGATTCTACTCTATATACTGTTAAAATTTCAGTCAGATTAGTTACGTATTGTGGACGTGTATAGCCGACATAGGAACAAACACATACATACATACACTGACTTATATATATAGGGATTATTCCCACAGCAAAATTTCCATCTAGAATTACCATGTTACATTTTTATGTAAAGGCGATAGGAACATTGGCTGGACCAATGCTTTTAATTTTTATTTTTTGTTATTTTATTCTACTTTTTAAACATTTTATTTAACCTAGTAAATTTACCACAGTAGGCTCATATGTCCTAAGTACTGTATACTATTTGTTGGTTGTAATTCCACATGTGAAAAATATCTTTGGTCGATAGCCTTTTCTAACAATTCCCATTTTTACTTTACTCCTTCGATTTTAAGATCTCTTCTTCTTCTTTCTTATCTCCACTCAATCATATATTAGGGTATCAAGCTTGTAGAAAATGTAAGCTCTAATGTGAAGATTTTATGATCTAATGTACGAGGTGTGTTCAAAAAGTATCGCGACTTTTGTGTTTTTTCAAAAATTATTTATTTATTCATGAATACCTATTTTGTCCCCTTCAAAGTAATCCCCATGAGATATTATACACTTGTGCCAACGGTTTTTCCAATCTTCGAAGCACTTCAAAAAATCATTTTTTAAAAATCTTTTTCAGCTCCTCCTTCGATGCCGTCTTTATCTCGTCAAGCGTAGCGTAACATCGTCCTTTCATGGGCCTCTTCAGTTTAGGGAACAAGAAAAAGTCACAGGGGGCCAGATCTGGGGAATACGGTGGCTGCGGCATCATTAGTGTGTTGTTTTTGGCCAAAAAGTCGCGCACAAGCAACGATGTGTGAGCAGGGGCGTTATCGTGGTGCAAAAGCCCATTTTTGTTCTTCCACAAATCCGGGCGTTTCTGGCGGATTGCTTCTCGCAAATTGCGCATAACTTGCAGGTAATATTCCTTATTGACCGTTCTACCCTGTGGCAAGAACTCATGATGCACCACGCCCCTGCAATCGAAGAAAACTGTCAGCAAAACTTTCACATTCGACCGAACATGGCGCGCTTTTTTCGGTATTGGTTCGTGCGGCAGCTTCCATTGAGATGATTGAGCTTTGGTTTCCACGTCATAACCATAAACCCACGTTTCGTCACCAGTTATGACCCTCTGGAGCAAATTGGGATCGTCGCGGACAGAGTCCAACATCTCATTAGCAATGTTCATGCGATGCTGTTTTTGGTCGCAATTGAGCAATTTTTGTACGAATTTCGTGGCGACCCGTCTCATGCCCAAATCATTGATAAAAAATCGAATGGCACGAGCCAATCGATATGTTTAGGTTCTCAGCAACTTCTCTAACGGTGATTCGACGATTGGCCAATATCATTTTCTCCACTTCATTAATTTTTTCGTCTGTTGTTGAAGTGCTCGGGCGTCCGGCACGTTCTTCGTCGTTCACATCTTCTCGGCCTTCTGAGAACATTTTGTACCACCCATAAACCTTGCTTCGGTCCAAGGTAGCTTCTCCGTATGCCACAGTCAACATGCGGAATGCATCCGCGCACTTAATTTCGTTTTTCACACAGAATTTGATACAGGTTCTTTGATCCATTTTTTTTTAATAGGTAAAAATCGAAGACGATCCAAAACACCTGCAAGCAAAGCAGCTGTCAACAATTAAGTGAACATTCAAAATGGCCGAGCTTGTCGGCATAAGTGAGAGACATGAGTACCAACATAAAGCCACAAAAAGATCGAAATTCGAATATACGTAACCCGCGAAAATTCAAAAGTCGCGATACTTTTTGAACACACCTCGTATATATAGTAATCACAAATATATTTTCCTTATCTCCACAATGATCTTAAGACAGCTGCTATATCAACAGTGTTTTAAAAACAAATATATTCTCTTGTCACAGAATGTCTTTTCTAACACTGAATATTTTGAAATACTTTTTAAATTCGGTATATATTTAATAGTATTTCAATTTTTTTAAACCCACACATACTAAACCTATTCATACAATTTTTCTAGAAAGAAAATTTTGTGGTTGATGTTCCCAAAGCTATATTACAAACTATACCAATAGCTCGTCACTTATGCTATGGAGAACAAGAAAAACTTTGTAAATCAATAATAATTATAAGGTCACATGTTACCTTGCGATTCTCAAACCCAAATTTATATCACACAATTTATTTTACAAATCAAATTGTCCTTACTATAATGGATAACACATTATATACACTCATAGGCAAAACTTAAGGAAGTTGTACCTTTTAGCATGTGAATTCATGATTATCATGGCCTGTACCACGTGTACTAGGGATAAGCCAAAAAAAAAAAAAGCATGTTAATTGGGATTCAGACAATAACTCTGAAAGTTATTTTATACACAGTGACCTTTATTGAAGACACACGAGATAACCAAGTGTAAACAAAATTGCCTCCGTCTCCCTCAAAAAAAAAAAATAGACGACCTGCAACATCAGACTTACCATTTCCTTAAAAGAGTATATATAAATAAATAACTGCCCACTACAATATTAGACACATACATGGTATATCATAGTAACAGTATGGGAGATTAAACTGGCGAAACTGGTGGGAGGGTTCACCACTGAAGAGCCAGGCCCTTCCAATATATTTTTGCAATTGAAGTATGTACAGTGGAAAGCATTTAATTTGTAAAAGAAAAAAAAAACTCCAACAAAAATATATATATATTTTTTGCTTATCCCTAGTACATGTGGTACAGGCCATGATAATCATGGTGGGTAGTTAGCGACTGCTTTTACTGTAAGCGCACCACATGTCTACACATATGAAAAGCAGTTCGACTTTGCACTTACAAATGTGCCAGAGCCCCGTTTGGTTACTTGCACTCGCTGGTGGGGTTGGACTTTTGCAAGAATTGGGGGCCATTGGAGCTTTTTTTTTTTTTAAACAGAAAAAAAGTGTCCAATGTGGGAATCGAACCCGGGTCCTAGTGGTCGAAAACCAAACGGTTTAACCACAGCCTTCCACCAACCCCCTTAAAATGTATATTTGGTAAGTGTTGTACAAGGTGTACGTAAATATATATTAAAGTTACATAGAGGGGAATAAAGTTTATTCTCACAATACCTCAATACAACTTACATTACACATTATATAATACAAAATTGCAGAAAAATTACATTCATATGCAAAAAAATAGGGGAGGTGAGGAGGAACATGTCTTATAAATGTGACTTTCTTAGTACATTTTTAAAGGGAAAAAAAATGCCCTTTTTTTTGGAGATATATAAGTTATAAGACATTATTTTCTGGATATATAAAAATATTTGAATCACCAATTGTGTCAAACTATCCTTTAATTCAAGATTTAATCACAACACAATAGCTTAGCACAAAGAGAATACATATCATATTTACAAAATAAAAAGTAATTTAGACAAAGAAAAAAAGTTCATCAAAATAGAGTAAAAATTTCTTAAAATAACTATTATTTTAAAATCCAAATAGATGCCTTGTGTTTTATATTTAAAAAAATATAAGTTACTTAATATTTCAATTATGCATGCAGTAGAGAACCTTCTTGAGAGAACATGTCGGCTAGAGGACACCTCTTCTATAAACACAAGGTAATAAGACCAAATCCAAATAAATAAATAGTGTGTGACGTTTCGGTAACAGCATTGTTTCCATCTTCAGACAAAAGTGCAACAACGCTGTTACCGAAACGTCACACACAATTTATTTATTTGGATTTGTTCTTATTACCTTGTGTTTATAATCTATAATCCAAATTGTGCCTTATCAACCTCTTCTATAAAAGGGCAGTTTTCATTGCCAAAATGACCTTTTTTTTTTTACCAATTAGCACCTTTCCTATAGGAGAGTTAAACACCTCTCTCTAAAGGACATTTTGGCTCATACTTTGGTTCAAAGGGTTTAGCTCATGAAGTTTCTGAGCTCAACTACTGAGCCAGATAATGTGAGAGAAACAAACTGTTGTGAGGGCTGGCTCATCAATCAAACTGAGTTTCATCCAGGAAATACCCAACCAATGTCTACTCTCTCATTGTAGTGTATCTCTCATTGTAATGTAGGACCTGTGTGAGAGAGTAACTTTCAATTTAGTATTTTCATCCCTAGTACACGTGGTATAGGCCATGATAATCATGGTGGGTAGAAGTTGATGACTGCTTTTACTGTAAGTGAACCACATATCTACACATGTGGAAAGTGCAGTTTGACTTTTTGCACTCACAAATATGCCAGAACCCCGTTTGGTTACTTACACTCACTGGTAGGAATTTTGCAAGAATCAGGGGCCATTGGAAAAATTCTTTTAGAAAAAAGTGCCTAAACAATGAAAAAGAAGATGACTAGAAGATACATAGTGGATACATAGGATTTGGTCTTATTACCTTGTGTATACATAGTAATTGTTATGTCTCTCCACCAAGACTGTGTATAGCTGATTACCTATTTACATATTGATTCTTTGTTGATTTACTTTATTGATACGTTAATCATGGCACCATGATCCAGAGGGACACTTGGAGATTTTTGTTGTTAAACAAGGTAAACTTGATAAAGAGATAGTTTCCCAATGAGAAATTAGAGAAAAGTTGGATTAAAAGTAAAAATTATAAAGACAAAACTTTAAATAAATATCAGCTATAGTAAACAATTTGCTTAAATCTAAATAGCAAAATGGATCAAAACAGCATCACGATTAGAAAAGTGATTTGTTACAGATCAGCACATTTTTGGTCAAAAGATCATTGATGAGCCAAAAACCAAGTGCTGATCCTCAGTCAGTCTGAAATATTTGATTTTATAATCTGTGGTGATCATTCGATTTGTATTTATATTATAGGCACACATATATATTTTACTTATTTAGAAGTAATCATCATATTGCTACAGCTCTTTGGAATTTTACTTATACACACATATATATAATCCAAAGAAATATTTGGTGAAAAGTTTCTGGGGAGAATATTGATCTATAAAAATAAAGGGCGCCTCTCCCATCAAAATAAATGTGTAAACTAGATGGCATCTAGCGACTTTCACCACAAACTAGTGACCTCGAGTCAGTGACAAAGCCACAACACCAGCTTCTCAATTTGTCAAAGCTGGTGTTGTTGCTTTGTCACTGACCTGAGGCCTCTAGTTTGTGGTGACGGTCAATAGATGGTGCCTATTTTGACCTTTATTTTAATGGAAGAAGTGACTTTTATAGATGAATACACAAGTTATGTGGGGGGAACAATGGAGTAAAACTAAAGTTCAACATTTTTGAGATTGGATGTTGATGGCAAGAGAAGATCCTTTCTTTTCATTTTTCCTATCTCCTTCTCCTCCTTCTACAACACACAAACAAACATTTAGATACGTGGGGGGGAGATACTTGAAAACTATTTCTATAGATGGAACCTAAACTGCCACTAACCTTTTCCCTTTTATATTATTATATTCTTAATCACTTTTTTTTAAATACACACTCATGGACAAAACTTAAGGAAGTTGTACCTTTTAGTATGTATATCAGGATTCAGACAATAACTCTGTAAGATATTTGATACACAGTGACCTTTATTGAAGATACACGAGATAACCAAGTGTGAACAAAATTGCCTCTGTCTCCTTAAAAAAAAAATATATATATATATATAGATGACCGCCGGACATCAAAGACTTTCCACTTCCTTTTTTTTTTTTTTTTTTGCTTATCCCTAGTACACGTGGTACAGGCCATGGTAATCATGGTGGGTAGTTAGCGACTGCTTTTTTACTGTAAGCGCACCACATGTCTACACATGTGAAAGCAGTTCGACTTTGCACTTACAAATGCGCCAGAGCCCTGTTTGGTTACTTGCACTCGCTGGTGGGGTTGGGATTTTGCAAGAATCGGGGGGCCATTGGAGCATTTTTTTTTTTCTTTAAACAGAAAAAAAGTGTCCAATGCGGGGATCGAACCCGGGTCGTAGTGGTCGTAAACCAAACGGTTTAACCAGCCTTCCACCGACCCCCCTCCACTTCCTTAAGGTTTTTTAATCTATTTATTATTAAGAACAAAGCATCCCCTCATCATGCAATTGAAAATTGCTGATGGTTTGTGCCATCTGTCGGAATTACTTTTTTATTTCTCTTCTTTCTCAATTCTTATTAGGGTATCAAGCCTGTAGAACTTGAGATTTCTTTTTATTTCTTAATTTAACCACCTGATCTCAGTATAATTTTTATTTTTGTACCATTTTTTTTCCTTTAGTAAAAAATTGTTATAAAAATAAACCCAACTTCACCTGATGACTGTCAACTTAAGCATTCAACTTTGTAATTAATTAGCTGAGGTGAAGAGATGGAACAGGCCGACCCAATGATGAACCTTGTGTAGGAATTCACATGGAGCATATGGTGCATGTGGAGAAAATAATATAAATTTTTCTGCACATTATACTGATAAAATTACCTTTTTCTCCTTGATCTTGAGCATCTCCTCCTTCAGTTTAGCGAGGATGGCATAGTTGGGCTGGTTGTGCTTGGCCTTGCGCTGTAGGAAGGTGATGCTGTGCTCCATGTCTTTCTTCTCCCGCACAGTCTTGCAGCTGCCCTTGCCATAGAGCTGGAGGAGGGAGCCCCAGCAGGTGATGTAAGGGTGGATGGCCTGGGGTGGGGAGATCAGTTAGCTGGCTTCACACAGGGACAACTTACCTTCAAGATAGCTTGAGAGGCTCTTTGCTTCCCGTCACGTTTGTTCTTGCAGATCACCTGGCAAGCAAACCATATAGGGTTAAAAACAAGCAGGACGAAGAAAGCTCAATGATAGGACAATCCCGGCTAGAAGACACTTCTGTATACAATTGACAGTTTTCATCACCAAAAATAATATTTAGCTGCTCACTGGTATAAGGACTGGTATTGGTGCTGAAACTAGGTGATGACATTTTGAGAGAGGGGTTCTGCTGTATTAATATAGAAAATAAACTAAGTTCTATAATAGTGCTGCCACTCACATGTCTTTATGTAATAATGAGACTACTCAGTTGGCACTTACATACCAGATGTGGTTTTGAGCCTTTACTTAGTTACCTCTGTCATCACACATGTGTGGGCATTATCCTAGTCCCAACATTTGTTCTCCTAGTTCAATCAACATTGCATTTTACCTGTATTTGATGGGATCAGGAATAGTAAACTTTGTTAATGATTGTGATTTAAGACTTTTTTTTTTTAATATGCAGCCTTTTATTTATTAAATAGGCTAAAAAGAATGTTGGGGCAAACAAGAGGTAATAAGACCAAATCCAAATATATAAATAGTGTGTGACGTTTCGGCACCATTGTTACCATCCTCAGACAAAAGTACTGAAGATGGTAACAACACTGTTGCCAAAATGTCACACTATTTATTTGGATTAGGTCTATTAGCTTGTGTTTATAATCTATAATCCAAATTGTGCCTTATCAATGTTGGGGCAAGTCTACTCCTATAGTACCAGCACATACATCCGTGAAATAGTTAAAACAAGTCCTGCAAAAAGTGTTAAAAAGTCTCTCCATCTACTGGAAAGTTATTTGGTCATCATTTGGATTCCCTTCCTTCCTCTTGAAGAAGAAGAAGGCATTACATCTTCTAAAACCTCAGGTAGCAGACAGTTTCTTCCTATACCATGCCCTTATGGAAGAAATTTCATTGACTACTTGTAGCAATAAGTAAATACAACACACAAATAATATGAAAAAACAATACAAAAGTGAAATTGTATTGGGATCAGGTTGATAAATTAAGAGAAAGGCATCTCCTGATTGTGCAACTAAAAGTTGCTGATGGCTTGCGCCATCTGTCAGAAGAAATATCAACTAATCGTTGATTTTTTTAATTATTCCAGAATTGGCAAATTGTCCTTGTACATGGTTAGCTTTTCATGATTAATCAAGAAAGGGTGTTTGTGTAGCCAATTCTGGAATAATTGAAAATCAATGAATTAGTTGTATTTATTCCAACAGATGGTGCAAGCCATCATCAACTTTTAGTTCTGAAGATCATTTGTTGGTTGGAAGTAGATTCACAGATAAAAAAACAGCCACATCAACCTATAGTTTAACACCCGACGTTTCAGTGACTTCCTATGTCACTCCCTTCAGGGGAATGACAATTGGTTAACGTGGCAGTGTTTTTTCTCTGCATCAACTTTTAGTTGTATATGACAAGGAGATGTCTTAACACAAATAATAAATAAATAAAACATTAAGAGCCAAACTTACCTTTGCAGTATGCTTGCCTACAGTCATGACAAATTCATTTTTCTGATAGTTTAGATTGGTCATCTCATATTTGACATCTGTGTTGCCCATGCCGTGGTTTCTGGAGTAAAACACACACAGGGAGAAACATGAGAATCTCTTTAAATAAATCATTGAATGAATGAAGGTGTTGAAAAAACAATACAAAAGTGAAATTGTACTGAGATCAGGTGGATAAATTAAGGCATCTCCTGATCTGGCAACTAAAAGTTACTGATGGCTTGTGCCACCATTATTCCAGAATTGGCCAAATGTATTTTAGCCATTTTTTTTTTAAGATTGAGATATAATAGAAAATTAAATGAATGGTATTCCCTGTGATCACTTATGGATGTCAAAGATGAACTCTCAGTGAAGAAGAAAAAAAAAAAGACTTGAAGTTTTTGTTGTAATGTGGGTGTGGAAGCTACTCAGAGTGCCATGAACAGATAAATGGTCAAATATTTCAATTTTAAATGAAATTAATCCTGGTAGATCCATAGAATCCCAAATATGTAAAAACTGACCTACTTCGGACATATAATGAGGGCAAACGGTTTAGAAAAGATGTTGTTGGGCAAAAATTGAAGGAAGAGTGTAAGATCTGGAATGAGCTGGTTAGAAAGGGCCAAGAAAACTACCGAAAGGTCACTAGATGAGCTGCGAGTGCTGGTCACTAACAGGTCAAATTGGATAATTTTGTCCATATGGTCACCAAAAGTCAACTTGATGGATGCTAACGACAATAAACATAATAGAAAAATAGATTTAAGAAAAAAAAAGAAGGAATAGGAGTGTTCACCTCTTGAGGCATTCCAACAAGATCTGGTACGGCGTAGGTTGCCCTGTGCGGGTGCACAGCTCAGCAACTCTTACATCTTCTACTTGGATCTGGTCAAAGAACTGTGCACACAATCTACTTGGTAATGGTTTATGGTACTGGTCCTGATAATCTTGGTAGGTATGGGGGGTTTCAATCGCTTATATTTAATGCAAAGTAGACCTCATGTTTACATATTTATAAAAGGCTTTTCATGTTAATTAAAGAAAAGGGTATATTGGCAAAAAATACAGAAATAACAAATTCTGTTGATTTTTCCCAATAAATAGATAACCATCAACAATATTTAGTTGCATGCATCGGAGATTTTCTCATTGTAAATGTGAAAACAATTTACTTTTCACTTACAACTTTTTTCACTTACAAGGTGTGAGGTTGTACTTACATATGAGAGAATTGGGATAACTAAACCCAACTGGTCCAACAAACCTGGCCAACTGAAGGTAATCATTCTTCCACACCAAGATGCTACAGGGCTGAATAGGCTCAGATCATATCTCTCAGAGATGCAATATTAATATCACACAATAATAACTATTATTAAAATCACAATAATTATAATTATTTTTATTACTTAATCATTGTTTAATATCCCCCCTCCCTCAACCAATTTCAGATCATTTATTGTTTATAGCCTGAACTAATTTCAACTTTTTTTATTGTTTAACCTCAACCAATTTCAACTTAATCATTGTTGACCCCAAATTGAGGTAAGAGAGGTACCAACATAATTCTTTCTCCAATAAAAGTCGGCAAATGCTTAACAACGAACTAAATAATTTGAGGCACTCACATCAATTTCATGATTCAGTCTTGGGTTCGGGGGTTTCTTAGGGTCCAGGTTGATGTCCTTCATCTCAGGGATGAGGGTCTCAATGGTGACTCGTGCTGGACACAGCGTCTTTGGTTAATTCCATAAGATGTGTTTCTTGGGGATAAACCAAGTTCCTCAACTAAATCAAGATTATAAATTCAGATCAATTGGTTTTTGAGGCAATCCAAAGTTGAACGCCTTTCTGTATTCTTTGAATGTGCAATTAATATTTTTAACATATAAAAATGTTTTTAAAATTCAAAAAATAAATTTTGTTTTCAGAAATTTGAACTTTTTTTGACGCATATGATTCTTTTTTTAACTAAAATAATTTTTTATTGCCCTTACTGCAATGATAAACTGGTGAAACTGCTGGGAGGGTTCACCACTGATGAGCCAGGCTCTCCCACTAATTTATCATTGAAGTAAGGGCAGTAGAAAATTGTTTGATTTTAAAAGAATGATTCATGTCAAAAATAGTTTCAATTTCTGATAACAGCGCTAATGCATCAAATTCTGTTGTGTAGAAAAATATAAATGTCGGGATGACAAGGAATCTCATTTTGTCCTAAACAATTACACCTCTTATATCATCACATAAAAGAGCAAGCAGAGACAACTAGAGGAATAAGGGGGTCGGTGGAAGGATGGTCTAAACCGTTGGTTTTCGACCACTAAGACCCGGGATCGAATCCTGCATTGGGCACTTTTTTTCTGATTTAAAAAATGCTCTAATGGCCCCCGATTCTTGCAAAAGTCCAACCCCACCAGTGAGTGCAAGTAACCAAACGGGGCTCTGGCACATTTGTAAGTGCAAAGTCTAACTGCTTTTCACATGTGTAGACATGGGGTGTACTTACAGTAAAAGCAGTCGCCTACTTCTACCCACCATGATTATCATGGCCTGTACCATGTGTGTACTAGGGATAAGCAAAAAAAAACTAGAGGAATAAATTTAATACCATGTGAATAATAAATCAATAATAAGTCACAAACTTGGCCTTAAATATCCATTTCTTGATTTCTCTGGGAAACCTCTGGGACCAAATTTTGGTCGTAGAGGTACAGCCTGCGCCACACTGACGAAGACCAACAGCCCCTAATGCGTACGTGGTTGGCATTTCTTAATTTATCAAGAAATTGGTTTGGCCAAATATCACGGAACAAGTTAAATAAATGTTTAGTTTATTTTTGTTCCACTAGATGGCGCTCTGCCATCTAAAAAGCTCATGTGAGCGCGGTCAAAATATGCCTTTTTTTTTTTTTTTTATATATATATCAATGTATGTGTTAACTGAGCATATTAAGAAAAATAGAGTAATTTTGTCTCTCTGTTTAAAGAGGATTTTCTTCACCACTATTCACTCTTTCATAACAGTAACACACTTAGAGTACAACTACCTCTCTGGACAACACCTAGTGGCAGAATCAAATTTTCCATTAGGGAGAGGTGTTTTTTTTTTTATATAGGAGAGCCAGATAATAGGTAAAATTGGTCACTTTTGTCTATGACAACTGTCCTTTGTAGGTGTCCACTAGTTGGAGTGGCCACTCAATGAAGTTCTACTGTTATAAAAAGATAAAAAAAAAAGATTATTTTTAAAAGAAAAAAACCTTTTGTAATAAATTACTTTATTATAATACAACTTAAGCTTTTGAGCTCTCGCTTTTCAATGGGCAAAATTGTATCTGAGAGTGGGAGGGCGATATTTACATATAGTGGCTATTTATACTAGATTTGGGATGTGACAGAATTACTCTGGGATATCTCCTGTTGATACTGTTCTTATTGAGGGATTCAAGGATTTCTGACTTGGACGGTATGTTACAGTAGTGGCTGGTAGGACTTTCTAGATTGAATGTATGGTCTGTGACATTCTGGTATATGAGTAATCTTGGTTTTTATATTGTAGATATGTTCTTTTATTCTGGTTTCTATTTTCCTGCTGGTTTCGTCAACATAAATGGATTGGCAATTTAGACTTGATATAGAATATATTGTATTTTTCTTCTGCAGGGGATTCTGATTTATAGATGGTGTAGTGTGATGGGATTTCTGAGAATGTTTCCTATTGTTATTGGGCTGCAGAAGATAAATGTTATGCCAAATTTCTTCAGCTCTAGTGCTATTATTTCAATTTTTGGTGAATAATCTATGTAGCAATTGGATCTAAAATTCGGCTGGGTTCTCTGTTGGGAAGGAATATAAGTGTATTTATGGGGATAAAAGCCGGTAGATATCCAAAATTTCCAAGATTTCTGTGTAGATGTTATTCTCTGTTCTATTTCTTTAAACTTGGGAAGGAAGAACAATGAGTAAATAAAGGTTCAGTTAGTTTTTACAACAGTTATTTTGTAAGATATGGGACTATCAGAATTGAAGGGGACATACGGAAGTTTTACACTATTCTTATAATAAACGGTGGTATACTGTATTATAATTTTATGGTCCCAAATTTTAAGCCTCTTTTATTTTCTCAGCAGTTATAACAATATAAAATCTATCGATCTCAAGTTATATTGTTATAGCAAGGTTTAACAGTATATAGAAATGAGAATAGGGGGAAGCAAAAAAAAAAAGGAAAAATTTTACCTGCTTCCGATTTGGCTTGCTTTTTACTGCTTCCGTAACCAGATCCATATTTTGTATCGTTGATGATCACTGTTGACATGAATGGAGTTGCAGAATTCTCTAGAACAACAAGACCACCAAATGTTGCAAACCAACAAGACCAAATGAAAATACAACTAGGTATTATATGTTGTTGTTGTTGTGTTTCTTATCCCCTTGTGTAAAGATTACACGAATTCCATGGGGTATTATATAGTCAATTTAACAGGTTCTCTCAACAGGTTGAGTGGGATGGGGATTTAACAAGGTCATCTAAAGTATGTAAGAAGTTTCCAAAGGGAGGATTTAGTGCAAGCCATTATTTTTGGACTTCCTGTGGTTCTGCCTCCTTTATCCCAGTAAATAGGGAAGATTGAATCACAAGGTAATAACACCAAATCTAAATAAATAAATACTGTGTGATGTTTCAGTAACAGTATGTTACCATCATCAGGCAAAAGTATTGAACGAATTATCTGATGTTGATAACAATACTATTACTGAAACGTAACACACTATTTATTTATTTAGATTTGGTCTAATTACCTTGTAGTTCTAAAATTATTTGAATGTACATATTACCATTTTTTGAAAAATGCTTCAAACTCTAAAAAATCAAAAGAAGAAAAAATCAAAGCTAGGAAGTTAGCTGACCACAGAAGTTATACTTACCCAATTCTTTAAAAGCAAACCTCGGCTGCATTCGCAAGGCATGTTGCACATACTCATGGAGAATACAGACATATGACTTCCCTGCGGGGTTCATGACAAACTCTGAAAGAACACAAAGTTTGGAGATTAAGAAAAATATATTACATTGTTGATATATGACCTTTTTTAAACTGTAAATATAAACTTTTTTTAAATCTAAGAATATGAAAGGCTTTGGAAGGCGGATGAATATTTCAGAAATGGGAACTTCCACTTGTGCCAAAAAACAAAGAAATGGATTTTCACACAAGAGTTCATGTAATAGACATCAGTCTCTTTTTGTGTTGTTTTTCTTGCTTCCCTCATTCTCTTTCTTATTTTTTTTTTCTTTCTTTTTTTTTTTCTTTTTCTTCTGTCTATATCGTTGTTTCCTTTGTCTCACTGCTTTGTTCTTATGCATACCTCTGGTGAATCCTGTATAGGGTCAGTGACCCTAAATAAAGGCTTTTTGTTGTTGTTGTTGTTGTAATTAAAGATAATATATCAGTGATATATTATTACTTTACTCTGTTTTGATCATCTTGTTTTTATCATCATCTTGTAGACAACAACTTGTTCGAGATAATGAGCACGTGTGCAAGAATTGTAAAAAGAATAAAATAATTATAGTAGCATAAAAATGGTGTATCTTTCATTTATCTTTAAATATATATAAAGTGCAATTTATTATAAAATAATTTTCACCATTAATATTCAACATTTAATAGAAACGTATCAAATGGCGACGAAGAATTAATGTAAGTATGGCCACCACTAATTCAAATTATCCAAGGTTTCGTGAAGGTGAAGATCTAAATTGTTATTTGGAACAATTAGAAGAATGTTTTAAATTGAACAAAACATTAGAAGCAGACAAAGTATCTGTGTTATTAACGTCTATTGATGTTAATGTTTATAAGACTTTGCGTGATTTGTTGGTACCCAGTAGGCCAAGTGACCTTAAATATAAAGATTTAGTAGAGGTTTTAACCAACCATTTATATCCAATAAAAAATAAGCACTATGAAAGATATTTATTTCACAAGATTGTACAAAAAGAAAATGAGCCTGTGGGAAAATTTGTTTTGAGGTTTAAATCTCAGGCAGACAAGTGCAAATTTACTGACATAAATGAAAATTTGTGTGACCAATTTGTAAGTGGTTGCTACGAGGAAGCTACGCTTAAAAGGCTGCTAAGTGAACCTTTTTTAACGTTTGATAGTGCAATAAATATTGCAAATTCTGTAGAGGCAGCGAAGTCACAAGTAAATTTGATGAAAAATCCTGGTCATGATATTGATAAGTTGAAAGCCAGATCTAATAATTTTAAATTCCCATGCAAATACAATAATCCTTGCAAAATTTGTGGAAAGTCTAACCACGATACGAAGTTATGCAAATTTAAAAATGCTCAATGTTATATTTGCAATAAGAAAGGGCACATTGCTCCAGTATGTTGGAATAAAAAATCGGCCCAAAATTCTGGAATGAATAAACCCAATCTGAATAAATTGAATACTATTCAGTGCAACACATTAGAAAACGCACCAAAAATATTGGTAAATGTTAAAATTGAAGATGCAGACACTATAATGGAGGTTGACACTGGTGCAGACATGTCTGTAGTTTCAAAGAAATTTTTTCTTACAAATCTCAAAAATGTCACTCTAGAGAAATACAGTGGACATTTGAAAAGTTTTTCGGGAAATTTGATTCCAGTTTTTGGAAAATGCTTGGTAAATGTTAGTTACAAAAACTATCAGGAAAAACTACCTCTAATTGTGACAGGCCAGTTTAATAACCAAACGCCGTTACTGGGCAGAAATTGGATAAGAATTTTAAAAGTTGATTGGCCTAATTGCATTTTTGATATCTGTAATAATATAAATGTAATTTCAAATTTAGAACTGTTTTTAGAAGCATATAAAAGAGTATTTGAAAATAAAGATTTACCAATTCAGGGCATTAAAGGTTCAATATCATTGAGACCAAATGCAAAGCCCAAATTTTTTAAATTTAGACCAGTACCCTTTTCCATTAAACTAGACAAGACAGACTCGAACAAAGTCAAATAATTGAAAAGGTTAATGCTAGTGATTGGTCTACGCCTTTAGTAACGGTAATAAAGTCAAATGGAGAACTACGTTTGTGTGGTGATTTTAAAAATACTTTGAATAATTGCATTGAAGATGAGAAATATCCGTTACCTACTATAGAAACTATGTTGGGAAATCTAGGAGGAAACAAGATTTTTACCAAATTGGATCTCTCCTCCGCATATCATCAAATTGAAATGGATGAAGCATCAAAAAATCTGCTAGTGGTATCTACCCATAGAGGACTTTACCGATATAATAGATTGCCTTTTGGCATCAGTCCAGCTTCAGCCATTTTCCAGAGGTGTATGGACAGCCTTTTTCATGATGTTCCCAACACGGTGATATACTTAGATGATATTTTCATTGGTTCTAAAGATGAACAAGAACATTACAGAATTTTAAAAATGATCTTCGATAAATTGAAAGGGCTAAATTTCACCCTTAATAAAGAAAAATGCTTATTTTAAAAAAAAGACATTTGTTTTCTAGGTCATATTATAAATGAAGATGGTGTTAGACCAGATTCAAAGAAATTGGAAGCATTAGAAAGGTGTAAAAAGCCTTTCGACAAAACATCATTGAAGAGTTTTCTAGGGATATTGAGCTTCTATTCAAAATACATACCTAATATGTCAACCTTGGCTGGTCCTCTTTATCAACTACTAAAGAAGGACAATCGTTGGAAATGGTCTAGCCAATGCGAAAAGGCTTTTCTGAATTTGAAGTTAACTCTATTAAATTCCCAGGCGCTTATTCACTATTCAATGAAGCTTCCATTAACTTTAACCTGCGATGCATCTGCCTATGGCATAAGTGGGGTCTTGTGTCATATTGTGGAAGGGGAAGAGAAGCCAATCACCTTTGTTTCCAGAACATTGTCAAGTGCAGAAGCCAAATACTCTCAGACTGAGAAAGAAGCACTTGCTATTGTGTTTGCAACTTCCAAACTGAGACAATACTTGTTTGGGAGAAAATTTGTGTTAAAGAGTGATCATAAAGCTTTAACGACTGTTTTTGGAAACAAAAGACTTCTTCCGCCATTAATTGCAAATCGCTTGCATAGGTGGGCTTTAGAGTTGTCAAATTTCGATTTCGATATTAGATATACAAATAAAGATACCATGCTCTGTGCGGATGCATTTTCAAGACTTCCACTTGAGGAAATAAATTCAAGGGAAGACAACATTGATTTGGTGACACATGATATATCATTTTTAAATGTAACTCCATTGGACCACCTCATTATTGAAGAAGAAACCAATAAAGATCCGGTTTTAAATAAGCTCAAGGGATATCTATTAGAAGACCCTCAGTTAGCAAAAAAGGATGAAACAATGAAACCATTCCTTTCAAAATTGGAAAATTTTTCTGTACTGCAGGGATGCATTTTTGTTGATTCTAGGGCAGTGATTCCAAGAACCTGTCAAGATCAAATGTTGAAGTTATTTCATCAAGGTCATATAGGAATCAATCGCATGAAATCTCTAGCCAGATCTTCGGTTTGGTGGCCAAAAATGGATAGTCAAATTGAAGAGTTTGTGAAGGAATGTTCTCCCTGTATGCATCATCAGACAGCTCCTCCTGCTGAGAACACACCTTGGCCCAGGACTAACCAACCGTGGCAACGAGTTCATGTTGACCATTTCTATTTCAGAGGTGATTGTTATTTATTGGTAGTAGATGCAAATTCAAATTGGATTGAAGTATTCCCAGTTAGAGGTACTACTTCGCAAGAAAATATTAAGCTTCTACGGGAGTGTTTCGCCAGGTATGGATTACCGCAATGCTTAGTGTCTGACAATGGCCCCCCCTTCAATTCGCTTGAATTTAAGGAGTTCTTACGGAAAAATAATGTATACCACTTAACCTCGCCAGCATATAATCCCTCGTCTAACGGAATTGCTGAAGTTTCGGTAAGAATAATAAAAAAATCTCTGGAAAAGTCGTTAGAGGAATCTCCAAACTCAAATATGGACTGTATTTTACAAAATGTTCTGTTTAATTATAGAAATACGCCTACCTCTTTAGATAAGCCTCCTGTAGAACGTCTCCTAAGTTATGTGCCTAGAACATTTGTAAATTGCTTGAACTCTGAATTTATCCAGAGGACTTTTGGGAGGAATGAGTGTGGAAGGCGACATTTTCAAGTAGGAGATAAAGTGCTGTTTACAAGAGTAATACAAAATAGGCGCAAATGGTTCAAGGCCCAGGTGATACGACGACTAGGTTACAATGTTTATCTAGTAAAGAACCTAAAAGGCACATTTAAAGTGCATGTCAATCAGATGAGGACAGGTTCAGATACCAAATATGCTGAAGATTCTGATTGGACCTTGGACAACGCTGGAGCAGGACCTCACCGACTGGAACAAGACCCTCAAATTTCCACGTCACCTCCGCCTAGGAGATCCACCCGACCTCGATGCCCTCCTTGCCGGTTTTCTCCAACTATGTACAATATAAGGAAGGAGGAATGATCTGTTTTGTTTAAAGATAATATATCAGTGATATATTATTACTCTACTCTGTTTTGATCATCTTGTTTTTATCATCATCTTGTAGACAACAACTTGTTCGATATAATGAGCACGGTGTGCAAGAATTGTAAAAAGAATAAAATAATTATAGTGGAATAAAAATGGTGTATCTTTCATTTATCTTTAAATATATATAAAGTGCAATTTATTATAAAATAATTTTCACTATTAATATTCAACATTTAATAGAAATGTATCAGTAATAGACATCAGCTATTCCAAGTTGGGAATGACCAGTAAAAATTTTTTTTAAAACTTGGTAAGATTTACATGACATATGCACTGTTGAATCTGTGGCCACTGGACATGCGTCGGACCTGAAGGCTGTTGTTGGGTTCTGCGCTGCCTGGAGTATAGGAGCTCCATCTATGCTTCCTTCCTGTGGTTAATCTGTATAAGACCAGTGGTCTTAATAAAGTTGTATGTGTAAATAGATTTATCTCTCTTGGATTAAGAAAAGATTATTCAAAAACTAATTCAATGAGACTAAACTTGTCATTTTCCCTAAGAACAAACAATTTGGCAAAACCTTACACCCAAGCAAAAACATAAGAATCTCCTAGGGAGGTGTGATGTAGAAATTGTTGATTTTTGCCAACCCCAGCCCTGGAGTCAAAACCCAATAGAGCACATTTTGATTAGGTACAATTTAGATTATAGATTAGAAACATAAGGTAATAAGACCAAATCCAAATAAATAAATAGTATGTGACGTGTCGGTAACATCATTGTTATCATCATTAGATAAAAGTACTGAATGAGAAAAAATATCACAGCATGTTAACAATACTATTTTTCAAAAATGTGATATTTTTTCTTATTCAGTACTTTTGTCTGATAATGGTAACAATGTTGTTACCAAAACGTCACACTCCATTATTTTATTTGAATTTAGTTTTATTACCTTGTAGTTATTATTCAATACATTGCCGAGGATTTTACTTCTCAGAATTAACAAGAACATAATCTCCAGTGACCAGACAATGAGACCCCCCCCCAAGGTTACCACCCAGGAGCAAATATACCAACCCAGATTTTCATGGAAATTGACTTCCTACTTTAAACTCACCTTTCCTGACTGAACTTGAACCTGAGACTTTATCTTGTGGGACCTGGATGGGGATGGTGATGAGCTTGGTTCCTTCTGGCTGCAACACCAGGTTCCAAACAACACTTTAGGAAGACGTGAAAAACAGTACAAAAGTGAAATTGTACTGGGATTAGGGTGATAAATAAAGGAAAAGGCATCTCCTGATCGTGTAACTGAAATTTGATGATGGTTGATGCCATCTGTCGGAATAAATATCAAATGATCATTGATTTTTTTAACCCTTAACTGGACGGGTTGGGTAGATTCTGCCCATGCATAAATTTAATATAGGAAAAAAAA
This sequence comes from Cordylochernes scorpioides, assembly GCA_030710605.1. Lineage (NCBI taxonomy): Eukaryota > Metazoa > Arthropoda > Arachnida > Pseudoscorpiones > Chernetidae > Cordylochernes > Cordylochernes scorpioides. The sequence goes on along the minus strand of CP092882.1, from coordinate 20,083,324 downwards.
AATATTTTTCGTTTACCTAGAGCTACCAGCTTTCATGTATTCTAATTTTACAGTGATACAAACATTTTCCATCCATCGTTTATAAATTTCAGTTTTGGGAGGGGGGTTAAATTTGCATGTGTGGGCGGATTCCGCCCAGCCCGTCCAGAAACGTGAGAATTTTTCGTGTCAGTGTTAGCTCGTGGCTCATACTTGAGTCTCTATCTTCCGCTATTTTTAGCTTCCTTTTATAAAATAACACTTCATTCTTTGGATAAGTAGAATAATCAATCAAGTCAACAGAGAGAACTATCCCTGCCAACCCAAAATATATATGTTTTATAGATTAGTCGACCAACACACACCACACACACTTTGGAAGAAATATTCCAGCAGACAATTGATTCACTTCAGTAGAATTAGTTGATAAGTTGAAAGAACATGGCCTTACATATATAGGAACGATGAGAAAGAACAAACTTTAGATTCACCAAAATTTCAACCGCACCCTAATAGAGAATCAGGAACCTCTATTTTTGGTTTCTCTGGAACAATCACTTTAGTCTCCTATGTTCCAAAAAGAAAAAAGAAAATCGGTAATCAGATTGATAAAAAAAGGTAAAAAAAGAAAGGAGTCATTTTATTGTTGATCTTGGGAGAGCATTGACTGATGAACACCTGACCACACGTAATCTCAATTATCTCCCACTGGAATTACAGACGACAATTCAAGAAGAATGATGGTTCAAGTAAACCAAGTGAAACTACGATGCCACAACAATCTGATACTCCAAAAAGGTGCTACAAATTTCCATCAAAAAGCGCAGTAAAAAATAAAAACGCTTTGCTCTGTATGTCAACTAAGCGTTTGCAATAACATTTCTTTATAATTTTTGAAAAATGTAAATAGATTATATTCAGAATTTTTAAAAGTCAAAATCTGTATATTAACTATATATTAATAAAATATTTTTTAAAATATTGATTTCAATCATTATTTGGCGCTTATTTCATAAAGTTACATATGTGGGTTGAATCTACCCAACCCGTCCAGTTACGTTAGAAAAATCCACCCGTCCAGTTAAGGGTTAATTATTCCAGATTCCATCCCATTCTTGACTAATCAAAAAAAGCTAACTACATACGCGTACCCTAACCAGATACAGCTTGCACCACGCTAATGAGGGACAACAGCCTGAAACACATCAGCAAGCCATCACAAGCCATCAGCAACTTTTAGTTGCATGATCAGGAGATGCTTTTTCTTACTTTTGTAAAAATTTTGGTGGCACATTCTCAGAAACCTGCTTCCATTGACCATGGATAGATTTTGCTAGGTATAGGTAAACATGAAGGTTAGCCTTGGATCTTGCATGTGGTTCTTTTATCTTAAATCATTTTTAGTGGTCACTGGTCATTGACAGAGATGAATAGGAGACTCCTTATATAGTTGACCCTCTATGAGAGGACACTCTTGCTAAAGAATACTTCTCTACAAAGGATAGTTTACATTTCCAAAATTACCATTTTTACTATTTAGCAACTCTCCGGTTAGAGGACACCTCACTCTAAAGGACACTTTGGCTGTGTTGTTGTTGTTTCTTATCCCCTTGTGCAAAGATGACACAGATTCTATGAGTCCACGAGTATGTTACTCAAGCTGTTTGATGATAAGCAGCGGCCTCTCATAAAGGTCTTGTTTAGTGAAATAGACAGCACCAAACAACACTAACAAGATTTAGAACAGACCATCTCAAGCCATTGAAGATAGAAAATAATAACAAAATCTACCCCACTTGCCCAAAATGTAGCTTGGCACCTGCAGCTCCAGAACACATTTTGGCTTGCATTAGATACACTAAACAGGGCCTTTGGGAGAGGCTGCTGCTAAATATCAAGCAGCTTGAAGAGCATAGATTCATGGAATTCGTGTAATCTTTGCACAAGGGGATAAGAAAACAACAGCTGTGCTTAGGTGGGATCCTAAAGTTGTTATTTATTTTTTATTTGGCTACTGTGTCTATTTCTTTAAAAGCAAGTTTATTATTACACAGCAACTTTAGCTCTACAATTAGGTCCTTTACAGGGAGGTTGTAACTTTTTAATTGAATTAGGCTTACAATGATAAGTTTAATATTAATTTATGCCTAACTGACTTTGTCCTTATTGTTTGTGGAAGAGCATTGCTCGAAGCAAATATTTAAATGTAATTCTACTGTCCTAAAAGCTTATCTCCATAGTTTGCTTAAATACCATTTCTGAGATTCCACCCTTCAGTGTAGCATATATAAGCAGAATTGTCCAAATACAGTACTAGAGCTCTAAAAGAAGTGGTCTGGTAGATTGGACAAAACCACTGGGAGGGTTCACCACTGATGAGCCAAGTTCTCCCAAAATTTTTCCATCGCAGTATAGACAGTAAAGTTTATTTTATGTATAAAGAAACATTCATGCTTTAATGCCTTATTTCTTATACAATGATACATTTATTTTTGGTTTTATCAGATCCACTCACAGGAGACACCAGTGTATTTCAAAAGTTGGCCATCACTCACCAAGGTGGGTCTGTGTATCTGCTTCATGACGTTGTGATGTTTCCTCCGGCCAGCCCAAGAACTGTCATCATCCAGTTACACAAATAGTGTTGTGGGGGGAGGGGGGACGGTCAACTTACGCAAATCTACGGACAGTGATGGTCTCAAACTCAAATAACTTGCTGCAGTAGTCGTGGACAGCTTGGCAATCTACATACACCCATACATCATTTGAATATTGGGATACAATTATAGTCAAACCTCTTTTGATTCAATGCCCCTAAGGGATAGGTGTTTCCTGTTGAATTAAAGTCAATGTTGTATTTAGCCAGTTAAAGTAGTCAATCTGATATAAGGCATAATTTGGAATATAGATTGGGGGGTCGGTGGAAGGATGGTCTAAACCGTTGGTTTTCGACCGCTACGACCAGGGTTCAATTCTCGCATTGGGCACTTTTTTCTGATTAAAAAAAAAAAAAATTTTTTTTAAATGCTCCAATGGCCCCCGATTCTTGCAAAAGTCCAACCCCACCAGCGAGTGCAAGTAACCAAACGGGGATCTGGCACATTTGTATGTGCAAAGTCGAACTGCTTTTCACATGTGTAGACATGTGGTGCACTTACAGTAAAAAAGCAGTCGCATACTTCTACCTACCATGATTATCATGGCCTGTACCACGTGTACTAGGGATAAGAAAAAAAAAAGCATATAGATTACAAACCCAAGGTAATAAGACCAAATCCAATTTTGCAGCATATGTGTGCAAAATAGGGAAACTAGATGCAATTTTAGAAACTTATAACACTTCGGAATTTAATTATAAAGCAATAACGCGCCATCATTATATTAGAAATGAAAGCATTAAAGCATGAATGTTTCTTTTACACATAAAAAAAACTTCTACTTTCTTGACTGCGATGAAAGTGATTCACCACTGATGAGCCAAAAACCCTCCCAATAATTTTTCATCGCAGTAGGGACAGTAGAAGTTCATTTTATGTGTAAAATAAACATTTGTATTATAATTTTTTCAGTTCTTATACACTTCAGGATTTGCCTTTTATTCTTGCTAAGGGCCAATGCTCATCTTTTCTGTAACATTTCACAACTTTGTTTCCTTTCGCAATCAATCCACATAACAGATGATTTGCCCTGATATGCTTCCTCAAAATCTGTACAAAGTTTCTGGTATTTAAAAATAACTTTATAAAAGACTTGGTTATAGTTGGAGTCAATTATAAAACCCCAAGGCTGTAGATTATTATATTTTCTGTGAGACATACACAAAGACAGAAATTATTCAAAACTCTCTTACCGAGTGAATTTTCTTTTTTACTTTCTTGTAGAGATTCTATTTTGGCTGATGGAATTTTGGGAAGATTCTGGGAGGGTTCGTTTTCTTTTTCTTTCCCTGTTTCGTCCTTCTTCTTCAGTTTGTCCAGCTCCCTGCGGTAATTCAGACATGGGACCGCTGACACCGGGATTTCATGTTTCTACCACACACAGCCATCAGTGTTTTTTTACAAGAGGTAAATTTGCATGTCCTCTATAAGTACTGGAGGGTTTTAAGAAATGCCATTTGGCCTCAATCCCAATGAATAGAAAACCCCTATTTGTACCTCCTAGTGTGAGTACAACTCTGGTAGAGGGCAAGTGACGTCCTAATGGAATGGCTAACATAAAGGGGGACTGAGTGAAAGCTGGGATAAGATTTTGACTTCATTCTTGCAATGAAGAAGGACAGTCTCTTATACTTGGGAGGAGAAATCGTCCTAAAAGGCGGAAGAGCCAAATACATTTGGCCAATGGAAGTGGACACTGGCAAACCACTTCTGTATCAAACACTGCTGAGAAAACATTAAAAACTAAATATTTTATCAACATTTAACTACAATGGCTGCCGCGCAGGATAATAAGAGCTGCGTTCAAAATTAAGGCATCTATCTTGTCTGAAAAATAAAACCAACTTCAAAAAATCCATAAAATTAAACTTGGAATTTAATCAGTGAGACAGAAAAGTCCCAGAAATAGATGACATTCCAATAGAGTTAATAAAAACAGCAGGAGAGGAGGCCCTAATCACAGAACTATGTCAGGACATATGGGAGTGTGGGAAATGGCCAACTGAATGGGGAAGAAAAAATCAATATTTCAACCTAACCCCAAAAAAGGAAACCTAAAAATTTGCAACTACAGAACTTATCCCACACACACAAGTAAAATACTTCTCAAAATAATATAGAAAAAAATGGAACACCCCATTTAAATAGAAAATTCCCACCAGAAAAAAGCAGGTTTCAGATAAGGTAGAGGGACAGAGAGATCAAATAGCAAACCTAAGCTGGATAATGGAAAGACATAAAGAAAGGAAACACATTAAAACAATAATAAACAATAAGAGGAGCTTCTTGTGTAAATTTCTTTATTACCGCAAGCTTTCGAACAGAACGTTCTTCAACGGGCGTGGATTTTACTATCCACGCCCGTTGAAGAACGTTCTGTTCGAAAGCTTGCGGTAATAAAGAAATTTACACAAGAAGCTCCTCTTATTGTTTACTAGCGGACGTACCCGGCTTCGCCCGGGTTTTACCCGAGTAAAAGTTTGTCTAACGAATCTCTCGATAAAGTCAACATTTTTTTCCCGGTCCCTTGAAAAATACTCGATAAGTTGAATAAAATCAATATTAATTGGTTCCCTCGGTAATTGGAAGTTAAAGGAATAGTATCTTGCCTTGGAATTGTATCATTATTCTTGTATGGATGTACCCGGCTTCAACCGGGTTTTACCCGAGTAAAGGTTTGTTTAACGAATCTCTCGATAAAGTGAACATTTTTTCCCGGTCCCTTGAAAAATACTCGATAAGTTGAATAAAATCAATATTAATTGGTTCCCTCGGTAATTGGAAGTTAAAGGAATAGTATCTTGCCTTGGAATTGTATCATTATTCTTGTATGGATGTACCCGGCTTCGCCCGGGTTTTACCCGAGTAAAGGTTTGTTTAACGAATCTCTCGAGAACATTTTTTCCCGGTCCCTTGGAAAATACTCGATAAGTTGAATAAAATCAATATTAATTGGTTCCCTCGGTAATTGGAAGTTAAAGGAATAGTATCTTCGCCTTGGAATTGTATCATTATTCTTTTGTAAATAGACAAAAGAATTGCTATAAATTATTAAATAAAAACAAACGATAGCAATGCGTCTCTTTATACATAAAATTTTTAATATGCTAGCTTTCAGATCTTATCGATCCTTCAACAGGCCAAGCTGTAAATTGAGAGAAAGAATATATATATAAATGTAAAATATTATTTATATACACCAACGAAGATAGAGAATAAAATATAAAATAAAATAAATATAAACACATTTCACGAGTTCACGTTTTCTCGTGGCCAGGCTGCTGTTGTTTCATCTCTGTCCAAAGCTCAGTTTGTTTTCTTTTATAGTCAATTGGTCCTTTTATTCTAATGGCTGGGCTGTTTTTGAATGAGTGGTTTTTATTTAATCATTATTCTTGTCACAAATAAATTGTCGTGTCATCCTGAGATAATCTTACTTTTGATAAATAATATTTAAGATAACAAACTTAGTGATAAGAAAACTTGTTATCATCGTCACAATGGGGGCGCTGCTTGCGAGTTAAATCTACAAATCTGCAAATAACTCTAAGGATATTCAAGATATTCATGAAATTATTTTTCAAAAACCTTCCCGGTGATATACCTAATAATATCCCAAAATTTCACGGCGATTGGATGTATGGTTTTTGAATCTATAGAGTACAGACAGACAGACATTCAATTTTATATATATAATTTTATATATATATAAAATTGAATGTCTGTCTGTCTGTTTGTTTGTTTGTTTTTTTGTACTCTATAGATTCAAAAACCATACATCCAATCGCCGTGAAATTTTGGGATATTATTAGGTATATCACCGGGAAGGTTTTTGAAAAATAATTTCATGAATATCATGAATATCCTTAGAGTTATTTGCAGATTTGTAGATTTAACTCGCAAGCAACGCCCCCATTGTGACGATGATAACAAATTTTCTTATCACTAAGTTTGTTATCTTAAATATTATTTATCAAAAGTAAGATTATCTCAGGATGACACGGCAATGTGACACAGGAGTAAATATAATATAAAAAGCCAACAATGAAGAATGAATGTAAGATAAAAACCAACAATGAAGAGTAAATATAATATAAAAAGCCAACAATGAAGAGTGAATGTAAGATAAAAAGCCAACAATGAAGAGTAAATGTAATATAAAAAGCCAACAGAGTGAATGTAAGATAAAAAGCCAACAGAGTGAATGTAAGATAAAAAGCCAACAATGAAGAATGAATGTAAGATAAAAAGCCAACAATGAAGAGTGAATGTAATATAAAAAGCCAACAATGAAGAATGAATGTAAGATAAAAAGCCAACAATGAAGAGTGAATGTAAGATAAAAAGCCAACAATGAAGAGTAATGTAATATAAAAAGCCAACAATGAAGAATGAATGTAAGATAAAAGCCAACAAAGAAGAGTAAATATAATATAAAAAGCCAACAATGAAGAGTGAATGTAAGATAAAAAGCCAACAATGAAGAGTAAATGTAATATAAAAAGCCAACAGAGTGAATGTAAGATAAAAAGCCAACAATGAAGAGTGAATGTAATATAAAAAGCCAACAATGAAGAATGAATGTAAGATAAAAAGCCAACAATGAAGAGTGAATGTAATATAAAAAGCCAACAATGAAGAGGGAATGTAATATTAAAAGCAACAATGAAGAATGAATGTAAGATAAAAAGCCAACAATGAAGAATGAATGTAAGATAAAAAGCCAACAATGAAGAATGAATGTAAGATAAAAAGCCAACAATGAAGAGTGAATGTAATATTAAAAGCCAACAATGAAGAATGAATGTAAGATAAAAAGCCAACAATGAAGAGTGAATGTAAGATAAAAAGCCAACAATGAAGAGTAAATGTAATATAAAAAGCCAACAATGAAGAATGAATGTAAGATAAAAAGCCAACAGTGAAGAGTAAATATAATATAAAAAGCCAACAATGAAGAGTGAATGTAAGATAAAAAGCCCACAATGAAGAGTGAATGTAAGATAAAAAGCCAACAATGAAGAGGGAATGTAATATAAAAAGCCAACAATGAAGAATGAATGTAAGTTAAAAAGCCAACAATGAAGAGTAAATCTCTATATATATATAAAAGTCAATTTCTGTCTGTCTTTCTGTTTCGCGATAAACTCAAAAACTACTGAACCAATTGGTACCAAATTTTGCATGTCGCTTTTTATAAACCTGAGGAAAATTTTCGGCTGCATTTTGATTAGTATTTTTGGCTATTTCTTTTTTTTTTCATTTGAAGAACTTTTTTTACGCTGACTAATCCGGAATGGAATGAATACCTAAATATGGCCATTTTTTTTAGGATCGGTGGTTCAGTGGTAGAATGCTCGCATGCCACGCGGGCGGCCCGGGTTCGATTCCCGGCCGATGCATTTTTTTTTTTTACAATTTTTAAAACTCATTTATATTTTATCTTATATATATAAAATTGAATGTCTGTCTGTCTGTACTATATAGATTCCAAAACCATACATCCAATCGCCGTGAAATTTTGGGATATTATTAGGTATATCACCGGGAAGGTTTTTGAAAAATAATTTCATGAATATCTTGAATATCCTTAGAGTTATTTGCAGATTTGTAGATTTAACTCGCAAGCAGCGCCCCCATTGTGACGATGATAACAAGTTTTCTTATCACTAAGTTTGTTATCTTAAATATTATTTATCAAAAGTAAGATTATCTCAGGATGACACGGCAATTTATTTGCGACAAGAATAATGATACAATTCCAAGGCGAATATACTATTCCTTTAACTTCCAATTACCGAGGGAACCAATTAATATTGATTTTATTCAACTTATCGAGTATTTCTCAAGGGACCGGGAAAAAATGTTCACTAGATAAAACTATGATTTTCTAATGTAGAAAATTAGGAAAGAGAAAATTCAGGATGACAAGGCACACAGGGACCGGGAAAAAATGTTCACTTTATCGAGAGATTCAAATTTACGAGTTTCAAATTATCAAAATACAGTATAACCTCGTTAATTCGACACACCCCAATTCGACACTCGGCGATAATTCGACCATGTTCCGATGTCCCGACCTCCGGCCTATCAAATAACAAACCGTAATTCGACAGTATCGATAATACGACAGTTCCGATAGTTCGACCATTTTAAAATTCGAATTTCGACAGTTGAATGTTATTTTACATGCAACTTTACCGCTAAACGGTATTACGGCGGGCGCCGATCGGCATCGGCGGGCGCCGATCTGATGGCGCCTGCGCACTTTTGGTTTCTGGTTAGTTTAAGTTTCAATTTGCAGTGCCGTTGCGCAATTTCGCGGATGTTATTGTTGTTTTTTTACGCGGGAATTTCGGCATCATGCGCTAACTAATAATAATTTTTATTTTTTTATTTTTAACATTGAAATATTTTAGCTATTTTTAAATTTATAAATAATTTCTTTTTAAATAAATAAATCTTTATAAAATGATCCAACAATGATTATGATAACATTTTAATTCAATATTCTGTGTTAATTTGAATAAATGAGTGGGGCAAGAATGTCAGGTTCTGCCAAAAAAAATTGGAAACGTAGTCAGTATCACCAGCTCACTTATGTGGAAAAAATGAAAATTATAGAAGAAATAGAACAAGGAAAATCACATAGTCAAGTTTCCAGAGAGAGAGAAATATTCCACGGTCCACCATTAGCACAATTTTTAAAAATAAATTCGCCATAAAATCTGCCTTTTTAAAATCTAATTTTAGCTCTACCTTGAAACGTGATCGTGGCGGGGAATTCCCAGAGATTGAAGAAGCCCTGTTTAGGTGGATAAGGCAGGCAAATGCCATGAAACTTGCCATAAATGGCAATATCTTGAAAGAAAAGGCTATACTCTTGGCCTTGAAAATGGGTCAAGATAATTTTAAAGCTAGCAATGGCTGGCTAGAAAAGTTTAAGGCCAGAAGGAATATTGCTTTTAAACGACTTCATGGAGAAGCTGGAAGTGTGGATGCCAATAGTGTAGCCACTTGGAAAGGTGAGATTATTCCTTCACTTTTAGCTAAATACAGCCCACAGGACATTTTCAATGCTGATGAAACAGGGTTATTTTATAAACTTTTGCCTAATCAAACAATGACTATCAGAGGTGAGAAATGTGAAGGGGGTAAGAAGTCTAAAGAGAGAATTACAGTGTTGGTATGCTGTAATATGGATGGAAGTGAAAAACTGCCTTTACTTTATATTGGGAAATATAGAAGACCACGATGCTTCCATGGCATGAATATTCCCTCAAATTATCATTTTAATAAAAAAGCCTGGATGACTGGGGCAATTTTTACGGATTGGCTGAAAAAATTGGACCAAATATTCAAAAGAAGAGAAAGAAAAATTTTATTAATTTTAGATAATTGCCCAGCCCACCAAATACCTGAAGGGTTACAGAACATTGAAATAAGATTTTTGCCCGCCCTAACTACAAGTGCATTACAACCCTGTGATATGGGTATCATTAAAGCCCTAAAAGACCAATATAGGAAACGAATGATAACGTATCTTCTCACTTGCATGGAAGAAAAAAAAAAATGCTCAAGTTCATTTACTCTTTGCAATTAGCTGGCTAGAGGCTGCATGGGTTGGGGTTAGTTCTTCCACAATAAAAAATTGTTTTTCTCATTCAGGATTTGTGATGGATGAAGCAATGGAAGAAGTTGTTGAAGAAGAAATGAACAGATGTTTTGAGGCATTAAAAAAACATCAAGCCATTGATGTCAACTATATTGACTTCTTGGAAGTTGATAAAGATGTGCAAGTTGCTGGGGAATAGTCCATTGAAGAAATTGTAAAGGAGGTAATGGGAAAAGAAGAAGATGAAGAGGTAGAGCCAACAGAAAAAGATTTAAACAAAACATCAATAACACCTGCAGCAGCAGTGGATGCCTTTAATACAATAAAAACTCTTTGTTATTTAAAAGACATTTCTGAGGAAGAAAGGCATGCATGTCTTTTAAAAATAGACTATCTGGAATACATCCTGAATAGGATTTCAGAGAAAAAATAGACATCTATAAAATATATTTTTTTTTTAATCTTGATTCTTTTCAAAAATTATTTTTTAATTTTCTTTTTATTTTCCATATTTATTTTCTTTCAACTATTATTCACACACAATTGGAATAAAATATTATTTGTTTCAAAAATATGTATTATTGCCATTTTGTCCCAGATACTAAAAGTTAATCATGAAAATAAAAAAATAAATATATAAAAGTACACACACAATGGTTTCAATTAATATCATTAATTTATATTACAAAGCTATTTATAAAAAATATATATATTATTTTAGCTAGTTAAATGATTAGCTAATCATCTCACCTTAATTCAACACTTCCTTTAATTCAACCGAAAGCTCTGATCCCTTGGGGTGTTGAATTAAAGAGGTTCGACTGTATATCTTTTTTATATTTTTCAATAAGTTTTTAGAGAATTGTTTTAACAAATGTTCGCTAGACAAACCGTTACTCGGGTAAAACCCCGGGCGAAGCCGAGTACGTTTTATAAGTTTAAAGAGAATTGTTTTAACAAATGTTCGTTAGACAAACATTCACTCGGGTAAAACCCGGGCAAAGCCGGGCACATCCGCTAGTAAGATAATATAAAAGAGTTTTAAAAATTGTAAAAAAAAAAAAATGCATCGGCCGGGAATCGAACCCGGGCCGCCCAAGTGGCAGGCGAGCATTCTACCACTGAACCACCGATGCTTAAAAAAATGGCCATATTTAGGTATTCATTCCATTCCGGATTAGTCCGCGTAAAAAAAAAGTTCTTCAAATGAAAAAAAAAAAGAAATAGCCAAAAATACTAATCAAAATGCAGCCGAAAATTTTCCTCAGGTTTATAAAAAGCGACATGCAAAATATGGTACCAATTGGTTCAGTAGTTTTTGAGTTTATCGCGAAACATACAGACAGAAATTGACTTTTATATATATATATAGAGATTTACTCTTCATTGTTGGCTTTTTAACTTACATTCATTCTTCATTGTTGGCTTTTTATATTACATTCACTCTTCATTGTTGGCTTTTTATCTTACATTCACTCTGTTGGCTTTTTATATTACATTTACTCTTCATTGTTGGCTTTTTATCTTACATTCACTCTTCATTGTTGGCTTTTTATATTATATTTACTCTTCATTGTTGGCTCTTTATCTTACATTCATTCTTCATTGTTGGCTTTTTATATTACATTCACTCTTCATTGTTGGCTTTTTATCTTACATTCATTCTTCATTGTTGGCTTTTTATCTTACATTCATTCTTCATTGTTGGCTTTTTATATTACATTCACTCTTCATTGTTGGCGTTTTATCTTACATTCATTCTTCATTGTTGGCTTTTTATATTACATTCACTCTTCATTGTTGGCGTTTTATCTTACATTTACTCTTCATTGTTGGCTTTTTATCTTACATTCACTCTTCATTGTTGGCTTTTTATATTATATTTACTCTTCTTTGTTGGCTTTTTATCTTACATTCATTCTTCATTGTTGGGTTTTTATATTACATTCACTCTTCATTGTTGGCTTTTTATCTTACATTCATTCTTCATTGTTGGCTTTTTATCTTACATTCATTCTTCATTGTTGGCTTTTTATATTACATTCACTCTTCATTGTTGGCTTTTTATCTTACATTTACTCTTCATTGTTGGCTTTTTATCTTACATTCACTCTTCATTGTTGGCTTTTTATATTATATTTACTCTTCATTGTTGGCTTTTTATCTTACATTCATTGTTCATTGTTGGCTTTTTATATTATATTTACTCTTCATTGTTGACTTTTTATCTTACATTCATTCTTCATTGTTGGCTTTTTATATTACATTTACTATTCATTGTTGGCTTTTTATCTTACATTCACTATTCATTGTTGGCTTTTTATCTTACATTCATTCTTCATTGTTGGCTTTTTATCTTACATTCATTCTTCATTGTTGGCTTTTTATATTACATTCACTCTTCATTGTTGGCTTTTTATATCATATAGAAAATCATAGTTTTATCTAGTGAACATTTTTTCCCCCCTGTCATCCTGAGATAATCTTACTTTTGATAAATAATGTTTAAGATAACAAACTTAGTGATAAGAAAACTTGTTAACATCGTCACAATGGGGGCGCTGCTTGCGAGTTAAATCTACAAATCTGCAAGTAACTCTAAGGATATTCAAGATATTCATGAAATTATTTTTCAAAAACCTTCCCGGTGATATACCTAATAATATCCCAAAATTTCACGGCGATTGGATGTATGGTTTTTGAATCTATAGAGTACAAACAAACAAACAAACAGACAGACATTCAATTTTATATATATAGATATTATTATATTTGCTCTTCATTGTTGGCTTATTATCTTCCATTTATTCTTAATTGTTGGCTTTTTATATTATAGTGTTGTTTTCTTGGCCGACTGTTTTACATATGCTGTTATCTTAAAATTGCTTGTTTTGAATATTTTTTTAGATTGAGATTATTAGCTAGTATGTAAAAGAATTAACTCTGTTGAAATATAATTTTGTATTTTATATAAATAAAATTAACTCTGTTGATTTTTTTTTGTATTTAATCGATAACAGCGAAGTTACGCATGTTAATGTTAGGAAAAATATTTTGATGTTAAGCAAAACCTGCTCCATCTCGTTTTACATAAATGTTGAAAATTTGGTCGAAATTGATGCATTGTAACGAAAGTTTTTAGCGAACACCACTTATGAAATTTGCATTTTATTAATATAGATTATTGTTTTAATGATCGTGATTTTAAGAGTTTAATTTCTACAAAGAAAACACAGCCATACCCTGGTGCTGGCAGGGCCGAGGTAGTAGGGCTTGGACATGGTGCAGACTCTGGAGGCCTTGTGGAGGTAGACAGGCATTCCGCTGTTGTGAGGAATCTCCACCCAACCTTCAGGGAGCAGCTCAAAGTGATCCCGGCCCAGGACTGGCACAAAACCAAAGTATCTTTAATTTAAAGAACTATGAATGCCGGCCAGGCAGCCTCTAGCTATACGATCAATAAACCAACATTACATAGTTTTCAACACTTGCTTCACAAAGTGGATGAATTTTGTTACCCCCACCTACTTTTATTACTTTTTACACTATCACATTAGGGTTAAACAATTCTGCTAAAGAAAGAGGCTAAACTGGATTACTACTCTAGCATCGCACTTCTCAAATTTTCTGGATATTTCAATTAAAAGGGTATAGAGAGGCCAACTCTGAAAAAAAAATGGACAAAAGCTTTAAGGCAGTTGATTTGCATATAAATATGACATATACTATCGAAAGATAAAAGGCAGAAAACCATCATTCAGGAGGTATGTGCCTTTTCATTCCATTCCACCACATTTCCAGAAAGAAGACTGAGAGAGACTTACCTTTCAGCAACACCTTGGGTTTCTTTTCCTGGATCAGATTGGTGAGGGAAGGCTGGGCTTTGATGCCTTCCTCCAGCATCCGGTCAATTTCAGCCTCGTCAATGTCAGAGCTGGAGTAGCTCTGGGATTCATTCTCGTCATCATCTTCCTCCTCATCTTCTTCTTCATCTGTCTGCTCGAGGCTGTCGTAGTCCGGCAGGTCCAGGTGGAGATGTTTGGCTACGGGCTCATCAAGCTCTTGTTTTATATCCTCCTCTCTGGTTGGATCAGTTGGCTCTGAAGAATCCGCTTCCAATTTTCTTTTCAAGGATCCATCCTCCTCCGTCTCCTCTTCATTAGCAAGATGATTGGTGGTACTTTCAGCTTCTATGGGGTGCTCGGAGGAATCTTCCATTTAGGGATTTGTTGGGTCAATGGAATGGGTGTTTTCCTGTTATAAAAAAAAAGGAAATTTTACAATAATGCAATTTTTTTTTTTTTAATTGTAAATAGGCAGGAGATGGCTAAATTTTTTCAAGATTACCTTATTTATAATATGATGCACTAGCGCGCCATCTGTTATCAAAATTCGAAACTATTTTAAAGGCGTAAGTTTCTTTTTGACCACTGAGGAGCCAGGCCCTCCCATTAATTTTTCCATTGCAGTAAGGGCAGTAGAAATTGTTTAATTTCAAAAAGAATATTGCGCCTTTAAAATAGTCTCGAATTTTGATTACCTTATTTAACGAATGAAGACATTAAGATGTTCACAGAACACTTTCTTTTCACTTTTCACAGTAAGATGTTTCTTTTCACACAAATAAATCAAACTTCTACTGTTGGTCTTCATTTGTTAAATATAAATGGCATGTTATTGCTTTATATTACCTTATTTACCTTTTACAATGTCTCACAAACCATTTAGGACTTCTAACTAAAAACTAATCAAACCTAAACTTTAAAAAAATACTTTTGTAAAGTTTCATTAATTTTCAACACAGATATAATTTTTTAAATTTAATAATATATAAAAAAGAATGAGAATCAATGAAGATTTTTCCCATCAAAGTGAGATTGATAGTATAATAGAATAGATGAAGCAAAAAAATACAAATTATTACAAGGTTCTTTATACAAAAATCCCAAACAGTACTGGGTAATATGGAATAATTTGTCTGCTCTTTCTTTCTGGCATTTTTATAAATCTAGATCTATCTCTCCTATTTTTGGAGATGGAGCAGGCTCTTTACAAATTAAAAATACCTGCTGTCATTTCTATTAATTCAAGCATCCACTTACACTGTGTGTGTGTGTGTCCATTTCACATTTATATTTAAGATTTTTTTTTTTTCTTTATTATTTGCCATTATGGCAAATTGAATGTGTTCTGGGTATTTGTTTCCTCATTATTTATATAAAAGAAGATTTTAAAAAATAATAATTTGGGCATCTGTTTTCCAATTTATAGCACAATTATATGTAGCTGTCATTACCTCTACACCACCTTTTGTCATGTTTATAAAACATCTCTGGGTTTTAAAATTCTCCTGTTGAAAAATCTGAACTATTTTTGACTGGGAGGGTTCACCACTGATGAATCAGGCCCTCCCATTATTTTATCATTGCAGTAAGGACAGTAGAAAATTGATTTACTTTTTAAAAAAGCATACATGTCAAAAATAAACACAAGGTAATAAGACCAAATCCAAATAATTAAATAAATAGTGTATGGCGTTTCGGTAACAACGCTGTTACCAAAATGTCACAAACTATTATTTATTTGGATTTGGTCTTATTACCTTGTGTTTATAATCTATAATTCAAATTGTGTCTTATCATGTCAAAAATAGTTCAAATTTCTAAAAACAGATGGAGCACTAATCCATCATATTCTCCTGTTGAATTATCTATATTTGTATCTTGGAAAGCATCGATACCAATATATCTTTTGGCCCTATAATATAGAAGTGTTATTTGACTATGAAAACCCAGAATATTTCTGCAGGCAGACTTCTACCTCTGCTAATTAAAAACTCTTAGGAGATTTCCAACTCAGTCTTTGCTGGTCCCAAGCCCGGATGAAGGAGGAGCAGTAACAAGCTTGCTAAAAAACCTGGGCTCAGGTGGCCCGGCTGATAGTACCCTGTGAGGGCTCCTAATCCAGGGATACAGGATGAGCATTGTACTCCATGTTAGGAACAGCTGCACATGGAGTCTGTTCCTTATGTCAGAGGCGACCATTTCATATGAAATTTTTTGAATGTTTATATAGTAAAATTAGTTTTTTTTTTTTTTTCAAAAATTTAGTTTCAATTAAAAAAATGTGTCGTTTAAAAGCTAGAACAATAATATGTATGGATTGAGTTTTTAAAAGCATTAGTTTTGGAGCTTACTGGGTGTGTTAAGGTATGATAATAAATTTCTATTTTATTTTAATTCTTTATCATTTATTATATTTATTACAAGAAGTATTTCAACTAAATTACAAAGATGTAATTCAAAATAAAGTTTGTTTGTGTTGATCAAAAGAATACAAGCCTTTTTATGATGATGAGAAAATAAAACAATTTCTATGATTGAGAATTTTTTTATAAAAATTGAAAAAAAAAATCTCTAGCATATTAATAGGCATATATATTGTACCTGTGTAAAATATTAGAACAAAAAATAATTATTATTAATATTGTGTAACGAGAGTAATTATTTTAAAGATGATGTTGCCTGGTCATTTCAATTTTTATTTGAATGGGCACCTCGTCCAGATGAAAATATTCTTTTTCACATTGATATATAGCTAGCAATAAATATGTATATATATATGTTTCTATGAAAATGTTAATCTGCAAGACGCAGGTTATCATCATCCCTTTTTGATTTGTTTTTGTCACTTTTTGGCGTTTCAAAAATAAACAATAAAAGGCTGTATCAGACTTTACTAAGACAATAAAGATTTGCTAAAAATAAATGTGTACGAAGATGTTGCATTTGGCGACGAGGATATAAGAGTAAGTACCCTCGAATTTTGAAGTAAATATTTTTAGAAAATATCTTTGTTTTTGCATATAATTGAAAGTAAATTTTAAAAGACACAAATTGCAAAGTTTTAGGATGCAAATTTAAGAAAGAGTGAAAAAAATGGCTAGTTACCAATTTAAGGAATATAATGAGGAAACTGAAACTTTTGAAACGTTTTATGAACGATTGGAACAGTTTCTCATATTGGAGGAGGCAGGGGATGAGAAAAAAAAGGCTTATCTCCTAACCCTCATGGGAAGTAAAACATATGGTGTTTTGAAGAATTTGTGCAGTCCTATTCTACCTAAAGATAAAACTTTTGATAACCTAATAGATATCTTGAAAAGGCACTTCTCTCCAAAGCGCTCAATTGTAGTAGAGAGGTTCATTTTTTTTAAAAGAATGCAATTAAAGGAAGAAAGCATCTCGGATTACTTGGTGGAAATTAAGCGTTTGGCTTCCTCATGCAACTTTGGAAATTTTCTGGAGGATTCTTTACGTGATAAAATGGTTTGTGGTTTATATAATGCCAAAATACAAAATAGAATTTTGTCGGAGGGCGACATTTCTTTAGCTAAAGTAATTGAGATAGCATTATCTATGGAAGCAGCCGAGAAAAATACAAAATTATTTCACTTGGAGCAGGGTGAAGATTGTGTAGATAAGTTGAGGATGGAACGCAAGGTTGAATCAAATTTCCAAAATGGCAAATGTAAACATTGTGGTAAACAGCATAAAGAACTATGTAGATTTAAGGAGGCGATATGCTTTAAGTGTAATAAAAAAGGACACATTGCCTCAATATGTTGGAGCAGTAGAAGAAATCTAAGGCAACATCAGAATCAGCCGGGAAATATACATCAGATAGGAGACCAAGAAGAGGAGGACGAGTATGTCCAGAAAATTATAAGCGTGACGATACCTGAGTATAAAATTAATTTTGCCTCAAGTGACCCTCCCTATCTGATGGAGTTAAAAGTAGAAGGAAACTTTATTAAATTTGAAATGGATACGGGTAGTGGTCTAACACTGATATCAGAAAAGGATTTTAAAAATAGTCTTCAACACTTGAAATTGGAAAAAGCGAGTATTATTGTAAGAACTTATGATGGTACCGTGGTACCCATTCTGGGTAAAATCAATGTCAAAGTGGAGTGTCAAGATATTACTTACAAACTTAGAGCGTTAGTGGTGAAAGGAGAAAAGAGGGCTTTGATGGGAAGAGAATGGATAAATAGATTGAAATTGGGCTGTTTCGCGGTAAAACATATGCCTGTGGAAATTACCATTGAGGAAATTTTGAAGGAAAATCAAGCCCTATTTGTGGAGACAACTGAACCAATAAAAGGTTTCACATTTTCAGTAAACATGTGTGATGTGAATCCAATTTTCCATAAGGCTCGTCCGGTGCCTTTCGCCATTAGGCCAGCAGTTACTGAAGCATTAGACAAAATGGTGGCTAAGGGTTATCTATGTGAGGTGGCGAGCAGTAAATGGGCCACTCCAGTGGTTGTAGTGCCGAAGAAAAATAAAGAGATCAGAATTTGCTGCGACTTCAAGGTAACTCTAAATAAATATTTGGACACTGCGGCCTATCCCCTTCCCACACAGCAAGATTTATTCTCCACATTGGCCAAGGGAAAATACTTTTCTAAATTGGACTTGAGGAACGCTTATCTGCAATTAGAGGTGGACCCAGGCACCCGACCGTTACTAACGATAAATACTCATAAAGGGCTTTTCAGGTTTAAGAGAATGCCATTTGGATTGGCAAATGCGCCCAGTTATTTTCAATCTGTAATGGATAGGGTTTTGTCGGGTATAGGAGGCGTAATTTGTTATATTGATGATGTCCTTATAGCCACAGCATCAATTGAAGAACATCTGGCGTTGTTGAAGACTATATTTGCTCGCTTGGCGAAGTATAATATCAAACTAAAGAAAGAAAAATGCCTATTTTTGCAAAAAGAAATTGAATATTTAGGACATCTTGTCACGGGAGAGGGCATCAGACCTTTAGATCATAAGGTACAAGCAATACAGAAGGCCAAAACGCCTACGAATATCTCTGAATTAAGGTCATTTCTTGGTTTGGTAAACTTTTATGGGAAGTTCATACCCAATTTGCCAGAGCTTTTGAAGCCTCTTCATGAGCTTCTTCACAAAAAACGTCCTTGGGTTTGGACAAAGGAATGTGGAGAGGCCATTGACAAGTGCAAGAACAGCATTACCTCTGAGAGGGTGCTAGTCCCATATGATACGACTTTGCCATTGTGTTTGGCCACTGATGCATCGCAGATTGGAGTGGGCGCTGTGTTGTCACATATTATAGAAGGCCAGGAGAGACCGATTATGTTTGCCTCTCGGACTTTATCGGGAGCAGAACAAAATTATTCTCAGATTGAGAAGGAGGCTCTAGCCATTATATATGGAGTTACCAAGTTTCATCAATTTATTTATGGAAGAAAATTTATTCTTATTACAGACCATAAGCCATTGGTGACCATTTTGGGCCCAAAATCAGGAATCCCCACCTTATCTACTTCAAGATTGCAGCGTTGGGCGCTTATTTTGTCAGCTTATACTTACGATATTAAATTTCGAAGAACTCAAGACCATGGGAATGCAGATCTTCTGTCACGTTTTCCTGTGGGCTGTGAAGAAATTCCAAGATTAAATAATGTCTATGCTTTATCCTTTGTGGAAGAATTGCCGATCACAGCAGAGGAAATTGCCACGGAAACTGAAAAAGACGAAGTGCTCTCATTGGCCAAATTTTATACTCAGCAAGGCTGGCCTGAAAAGGTGGCTGATCACCTCAGACCTTATTTTCAAAGGAAACTTGAGCTAACTGTAGATGGGGAGTGTTTGGTTTGGGGAATGAGAGTTGTCATTCCACCATCTCTCAGAATAAAAATGTTGAACTGTCTTCATGAGACTCATTCCGGTATGAACAGAATGAAGGCTGTAGCAAGATCACATTTTTGGTGGCCAAATTTAGATACCCAAATCGAGTTTTTGGTGAATAAGTGCAGAAGCTGTCAGCAATCCCAGGATGGGCCAAATAAAGGAAAATGGCAACCCTGGAAATGGTCAACCAGACCTTGGCAAAGAATTCACATTGATTTTGCAAATAAGGAAAACATTAATTTATTAATAGTAGTAGATAGTCATTCAAAGTGGATCGAAGCCATCCCAATGAGAGAGACCACCACACGCAAAACCATTGAGCAACTACGGCGACTTTTTTCTTCCTATGGGTTACCGGAGGAACTTGTATCTGATAATGGACCTCAGTTTACTGGTAGTGAAATGAAAGGTTTTCTGGAAGGAAATGGAATTAAACAAACATTGATCCCGGCGTACCACCCGCAAAGTAATGGCTTGGCTGAAAGAGCGGTTAGAACTATTAAGACTGCCCTGGATAAAAATAAAAGGAAAATTGGGGATACCATTCAAGACACCTTATCAAAAGTTCTTCTGGCATATCGAAGCACCCCGCATGTGACAACGGGAAAGACTCCATCAGAGCTCTTTATTGGGCGTGCGCTTCGAACCAGAGTATCGTTGATACATCCCAGCTTGGCATCTAGAGTTAGGGACCAGCAAGCCAGGCAAATGAAGTATGATCGGCGAACCCATTTGGAAGAATTCCAGATAGATGATTTAGTGTGGTGTAAAAACTTTAGAGGTGGTGATAAATGGATCCCAGGAAAAATTGTGGGCAAGAAGGGAACTAGAGTCTACACCATTTTGATCCACGGACAGGTAAAGGCCTATCACAGGGATCAAATTAGAAAAAGGTGGAGGAATGGTGAGGAAGATGAGAGTGGAGATGGAGAGCGTCAACCCGAGCACTCAAGAGGAGCAGGTCCCAGTGCCATAATCTCGGAGGTTGTACGAGACAGAGGTTATATGGAGTCGCTGTCGCCAGGACTAACTAGCCAGCGGTCGGATCAAGATTCAGAGGTTCAGAGTGATACAGACGATGGAAAGTCATTGGAGCCTCTTCGCTCGCTGGACCCCGAGGCCTTGAAAGAGGAGGGTCCTGTCCTAAGGCGGAACCCACCTCGAGCGAGGAGACCGCCTGTGAGATTTCGTGTTTGAAGAGAGAAGATGGTGATATATAGCTAGCAATAAATATGTATATATATATGTTTCTATGAAAATGTTAATCTGCAAGACGCAGGTTATCATCATCCCTTTTTGATTTGTTTTTGTCACTTTTTGGCGTTTCAAAAATAAACAATAAAAGGCTGTATCAGACTTTACTAAGGCAATAAAGATTTGCTAAAAATAAATGTGTACGAAGATGTTGCACACATCGTTTCAGTGAAAACACGACATTGAATTCAAATATGTTTTCTTTCTAAATGGCTAATTTTTATCACACCTGACGATGATATTAATTGAAATGTTGTGAAAATAAAGATTTTCATCTGACCCCGAAAGGTCCTTTCAAATATATAATATAAAATTGTTTAATTTTTAAAAGAATCATACACGTCTATAATAGTTTCGAATTCTCATATAAAGATAGTGCAATATTTACTTATAATTAATTCAAGCACACCCAGTTAAATATTGTATGTAACGATGACCCAATAAATAAAGTATTGCACTTGAATTCAATTTGTATCACTTTTCAAAATATCCTATTCCAAAAATGTATTGAGGAAAATAACTCCTCATTTGGCATCTTTTCTTTCAATAAAGCCCTCAAAATCTAATTCCATATATACTAAAAATTTCATTTCTTCTGATAAATTCACTACTTTATTCTTAACTGGCAAAGGACCCTTCTTAAGTTTCCTATTCAAACTGAATGCTATCAATGATCCAACATACGAATGCCGCTTAGATGTTGAATCACCAGAGCATCTTCTTTTAACTTGCCCTCTGACTAATCAGATTGTATCTAGATACTTTGAAACATTACCAAATTCTCTTTGTGTATATACTCTATCTTATGAGAACTTTGTTAAGTTTAGAACTATTTGTACAATAATTTACAAAACAATACTAATCCATCGTGTAAATAATTAATCATATATATGTAAATATAATACTAGCACAGCACAATAGTCCTTTGGACTTCGTGCTTTTGTAACAATAAATAAATAAATAAATAAAAAAAAAATATATATATATACTAAAAATACTTATTTTCTTCTTAGCACATATTTTGCCTTCCAATTCTATAGAAATATGCAAAATTTATTATTTTATATAATAAATTTAGAACGCATCTTGCGTGTGGGGTAATGAATGAAGCGTCAGAGTATTGAACATAAAATTTCATAATCCATTTTAATTCATGGTAAGCTCGTTTTTTTTTAAATGGTTGTAGGGACACTTCTATAAAGCAGTTTCGTGATATAAGGACATTACCCTCTTGATGTTTGGTAATCTCAAGAATAGGTACCATGCTAATTTTTCTGTATTTATGATTTTTGAACATTCAAGAAGTTTTCTCTTGTTATATTATGTTTGCTCATGGTTAAAAAATTAAAATGATAGGTTTGCCTATTTTTTCATTTATTCAAATACTTGAATATTTCGATATTCTTATATGATCAATAATATCAATATAAATATAAACTATAAAAGAAGTGGAAAATTCAGTAGATTAAAAAAAAAAAAATTAAACAAAATCTTTTAAATGTTGAAACTCAGTCTTTCACTATTATTATTCTATACTAAAACATACTTTTAAGGTTACTAGCATTTAAGAAAGATATAAAATTTGAATTATTTTCAAGTTATATTTTAAACATATTTTAATTAAGCATTTTGAAGATTAAATATTTGAAACTTCTGAAAAATCCTATTTTAATTTTTTGTTCTATTAAAATAAATTTATAAATTCCAAATAACCAACATTAACCTTACTTTCTCCAGTAGGGTTCCCTAATTAACAGTTTCCGCAAAAGCACTTTTTTTTTTCTATTTGTTCATTGATTTTTTTTCTTTATTTTCACAGTATTTCCCCCAACACCCCGGTCATTTACTTTGTTTTGGGCGCGCTTTAGAAGGGGATTGTTTTGTTTGTCTGCTAAGTCGCAGCCATATAGCCCTAAAATAAAGAAAAATATTTACAAAATGGGACTTCTTGAAAATTGCGAAATGTATTTTAAAACAAGGGACTTGTATGAAGTTCTTAATGTTAATAAGAAAGCATTAAATAAAGAATGTAAGTAGAAACTTTGTTATTACAGATTAGTTTTTAAAATTATTACAAATAAATTATTTGTATATATAAAGATTCGTTTTTTTTTACTTAACTGAATTAATAATATTCGAAGGTAGTTTTATGAAATTAGCACGGATTTATAATAAACATTTTTTCTTTCATATATTTTTAAACATGTAGATTTTGACGTTTGAAAAAGGCTAAACAAAACCTACTTACACTTTTTACAATTATGATTTATTTAAATCGTTAACCTTTATTAGGGGCATATATAAAGAAAATGAGTTATATTTGCCTAATTGTTGAGGGAAATTTATGCAACCATTTTGTAATAGATTAGATTGTACTGTATTTTTCCATTCTCTTGATGTACTTGAACCATCATCCTTGAATCTTTTTTTATTGCTGTCTGTAATTAACAAAGAAGAGACTCGAGATCATGTGTAGCCAGGTGTTTATCAAGCCTCTCCCATGATCAACAATAAAATTACTTATTTAAAAATATATATATTTTTAGCATAGCAAAAAAATCATTAGCACAAATAAATAAATAAAGATGATCAAAGAATTTAATGCTTGTGATATTAAAAAGGGCTTTAAAAATTACAAATGGCCATCAAGGTAGAACTCTACTTACCAGGATATCACTTTGATTATGCTCCTGGCTTGTAGTTGTTACTTGTGCGGTTGTTTTTTATTCTTAATACATTTTTAAAAATTGTTTTTATATATTTTATTTAGGTTAGGTTAACAGTTTTTATAGATTCAACCACTTCATTGATGGATTTTAGTGATAGACAAGTACAGTCGACTCTCGATAATTTGAAACTCAAGGTACCAGAGAAAGGTTTCAAATTATCAAGAGTTCAAAATAACAGGAATTTAAATAACCAAGAGGGAGGGAGGGAAAAATCAAGTAAACAAGAGTTTGAAGTTTATACAAGATTAAATAAGTGACTTACTGCAAGTTTTTTTTTTTTTTTTTTTAAGTAATAAATTTATTGGGAGCTTTCTCAAACAAGAGTTTGATCTCAAAATTCATTTTAATCATTTGTACACTTATTCACAAATGTTCATTTCAAAAAGAAGTCTGTCATTTTTTGTTGAGTGAGCAACTTCAGTCTATCATTGTCCAATGAATTTTCGATAGTGAGAGCTGTGAAGAAATCGTCACTTTTGTCGGTTCTGAAGGCGTAGGGTAGTAAGAGATCTCCTTGCCTCGCTCAATGTGACTGGAATTGGTGGTTGCTCTTCTTCCTCGTCCTCATCCAGATGGTCCAAATTCAATATTTCGGCATCGGTTAGGGCACCGGGTACGCTGATGTCATTGTCGACATGAGAATATTCCTCAAATGTTAATTCTCCATAGTTAGGTAGACGTCCCCACCCTGAGTCAGAATTTGTCATTTTTGGCGGCTTTGTATAAGTACCTTTGGCTAAATATGAAATTGTTTTGTGACAGTTTTTTGCATTTATAAATTCAGATATTTGATTTATAATTGCGACTATATATTCAATTGAAGATATTTATGCCACAATTTGGTTTTGGTTTAGCATTGCCTTTCAAACCAGGTGAGCATGTAATTTATTTTGGGAACAAGTTCTGCCAGTTATTGCAGTGTTCCTGTTCCACTTATAACATTTATTTTTCCCAAAATGATAAGGTACAATTTAGGATTATAGATAAGAAATAAAAGGTAAGAAGACCAAATCCAAATAAATAGTGTGTGATGTTTTGATCACAACATTGTTACTTTTCATCAGGGTCTTTTGTCTGATAATAGTAACAAGGCTGTTACTGAAACATCATAAACTATTTGTTTATTTGGATTTAGTTTTATTATAAATAAAAAAATTATTCAGAGGCTGAATGATAATTGAATAATTTTCTTCATCTGTATTTTGCTCGGAAGTTTCATGTAATGAATTCAGTCTCCGAATCATCATGAAAGTTCTCACTCAAAATTGCTCTTTTTTCTTTTCCCTTTTATTATAAAAAGTCTTACCATGATAAATCCATGAGATAATTTTTCTCCAAAAATTGATCCAATTTACCTCGAAGCAAGAATTGTTTCACAAAATGATGGTAAAAATAGCTGGAGAGCCCAACTTGAGCCACATACTACAAGTTCCACGCCTACAGATGGTGGATAATGGGTGTAATTAGCTCTCCTCTCTATTTATAAATGATGGGATGATATTGTTTGGCTTGCCATCAGAATACATGGTAGTTCTCAGTAAACTATTAAAGTTTTTTTTTTCCCTTATGAAGTTTACGTATGGATAGAATTAACCCAAAACCATCCAATTAAAAGCTGCCATCCAGTCTTGACAATTATCTTCTAAGAATTATATTTTTATACAATAACGTTAAAGCACAATTTTGCCGCCATTTTCAAGATTGAAAAAAATGGTGCTGATTAAGTTGTTGCTGATTTTTGAAGTCTGATTACTAACATCTAGAGTGTGTTTTTCTTTTTTCATAGTTGATAAGGCACAATGTGGATTATAGATTATAAACACAAGGTATTAAGACCAAATCCAAATAAATAAATAATGTGTGATGTTTCGGTAACAACACTGTTACCGAAATGTCACACACTATTTGGATTTGGATTTGGTCTTATTACCTTGTCTTTTTTCATAGTGTTTCTGAAAACTTGTGAACTTAACAAACTTATTATACAAATTAAATATTACAAATATATTAGATCTTTGGGAAATTCTTTAATGAGAAAGAATAGGTTTTTTTTTCAACCCAAGGTCTTTTTCTTCTTTCTTATCTCCAATCAATCATATTAGGGTATTAAGCTTGTAGGGCTTGAGATCAACACAAGGTAATAAGACCAAATCTAAATAAATAAGGTTTATTAGTCTTATTACCTTGTGTTTATAATCTATAATCCAAATTGTGCCTTATCAATTTTTTTTTTTCTAAACCAACTGGAACTATTGGGGAAGAATTGCATTCTATAATTGATTCTTTGTCTATGTTGGGATCGGGGGTAATGGCCTACTTCAGATAAAGTTTTTGCAGCATTAGTTTTATATAATAAACCACAATTTAAATTCTGCCTTAGTTACTGATAGTTTCACACAATTTGGCAATCTTCCCCTCTTTCTAAACAATTTTTAGGAATTTAGGATTAATTTGTTTGAATATTAATTTCAGTGACATCATATATCTTCTTCTTCTTTTTATCTTCATAATTGGGTGAATTAGAATGCCACTGCCTTTGTCATTAAGACTGGGAACACTACTCAGTGGCAGACCGACTTAGCTCCATTATAAATCTCTGACATGAGGAACAGATGCCATGTGCACTCGCACCTAACATGGAATACAAATGCTGCTTATCCTGTATCCCTGGATCAGGAGCCCTTACAGGGTACTATCAGCCGGGCCAGCTGAGCCAATTATATAGGAAATTAAAGCTATATTTGATGTGTGTATGTTTATTTTTAAATAAAATAATTTTCTACTGTTGGTGTCTACTGTGTCTACAGTGGTGAACCCTACCAGTGGTTTCACCAGTTTAATCTGCTATACTGCTCTAATATTGTTTTGGTTGCTTTGCTTTTATACCGATTCTGAAGATAAACTCTTGAAAATGATATTTTAAATCGGACACAAGCTTTGAGAACAGCAGAAATAAATATGATTTTTTTTTTAAATTTTTGTTTATTATCACTTGTTTCATTACACAATGTAATGGGGGATATTCACATGTATCTTTTCAAGGGTCATGGAGACCCTTAAATATAACTATAAATATATAAACAATGTTTGTAGAAGAGCAATGCTCGAAGCATGTTTACATATTTATAATTACAATATAACCTTGTTAATTCGACGACATTAGATAATTTTTGTTTAAACAAATATATTGTTAAAAATACAATACTTTGGCATGCAGGGGAACAGTGGCAGTAGTTAGTGTATGCGCACAGTGCTTTAAAGTGTTATAATGTGTCGCAAACAGCACCAAGGCCTAACTTTAGCAGCCACTAATTGCAGATAGGTGTCTTAGAGCCTCTTCCTTAGCTCTTTATTTATTTGCCCCTTCTTCCCATTGCATTTATTCACTTATATTAAATAAGTATTTGTAATTTTTCCTTTGTTCAAAAATTAATTAACACAATTTTAACCATCAGAGTTAAGCATGAAACATTCACAGAACAAAATAATTAAAGTCACACACAATGGTATCAATTCACATTATAAATTAAAATATATTACAATATTTTACAAAATATTGTTTTTTAATTATATATTTGTTTACCCCCCCTTAGAAAAATGTCCACCAGCAGTGAATGTTGTGATGAAGTCATCAACTTTTAATTAAACACTTTAATTCGACAGAAATGTTCGACCCCTTAGGGTGTTGAATTAAAGAGTTCAGACTGTATTTCTACTGTCCTCAAAGCTTATGTCCAGAGTTTGTTCCTTATAACAGACTAGCCGAATGACCCGGGCAACGCCCGTGTTTTACCCGATTGAATGTTTTTATTTTCAAATACTATTTGTTACAATTATAAATTGGCGCCTTAAATAAATGCATATTTTAGTTAATAACTATAGCCTATGTGCTTTATCTGTCTATGTACTGTTGGCTTCCGTAGGCGTCTCTTACAGGGAAAAAGAAAGAGAGGATTCCATTTGGTTATTAACTAATATATGCATTTATTTAAGGAGCGACCCGCTCCAATACAATAATTACATAAACAAAAAGGCAAGGGGGGGGGGGGGGGGGGGGCAAAGGTGGCGTGACCGTAGCCAACCAATAGGAGGGCGCCATTCCAAAAAAAAAAGCAAACGGTGACAGAGATGAAAACTGATGACTGATTGTTGATTAGGAGATGAGGAATGACGCTCATAACTGTATATAGAATGGTGCATAACAGATGGTGCACGCCAATGCATCATGGCACAACATTTACTGCTAGTGGAAATTTTATTGTCAACAGTTGAGGGGGGTGTTGCATTGAAGTGGGTTAAAGTTAAGGTAGAAGTAGGCGACTGCTTTTATTGTAAATGCACCACAAGTCTACACATGTGAAAAGCAGTTCGACTTTGCACTTACAAATATGCCAGAGCCCCATTTGGTTACTTGCACTCGCTGGTAGAGTTAGACATTTGTAAGAATCGGGGGGCCATTGGAGCATTTTTTTTTTTATCAGAAAAAAAGTGTCCAATGCGGGAATCAAACCCGGGTCGTAGCGGTCAAAAACCAACGGTTTAGACCATCCTTCCACCGACCCCACAGTGGGTTAAAGTAAATAGGCTGATTGGGATTTGAAAAAAAAAGCCTGTTGAATAAAAGTAAGTGTTGAATAATATAAAGTATATAATAAGAGAGGTTGTGTTTCCAGTGAAGAAAGGGTACCACAAGATGAGCCTGGCCATCCACCCAGACAGGGTGGGGGAGGCAGACAAGGCCCAGGCCACCCAGAAGTTCCAGACCATGGCTCAGGTCTACTTCATCCTCAGTGATGCTGAGAAGAGGGCTGTCTATGATGAAACTGGTAACTACTCCAATCTTAATTCCTCCCACACACATACCCATATACCCTTTACACTTGCAAATGATAATGCACAATTTGGCTTGCATTAGATGCACTAAACAGGACCTTTGGGAGAGGTCACTGCTTATCATAAAATAGCTCAAGGAACATGAACTCATGGAATTGATGTAATCTTTACCCAAGGGGATAAGAAACAACAACAACTTACAAATAACAAGGTACAATTTGGATTATAGATTAGAAACACAAGGTAATAGCACAAAATCCAAATAAATGAATAGTGTGTCACACTATTTATTTAGATTTGGTCTTATTACCTTGTATTGACTCACAAAATTATGTCCTCCATACCATTTACTCTTTGCACCTATTGCCTTCCATTCTATCACTAGTGTCGGACCTTCGCTGCTACAGACAGTATGTAGTGTAAGGTGATTTCTAAGTAGCATGTAAAGTGAGCTACACCTATATTCTCCTGGTTTAATCTGGATTGAAAAGGGAGATGTAGAAGGGGATTGGTTTAATAATTTAATAGAATGGTCTTGGAGAGATAATGAGAATTGCTCAGAACAGGGTGTTCTGTGATGTATTACATGATGTTGGTCTGTCTGTGCTTGTTTTTTTATTAATATCCCTAGTACACATGGTACAGCCCATGATAATCATGGTGGGTAGTTAGCGACTGCTTTTACTGTAAGTGCACCGCATGTCTACACATGTGAAAAACAGTTTGATTTTTGCAATTACAAATGTGCCAGAGCCCTGTTTGGTTACTTCCACTCACAGGTGGGGTCTGTGCTTGTTTTGGTTTTGAATGAACCTTAAAAAATCTACGCAATATGGTTAAAAAATGTTTACTTATCTTTTAAATTATTTTTGCTATATTTTTTGCCTATCCATAGTACACGTGGTACTGGTCATGATAATCATGGTGGGTAGAAGTAGGCGACTGCTTTTACAGTAAGTGCACCACATGTAAAAAGCAGTTCGACTTTGCACTTACAAATGTGCCAGAGACCTGTTTGGTTACTTGCACTCGCTTGGTGAGTTTGGACTTTTGCAAGAATTCGGGGGCCATTGGAGCATTTGTTTTTTAATCAGAAAAAAAGTGCCCAATGTGGGTATCGAACCCGGGTCATAGCAGTCGATAACCAACAGTTTAGACCATCCTTCCACTGACCTTCTGCATTGAGAGAGTATTTTAGTTATTAATTAGATACAGTTACGAGCGTCATTCTTCATCAGTCATCTCTGTCACTGTTTGCTTTTTTTTTGGAATGGCGCCCTCCTA
This sequence comes from Cordylochernes scorpioides, assembly GCA_030710605.1. Lineage (NCBI taxonomy): Eukaryota > Metazoa > Arthropoda > Arachnida > Pseudoscorpiones > Chernetidae > Cordylochernes > Cordylochernes scorpioides. The sequence continues at coordinate 20,053,245 of CP092882.1, read as the reverse complement.
TTGGTCGGCTACGATCACGCCACCTTTGCCCCCCCCCCACTCGCTTTTTCGTTTTTGTAACCATTATGTTGGAGCGGGTCGCTCCTTAAATAAATGCATATATTAGTTAATAACCAAATGGAATCCTCTCTTTCTTTTTTCCAGTAAGAGACGCCTACGGAAGCCAACAGTACATAGACAGATAAAGCACATAGGCTATAGTTATTAACTAACATATGCATTTATATAAGGCGCCAATTTATAATTGTAACAAATAGTATTTGAATCAAAACATTCAATCGGGTAAAACACGGGCGTTGCCCGGGTCATTCGGCTAGTTAATTAGAAGAAACAAGTAAAAGGTTTTGTGAAACTGATCCTCTATCTTCTACAAGGGGTTCTCCCTAAATTCATGTAAGAAATAATTTTGATAGCAAACACATTAATATTCGAAAAATAGTACAAAAGTGAAATTTTATATTGGGATAATGACTTTCTCTCTTAACTTCAATATTTGTAATAAAGATTGAAAAACTTTTTATTGATTCATAGTGTTTACATAAAAGCACAAGGTACTAAGACCAAATCTAAATAAATAAATAGTGTGTGATGTGTCGGTAACAACGCTGTTACTGAAACGGCACACACTATTTATTTTTTGGATTTCATCTTATTACCTTGTGTTTCGAATCTATAATCCAAATATTTTACCTTATCATTTACATTAAAGGTTGGAATAGCATAAAGATAAATAGCCTCTTGGACAGGCCAAGAAACAATTTCTAATTTTGGTGATCAGAATTGTCCGCCCAGATCATGTGGCTTAATGCTGTTGAATTTTTTTAATGACAATACTAGCCTCACCTTGAGGGAAGAAAACAAATATGGGCAAACACACACACAATGATCACTACATCCAAACAAAGAACTCCACATCCAAACAATGGGCTTCATATCCAAACAATGGGCTTCACATCCAAACAATGGGCTTCACATCCAAACAATGGGCTTCACATCCAAACAATGATCACTATATCCAAACAAAGAACTCCACATCCAAACAATGGGCTTCATATCCAAACAATGGGCTTCACATCCAAACAATGATCACTACATCCAAACAATGGGCTCCACATCCAAACAATGGGCTCCACATCCAAACAATGGGCTCCACATCCAAACAATGGGCTTCACATCCAAACAATGGGCTTCACATCCAAACAATGGGCTTCACATCCAAACAATGATCACTATATCCAAACAATGATCACTACATCCAAACAAAGAACTCCACATCCAAACAATGGGCTTCACATCCAAACAATGATCACTACATCCAAACAATGGGCTCCACATCCAAACAATGGGCTCCACATCCAAACAATGGGCTCCACATCCAAACAATGATCACTACATCCAAACAATGATCACTACATCCAAACAATGGGCTCCACATCCAAACAATGATCACTACATCCAAACAATGATCACTACATCCAAACAATGGGCTTCACATCCAAACAATGGGCTCCACATCCAAACAATGATCACTACATCCAAACAATGGGCTCCACATCCAAACAATGATCACTACATCCAAACAATGGGCTCCACATCCAAACAATGATCACTACATCCAAACAATGGGCTCCACATCCAAACAATGATCACTACATCCAAACAATGGGCTTCACATCTAAACAATGATCACTACATCCAAACAATGGGCTCCACATCTAAACAATGATCACTACATCCAAACAATGGGCTCCACATCCAAACAATGATCACTACATCCAAACAATGGGCTCCACATCCAAACAATGATCACTACATCCAAACAATGGGCTTCACATCTAAACAATGATCACTACATCCAAACAATGGGCTCCACATCTAAACAATGATCACTACATCCAAACAATGGGCTCCACATCCAAACAATGATCACTACATCCAAACAATGGGCTCCACATCCAAACAATGATCACTACATCCAAACAATGGGCTCCACATCCAAACAATGATCACTACATCCAAACAATGGGCTCCACATCCAAACAATGATCACTATATCCAAACAATGGGCTCCACATCCAAACAATGATCACTACATCCAAACAATGGGCTTCACATCCAAACAATGGGCTCCACATCCAAACAATGATCACTACATCCAAACAATGATCACTACATCCAAACAATGGGCTCCACATCCAATGACCACCACATCTAAATAATAGGCTCCACATCCAAACAATGAACACCACATCTAAACAATGAACACCACATCTAAACAATGATAACTACATCTAAAGAATGGGCTCCACACCAAAACAATGGGCTCCACATCCAAACAATGATCACTATATCCAAACAATGGGCTCCCCATCCAAACAATGATCACTATATCCAAACAATGGGCTTCAGATCCAAACAATGGGCTTCAGATCCAAACAATGGGCTCCACATCCAAACAATGATCACTATATCCAAACAATGGGCTCCACATCCAATGACCACCACATCTAAATAATAGGCTCCACATCCAATGACCACCACATCTAAATAATAGGCTCCACATCCAAACAATGAACACCACATCTAAACAATGAACACCACATCTAAACAATGATAACTACATCTAAAGAATGGGCTCCACACCAAAACAATGGGCTCTACATCCAAACAATGATCACCACATCCAAGCAATTATAGAAGTGTGTGTTGTGCAGGTATGGTGGATGATGAGGACAGCCTGAGCAGTGGGGACAGAGACTGGACAGACTACTGGAGACAGCTCTTCCCCAAGGTCACCATCCAGGACATAGTGGGCTACCTGGATAAGTACAGAGGTATGCTGCTCTCTTTGTGCCTATCCTTTTATTTCTTTCACTTTTTTTCACCTTCAAAGACCAACCACATAAATCACTTCTAGCATTTGCTGCCTTTCTCTTAAACCCACAAAGTTTAACAATACCATAGCAAAGCAGTTTGAGATATTAGCAATGCAATTACCATTAATGAGAAAATTAGGAGGAGGGCCACTTAGTAAAAAAAAGTACTTTTTGACTAATTTTGATTTAACATCTCAAAATGTGCTTCTTTTAAACTTATACCATTTTGGTAAATTGGAAGTTCACTATATTGTTGGTCACTGAAGATATCTCGCAATATAATTGATCCTATAGGCATGATGTGTAGGTTATCTCTTAGCTTATTTTTTATGAAATGAGAGGTTGTTGCCATCAGAATTGCATTCCCCAAATATGTATTACTGTTGATTACACATACTGGAGGGACACTTGCTAAACAAACAAAAATAGCCACATTATTAACATAAGTGCCAAAAACATAACATTAGAAGGAACACTTTTATATCTGTTCTGCATATGTGTCCTTAATATTGGACTATTTGTATGCAATTTTAGCAAGCTACAGTACTATAGTTTTTTTTTTTAATTCAACCGGAAAATCTGATCTCTTAAGGCCTCAAATTATAAAGAAGTTAGACCGAATAGTGTTAGGTCTGGAAGGAGTGGCTCAGATTTGCACGAACCCAGGATATGCAAATTAACTAAATTACAAACCAATTTGCATATTTTTGGATCATGGAATGATTATGATAAACCTATATTATTGAAAAAAATCTTATATTAACTAGTGCTAATCTATATATATAAAATTGAATGTCTGTCTGTCTGTCTGTTTGTCTGTACTCTATAGATTCAAAAACCATACATTCAATCGCCGTGAAATTTTGGGATATTATTAGGTATATCACCGGGAAGGTTTTTGAAAAATAATTTCCTGAATATCTTGAATATCCTTAGAGTTATTTGCAGATTTGTAGATTTAACTCGCAAGCAGCGCCCCCATTGTGACGATGATAACAAGTTTTCTTATCACTAAGTTTGTTATCTTAAATATTATTTATCAAAAGTAAGATTATCTCAGGATGACACGGCAATGTGACACGGGAAAAAATGTTCACTAGATAAAACTATGATTTTCTAATGTAGAAAATTAGGAAAGACAAAATTCAGGATGACACGGCACACAGGGACCGGGAAAAAATGTTCACTTTATCGAGAGATTCAAATTTACGAGTTTCAAATTATCAAAATATATCTTTTTTTTTTTTAATAAGTTTTTAGAGAATTGTTTTAACAAATGTTCGCTAGACAAACCTTTACTCGGGTAAAACCCCGGGCGAAGCCGAGTACGTTTTATAAGTTTATAGAGAATTGTTTTAACAAATGTTCGTTAGACAAACATTCACTCGGGTAAAACCCGGGCGAAGCCGGGCACATCCGCTAGTAAAATAATAAACCTTTGTGTGTTGAAACAAGATTAGTTGGGCATACATAGGAAGAACCTAGGCCAACCAGCTAGGTTTTTATAGAATTGTTAAATTACTTCAACAGACTTCAAGGCAATGAGAGAAGGAATTTGTTGATCAGTGGCTAAACCTCTAACAGTGAATGTTGATATTGAATTGGTGAAATTGCACAAAGGTCCACACCATTAATAAGCCAAGCCCTTCCAACACTTTTTCTTATCTCTCAATGCAATAAGGTCTCAGTAGAAGAATGACAGTGAGTCACAGAAACATCAGGGATTAAATAAATAATTGTTTGATTCAGTTATATTTTTACAAACCAGAGATTCCAATCAACAAATAATTTTCAAAACTCAGTAGAAATAGTAATAGTAAAATCACAAAAGAGTAGATAAAAAAAGTAGCATTAAAAAAAAAAATGTTACGATGCACTAGCACGCCATCTGTTATCAAATTTCATCTAAAATACCCATTCGAAGAGTCAAGCATCAGTATCACTATAAAAGGAAGTTCCAAAAATGCAATATAACAGCAGTATGGTAGATTAAACTGGCGAAACCGCTGGGAGGGTTCACCACTGATGAGCCTGGCCCTCCCTTTAATTTTTCCATTGCAGTAAGGGCAGTAGAAATTATTTTAATTTAAAAAGAATATTACGCGTCTAAAATAGTTTAGTAATTTGATAAAAGAAATATCAATATAATATCAATTTCTAATGGTAGGTTTAAAAAGAATACCAATGGTGTGGGTGCAGGGTCACAGGAGGAGGAGGAAGACCTGAAGAAGAACTATGTCCAGTTCAAGGGCAACCCAAACCACATCTATGATTCCACCATTGGCTACAGATGGGAGGATGAGCCCAGATACCAGGAAATCATCCAGAGCCTAATTGATGCTGAAGAAGTGGAAGAATACAAATGCTACACCCGTGAGCCCAAGTCCAAGGCTCAGGCCAGAAAGAAAAAGGTATTTTGTTTTATTCTATCTATACAAGAAAATAAGACCTAATCCAAATAATTTATTAGTGTGTGACATTTCGGCAACAGCATTGTCACCATCATCAGACAAAAGAATAATTATATTCTTTTGTATGATGGTGACAATGCTGTTGCCGAAACGTCACACACTAATAAATTATTTGGATTAGGTCTTATTTTCTTATATTATAATCTATAATCCAAATTGTGCTTTATCATTTGATTCTATCTACTTCAAAATGCCTATATTCACTCTATCATACCTGCCTAGAGGACTTCAGGGATGTGTGATGTAATGGAGAAAGCAATGAGGCATTTCTCCTATTTTCTTTCAATAGTAGTGGGTAAAGTTTTTTTCCAAATCTGTCTTCGTTACATAATTTACTTTTTTCCTTGACTCTCATAGGGTTTTCCAATTTAAAAAAATATTCCTAATTAAATAAGTATCACGCCATCTGTATATGAAAAGTGAAATTAATTTAGCATGATTATTTTTACAAATAAGCTTGATACTTCCCTTACTGCAATTGGAAAAATATTGGGGTTCATGAAAAGTGCTAGCAAATACCAGACAGCTTACAATGTTGTATTGGGCCTCAATGTTGAGCTTATTGTTCTCATTGGGAGAATGCCCATAGTTCCTTAAATGCCTTAGAATGGTCTGGAAACTGGCAAAATTGCTGGGAGGGTTCACTATTGATGAGTCTGGCCCTCCCAATAGTTTTCCAGTGTAAAGTTTTGGTTTATTATATAGGAAGTTTTCAATTTTCTTATTCTTAATTAACATCAAAATATCCTGATAATGCTCACATGAGCTTTTTAGATGGCAGAGCACCATCTATTCTTAAGCATGTTTTTACAAAAGACATTCACTAAACCATGTAAGTTAAATAAGAAATACTAGGCTAAGCCAATATGTACAGGGATTACAGCTATATACTATTGATTTAATCAAGCATTCACAAACCTGTTTCAAGTGAATATAATATAGAAACAAACTGTGAACTGCCTCCTATTATCAAAGATTTATTGAAGGGTGTGATATATTCTTCCACAAGGGCTGCAGGAAATGTTACTCTGGTGAGTTCTCTCTCACTTTGACAGCATTTTAAAAATACTTCTCTAAGGTGATACTGACTTGGCACATATTGTAGATATAGCTGCTGCTGCCTTTATAACAAAGTTCTTTTTTTTTTTTTTTTTTAATTTTATAAGTGGGCTTCACTAGAAACTTTTGTTAGAATGCTTCAATTTTAACCAAATTTTAAACACTTATATAAAATAAGATTGAGAGAATTTCTTGCATAACATCAAAATATGTAACTTAGCATCATAAAAATGATGTCTTTGGAAAGGACTTGTACTATTTTTTATTAGTCTTACATTTGTTAAGAATGCTATACATTGAGGAAATTTCTAATCCAGTGCTACCCGGGTCACTCGGCTAGTCTATATAGTTGCTATGACTTAGTTATTTTATCAGAATTCCCAAGTGATGTTGTTATAATGAGGTTTGGCTGTATGAGTTAACTCTCAATACTTGCAGGCAAAGAACAATTATTTGAAATTTTGGCACTTGTGCACTATACACTAACTTGGTTGATAGAATTATATTACTGATTCCCCAAAAACTCTCACACACAAAAATTATTTTTAAAACTTGAGTTAAAAAGTCATTTATAAAATTTTATCAATTAGCTTCCCCTCAAATAATAGCATTTAAATAAAAAATGCTTCAATGGCCCCGATTCTTGCAAAATTCTAACCCCACCAGCGAGTGCAAGTAACCAAACGGGGCTCTGGCACATTTGTAAGTGCAAGTCGAACTGCTTTTCACATGTATAGACATGTGGTACACTTACAGTAAAAGCAGTCGCCTACTTCTACCCACTATGATTATCATGGTTTGTACCACGTGTACTAGGGATAAGCAAAAAAAAAAGGAATTTTTTGGTGTGGTAACTGAGACTAATCATCGGTTTCCCAGAGTTGGCTGTGTTTATATATTGATGGTCTCTGGCACATCCTCTCAGTATTGTCTCTACCAAGTTATCCTCCATTTGACAATGTCCTTTGTAAAATTGCTTTAAAAGTTCTATCTCGGGACCTGTGAACAAAGGATAAGAAAAAAGACTAGTCTAGAACTAACCCCACCTATAATGGAAGACCAGGAGTAGCCATGTATTGTACTGTACTCTCTCTTCCTGCTAGACTCGACTGAAAGTTCTATTTATGGTCACCCTGAGAGAAAATGTCAGTTATTCCTTGCTTAGGGATGGTTTCAATATCCTGAATGGAACATTTCAATTGTGTTGTTGTTTATTATTCCCTTGTGTAAAGATTATACAAATTCCATGAGTTCATGCTCCTCGAGCACATTTCAATTGTTCCTGTTGCTTGCACCAATCTGACTGAAATCTGTAAGCACAAACTGTCAGCTCTGTAGATGTGTGACACACTTTTGAAACATTTCTCTTTATGGTTACTTCTTTCTCTTGAGATATTACTTTTCTATTTATATTTAGTAATCCTCTTTATTAAAATCTCTCTTAGACTGCCTTGAAGATTTGAGGGGGTTACTGTAATATCTATTATATATAATAATAGGACATAATTAGGATGGTACCAATTTGTCCCCTTTTAAAAATCCATACCTTAATCCATACCTCTCTCTAATACCTGAATTGTTGGCTAAAATCATTAGTTGATATCCATTTCTGATAGATGGCACAATCCATCGGGGGTCGGTGGAAGGCTGGTTAAACCGTTTGGTTTTCGACCACTAGGACCCGGGTTCGATTCCCGGATTGGACACTTTTTTCTGTTTAAAAAAAAAAAAAAGCTCCAATGGCCCCCCGATTCTTGCAAAAGTCCAACCCCACCAGCGACTGCAAACCAAACGAGGCTCTGGCACATTTGTAAGTGCAAAGTCGAACTGCTTTTCACATGTGTAGACATGTGGTGCGCTTACAGTAAAAGCAGTCGCTAACTACCCACCATGATTATCATGGCCTGTACCACGTGTACTAGGGATAAGCCAAAAAAAAAAAATCATTTAGTTACCACATCAAAGGTAGTTTTTTATATATATTTTTTTCTTAAATTTATCAACTGGGTACCTAGAGGCACCTCTCCTTTTTGGTACATGAATATCATCCTCCCTCAACTTTATATTGTTTTCTAGCCAGAAAATTTCACCAGATTAAACAACTTAAGTATTCTCAATATAAGTACTCTTGTAGGATGTTATAGCTGCCCCTGTACTAATGAAGGCCAAATCCTGAAACCATGGTATATAGGTTGATTTTTTTTTGTCTGAATTTTCCAAAACTGGTGTTGTTGCTCATTCTTTATTATCACATTACATTTATACTGGGTTATATATAAACCAAAAGTATTATAATGCTTTTTTTAAGGGAGAGGTATCATTTTTGATGAATGAATGAGAGACATCTATATATATATAAATCAATGTATGTTTGTTTGTATGTCCGGTATACAAATTCGCAGTAGTTCACTAATTCAAACCAAAATTTCCATACATAGGTTAAAAAATATGGGGAAGACGATAGGCTATTTTAAAAAATATATAAATCAATTATTAAAACTATATATTCAAATTATTCTACTTAGCTCACGAACAGCACCCTCTATCAAAGATTAGAATGCAAACAAATAGATAATGCTAATAACAAACAATTATAAAAAAAAATCTTATCTAAATATATATCACTCGGGTAGATATGCACACGGGTCAATCCCGGGGCGAAGCCTGGGTCACCCGTCTAGTATTTTATATATAACACATAACTTTCTTATATTAATTAAAAAAAGCCTTTACAAATTGGCTAAATAAAATGATAATGATATATTAATGATTTTTATATTATCTACTATTGTTACTAAATTCTAATTTTTTTTTTTTTTTTTTTTCAGTTGTAAATTTTACCACCCTAAATCTCCCCCAAAATGCTGTATTTGTTTCTGAAATAAATTTCCATGTATTTAAAAAAAAAAAAAGTCTCCATGACCTTGTATAATAACAATTTTCAACTATTTATAATGAGAGTGTTGTTTTAAAAATGTATAATTTTCCTGGTGTATGTATATATATACTTGTCCTCTATGTACCAAGGTTCCACCCTGTTGTTGGATGTGGCAGCATGAGTCGGAGGCCAAAGAAGCTGAAGAAGCCCAGAAGGGTGAAGATTCCCTGATGAAAGCCATTGCCCTACGCCAGCAAAAACGGCAGCAAGATATGCCTTCCTTCTTCTCCCATCTGGAACAGAAGTATGGCCAACAGCCCAGCAAGAAGAAATCTCGCAAGAAGTAAGCTCTACCTACCCAGTAACCATTGTATATAGTCTCAGCTGGGTGGAGATCATACATTCACAATATTCTCAGTGGCATTGAACTTTGGTTTTCCAAATAAGTTCTTGGAGAGTGTGAGTTTTTCTCCTTCCTATTTATAAGGTCTTATTACCTCATGTTTATATTTAATATCTCTTTTAAAAATTTGTACAGTTGTTTTTTTTTTTTGTAATAAAATTTTTTTCAGAGAGTACATTTTTATAGAAATTTTACACATCCGCATAACTCTTCCTTTAGCTTAAGAAATCAAGACAACCCAGTATAGAAACCAAAAAGAAGCACATTTTATTACATCTGCTGAGTGGAGTTCCCGTTCCAAGTGTTGTTGTCCTCGTCTGTGTCATCTTGTTGGTTGCTCAGCCGGTAGATGTTGCCCTGGCGTCTGATGGCAGCACTAGCCTGGGGGGTTGGGCCGGCGGGGGCCTCTGCTCTGTCTCCCTCCCTGGGGCAGCCACACAATCACTGGGTTATCCTCCACACAAATAAGTTCTTATTGAAGGCACTTTTTTTTTGTAAAGCACACAAGTTCTTGTAGAAGGCATTTTTTTTTTTCACAAGCCCTTTTCTTTCTTTAACCCTTAACTGGACGGGTGATTTTTTCTTACGTAACTGGACGGGGTGGGTAGATTCAACCCACTTATGTACCTTTACGAAATAAGCGCTAAATAATGAATTAAATCAATATTTGAAAGATTATTTAATGATTACAAATGTTAATATACAGATTTTGACTTCTAAAAATTCTAAATATAATCTATTTACAGTTTTCACAAATAATTAAGAAATGTTTTTTACAGACGCTTAGTTGACATACAGAGCATAAGGTTTTCACTTTTCCCGCATTTTTTGATGGACATTTGTAGCACCTTTTTGGAGTATCAGATTCTTGTGGCATCGTAGATCCTCTTGATGTACTTGAACCATCATTATTTTTGAATTTTTTTATTGTCGTCTGTAATTCCAGCGGGAGGGAATTTAGATTACGTGTGGCCGGGTGTTCATCAATCAAGGATCTCCCAAGATCAACAATAAAGGTACTTCTTTCTTTTTGATCCTTTTTATCAATCTGATAGTTGAAGATGATGTAAGAATTCAGAGCTGTGATATCTAAAAGGGCATAAAAAAGTGCCAAAGGCCATCTTCTGGATCGACAAGAGGTAGAAAAATTAGAGACCATTTGGTCAATGGTATCTACACTTCCTTTTGTTAGATTATAATCCATTATAATGTCAGGGTTTCCTGTTGTTTTATCACATTTATTGTCATGATGCATCGAAGATATAAGGATTACTGATTTTCTTTTTTTGGGAACATAGGAGACTAAAGTTTTTGTTCCAGAGAAACCAAAAATAGATGTTCCTGATTCTCTTTTAGGATGCGGTTGGAATTGTGGTGGAATCTGAGGTTTGTTCTTTCTCATCGTTCCTAAATATGTAAGGCCATGTTCTTTCAACTTATCAACTAATTCTATTGAAGTAAACCAGTTGTCTGCTGTAATATTTCTATTACTCTTCCAAAGTGGTCGACTAATATCTAAAACTATTTGTGTTGGCAGGGATAGTTCTTTTGACTTTGGAGTTTTAGATTTTCCTGTATATACCATTGCATTATACATATAATGTGTTCTTGAGTCTGCTAGTATCACTATTTTTATCCCATATTTATTAGGTTTTGAGGGTATATAAATTTTGAATGGACATTTTCCCCGAAACCCTACAAGCATTTCGTCAACAGTAAGGTATTCAGCAGGTGTATAACAACTTTGAAATTTTTCAATAATGGTTTGGAAAATATCTCTTATGGGTGAGAGTCTATCTACTTTGCATCTTGTCTTGAAATTATCAAATCTAATACAAAGTAATAGAAAAAGGAAACGCTTCACACTCATTACAGAGCGAAAAATGTCACGGCCTGTTCCATCAGAGGCAAACAAAGATTCTACATTTTCATGACCTGATTTGTAAACTCCAGCTAGATACAACAAACCTAAGAATGCTCTTATTTCTATTTCACTTGTAAAATTTGAGTAAGTACTTTTGGTCAAATCTGAAATTCTTTGGCGAAATTCTTCAATTTTTTGCATTTGTAAATTCAGATATTTATTTTATAATTGCGGCAGTAAAAAATAAGTTGAATATATCTATGCTACAATTTGGCTTCGGTTTAGCAGGGCCTTTCAGACCAGGTAAGTGTGTAATTATGTTATGAGAACGGGTTCTTCCAATTATTGCATGATTCTTGTTCCACTTATAGCCATTTTTCCCAATGAAACAATTACTTGAAGACATTTGAACAGTGGTAAGAATTGAATCACATTCCTCATCTGTACTGACATCTGTAGATTCGTTCAATGAATAATTTTCAGTTTCAGAATCATCGTCAAAATTCTTATTCAAAATTTCGTCTTCCATTATAAATAGAATTTCAAAAATAAAAAGTCTTACCTTGATAAAAAAAAATTAAGGAAGTTGTTTTTTTTTTAATCTAAAAGAATAAATTCTACTTAGCCAAAGAAAGAAGTCTTATTTTATGAATGGAAGCTAAAAAATAGCGGAAGAAAGCGACTCGAGAATGAGCAATCAGCTATAACCCTAACATGAAAAATTCTCACGCTTCTGGACGGCATGGGCGGAATCCGCCCACACATGCAAATTTAACCGCCCTCCCAAAACTTATATTTTTAAACGATGAATGGAAATTGTTTGTATCACTGTAAAATTAGAATACACCAAAGCTGTTAGCTCTCAGTAAACGAAAAATATTTTTTTTTTCCTATATTAAGTTTATGCATGGGCGGAATCTACCCAACCCGTCCAGTTAAGGGTTAAAATAAACACAAGGTAATAAGACCTAATCCAAATAAAATAGTGTGATGTTTCGGTAACACCGTTGTTATCATGCTGTGGTAAAATTTATCATTCAGTACTTTTGTCTGAGGATGGTAACAACCCTGTTACCAAAATGTCACACACTATTTATTTGAATTTGGTCTTATTACCTCATGTTTATAATCCAAATTGTGCCGTATCATTCCTTTAAAATATTTCTAATAGTCTCTTCTTAAATTCAACACCCCAAGGTATAAGAGCTTCAGGTTGAAATAACTCAGCGATAAAGTAAAGTAGGTTAAGAAATTTTTCTAAAATATTAAATCATTAAAATTATATATTTTAAAAAATATACTCTTATAATATTATATTAAGAATTGATGCCATTGGAGGTCTTCTTTAAAAAAAAAAAATGTTTATTTCAAATGTTTTTTTTTTTTCAAGATTAAATTTTAGTAATGGACCATTTTGAACATATGATAAAGCACAATTTAGATTATAGATACAAGAAATACAAGACTTGTCTGATGATAACAATGCTGTTACCAAATGTCACACAATTTACTTGGATATGGTCTTATTTTCTTGTATCTATTTTTGAACATATTAAATATATCAGAATTGTATGAACAAATGTTTGGCCAAAGAATCCACTGTATAGAGAGAATTGGGTAGAGATTGTCTTGTTACTAAACAATGCTAACTATGAAATCAACAAATAGCCTGAACCATTGTGGGAATAAGTAAGCCCTATGGATAGAAGGAAAAATTAAGCCATGCTAACACCTGCCTAGCTATAAAACAAAGCATTTGTTTCTCAACCTTTTTTGGCCCTCAGACCAGTTAAATTGGTGAAAACAATTTTATGAACTGGTGGCTTAAAAAAATACTAGGTAATAAAGAACTGTGGGGGCTGAGAGACTTCCTTCCAGCCTGCTGGGATTACAGACCACGGCAAACATACAAGCGGGGCCATGAAATAGGAGATGGCCACCGCTGTGCTGCGTGTCAGATCGGCAGAAGCCAAGGAACCAGAATAGACTTTCTAGGGTGTTGTCCTTTTGTCTTCCCCTATAAAATGTAGCTAATAAGTAATACCAATAAAACACTAACTTTGAAATACTTCTGGACCATCGCTGGACTAATAAATTGACACACCACAGAACTACTACATAAGTTAACACAAAATTATGGAGTCTAAATCCTAAAATTATCATAAAACTACATTGTATAAAATCTTTTTTTTTTTTTTACAGATATAGGGTAAATATCTATGAGGTCGGTAAAAAAATTCTGGCAGACAGGTTCCCCAGACCAGTGGTCTAAACCTCAGGGCGGTGGTATCATCTGGAACTTCTGGATTTTAGAACTACTGAACAATTGTGTCATTGCCAAATAAAGGTATCTATCCTGGGGAAACATGTCATATAACTTTCCCATCAACTACATCCAAAGGTCTAAACAATAATACCAATGTCATTCACAGATAATGTATAATTAACATAGACCCATTTTGCAATGCATCTACTTAGACATGATAAGAGAGAGAGGAAGAGACAGATACCTACTGTTGAGGAGGAGGAGGAGGGGGGGAAGGTCTACTGAAGAGCCACCCTGACAGGTAGTTCCAGAGGTTGATGAAGGGCAGGAGCACGAACCACACCACCTGACTCACTCCTCCCTGGGTGGCACTCACCGCCTGGTTCACCTGCACCCACCATCCTCTGTCAAAATAATATCATTAGGTGCCATATGCACTCATGGACAAAACTTTAGTGGAAAGTCTTGGAGGTCGCCAGTTGTCTATTTTTTTTTTTAAAGGAGAACGAGGCAATTATGTTAACACTAGGTATCTCGTATCTTCAATAAAGGTCACTGTGTATCAAAAATCTTTCAGAGTTGTTGTCTGAATCCTGATATTCATGCTAAAAGGTACAACTTCCTTAAGTTTCATCCATGAGTGTAGGTCTTGTGATTTGGTTAGCTAAACACTTTTTGGCAAATTTAGATTTCATGACATCAAAATCCACACCGGACAGAACTGCAGGTGGGGTTTGCTAGCTGACCACTGACCATGGTGGGAGCTGGGAGGACCAGGATGGTGGCTGAGGGAGCCAGCAGGAGTTCCTGCAGGGAGCTGTCCATCTGCTCTGGAGTGAACTGGTGTCTGGGGTAGGGGGTGGCCAGGATAAAGTTGCCCAGCCCCGGCCTGATCTCCTGTATACACACACACTGGATTGGTGCAGAGAGATACATGCTTACAGAGATTAGGCACTGGTGAGTGTATACATACATATGAGTATGTTTCATTTACCACCATGCCTTTTTTTACCTTTATCATTGAAAAAGTGTGTCTAGAATAAAAGTGGGAGGTAGGTAGGAAATAAATAAATTATGAACAAATCTCCTGGGTCCAGTTTCACAGCATGACAATGGTGGCAAAACACAGTTTGTGAAGTTTAAATTATTATTTAATTCTAAATAACACAATGTTAATGTGTCAATTTGCTTTAGCATACATGTAGTCATCATATTTCTTAGTTTGTTAGGTAAATAAGGACGATTCAATAAAATAAAAGATAGTTCTTGTGGATTTATTTTATCGTTAGTTTCCTTCAAAGCTAATTTATATCCTCAATAACACAGTCACCAAAAGCTGAAAGGAACATTTACTTATAGGAATGTCTAATTTTAAAAGAAGGAACTACTTACGTTCAGGACAAAGTCGTGCAGGGCCTGGAGCTTGTCATCAGAGGGGAACTGCTGGGAGACAATGGCTCCGTGAGGGAGGCGGAACTGGATGCGGGCGACCGTGTTGTCGTAGCTGGGAGGGGCTGGAACGGCAGCCGCCGCAGCAGTCTCTCGGTGTCTCAACTCCATCTGTTGTTGTTGTGCAGCAGCTGCCCGCTCTGCCCTGTCCTGAGCAATCTGCTGCAGGACCCTCTCCCGCGCAAGCCTGGCTTCCTCCCTCTCTTTGGCCACCTCTCGCGCAATGTCCTCATATTCTCTCTTGGTCTTGGCTTCCTGCGCCTTGGCCAGCTCCATGGCTTGCCTCCTGCGCTGCCGTTCAGCCTCTTTCTCCTTCTGTCACCATCACCATTCTGATATTTAGGGGGGGGGATACAGTCTATAATCTTTAGTAACTACTAAATAAAAATTACCCCCGCACCATCCAATGTCTACAGACCTCAACTGGTTCAGTCTATCCTCCCTAGAGAACAGCAGTCCTTCCAGAACATGGTTCCCACTAATCACCTCAACTTCATTGGTTTATCATCTATCAATGAGGTCTTCTCATTCCCAGCAGTAACCACATTATACAGCTGAGTGGAGATAAGCAAGAAGAGCATTACATCAGAGAGACTATAGAATACTTTATTTAAGATATTAGGTATTTAACACATCATCAATCACTAGGTAGTCTGACGAAGGTATCACCCCATATATAGGTTTCCCATTTATCCTGGGTTTCCTTTATAATTTCACTATTCTATTTTGAGATGCAAGCTATAGAAGACCTTTGACACTTAGGATTCTTATGTTGGAGAGGCATCCTTGAATTCTGGACCCGAGTAATTGTTATGTTTAGGTTAGAAGACCATACACCAAATTGGTCAATTAATCAAAGAATAAGCAAGCAATTGATATTGGGTTCTTTTTATGAGTTTGGTTGTAGAAAGCATTGTGCCCTGGATCTTTCAATCTTAACAGTGAGGGGATAAAATTCAGACATTCACACATGCGATTGAATTGGAGATGGCATCTCCACTTGGAGAGCTGGGGGCATTTCTTTGTAAATGAGCCACTTGTACCATTCAATATCACACACACACTTGGAAAGATATTCATATCAAATATGATTGAAAGACCCAGTACGCAAGTTTTTCTCTGCCAAACTCATACAAAGAACCCAATATCTCAGGTCTGACATTAGATTCCTAAGTAAATTTATTCTATTTTATTCACATTAGGTGATAGAGAAATACAGAAGGTCAGTAGATGTATGAAATGTTAGAAATTCAGTGAAGCCTTGCATGCACACAAGGTTCCAGAGTTTCTATATAGCTATCATGGAAAATTGCTTTGAGGGCGAAATGACAGTGGCTTCTGTTGAAAACAACACTATATAATGAAAACACATTAAATGGCCAACACATACAATATCATCTCTATCATCATCTAGTGCTATTTCTGATATGGAGGTCAGCCATCTTGAAATGCTACTTTACCCTGTTCTGAGCAATTCTCACCTTTTCATCTAAAATTCCAGACTATTCTTTCATTCAAACTAATTCTTCCTTTGGTTTATTTCTCCCTTTCAGATGTATCCCTCTTTCCTCCAGTTTAGGTAGGTCCAATATAACAGTTGAATCTTGCTATAACATCACTTGGTACTAAGATTTTATGATGTTATAACCATGGTATTAAAAAAAAAACACTCAAAACTTATTAAAACTGGGTACCTTAGAATATTACAATGTTATAACCAAGTTGATACTATATAGATATGGTTCCACAGTTTATAAAGAGAAGGGCCATTACAAGCCGGCAATGAGAGATATAGTATAAGACTGGTGTGTGTGTATAAAGAGTATAAAAAGAATTGCTGCTCTTTCACACAATGATACACGGTCAATGTTTACCTCAATTTCCTCTTTCTTCTGTTGGGCCTTCTGTTGCTCCAGGAGTTGCTTGGCCCTGGGCACACACACTGTCAGACTGAGGAGTTCCCTCAGATGAGAGAGAGAAAAAAAATCTGTATTAATGAATAATAGGGCAAAATAACCTGTATATGATTTTTTTTTTTTTTACATTAGTTTAAATGTGAAATTGTACTGGAATCAGGTGGATAAATTAAGAAAAAGGCATCTCCTGATGGTGCAACCAAGTTTTTGATATCTTGTACCTGTCGGAATAGTTGATATTTATTCCAACAGATGGTGCAAGCCATCAGCTACTTTTAGTTACACAATCAGGAGATGCCTTTTTCTTAATTAGTTTAGATGTTAGGGGGGTGTAACCACAGAAAAAAAAAATCTGTATTATTGAAAAATCCAGACTAAAGAGGTGTGTATTAGCAAGGTATTACTGTAGTTTCAAAATTCTTTAACAGATGGCGCACCATGTCACTTTTTGTATAAGAAATTTATTTTAAAAATGACAACCTGATCTAATCCAATGGGAGACCAGAAATATCTCCAGATTTTAAGATGGCTTCCTATGAGAGTTGTGCTGCTGTGAACTTGATTCCCACACAACTATAAATGATAAGACATAACAATGATATCATGATTGAAGTGCTCTCTATGTATGAGACCAGTTTCATTTTGTGCGGCTGAAACATGGACTAACACAACCCTATGAATGATAAAGCATAATTTGGTATAGGTCACAAGGTAATAAGAAATATTCAAATAAATAAATAGTGTGTGACGTTTTAGTAACAGTGTTGTTGCCATCTTTATACAAAAGTACTGAATATGGTCAATAATGGTTCAGTACTTTTGTCTGAAGATGGTAACAACACTGTTACTGAAACGTCACACACTCCTATGAAAAAAAAATGTGTTTGAAATGAATCTTAATAGAAGAATTCTGAAAAATAGTATAGATAGATACAAGGGTGGATCAATAAAAAAACTATAAAAGTTAAAAAAAAAAAGTGCAAACTAAAATACAATTTTATTTTTTAATCCTCTACATAACCCCTTCTTTTTCTATACACTTCTTCCAAAGGTCAGGTAGCTTGTAAATTCTCTTTAAGAAAAAAATCTTGTGTGTGTTGGGCAAGCCATCCATGCACCGCATTTATAACCTCATCATCAGTCTTGAAAGTCATGTCCTTTAAAAATCTTTTTAAGTGTCCAAATAAATATTAATCACTCGGGGCTAAATCAGGAGAGTAAGGGGGATGGATTAGAACTTAAAATTTAATTTATTGATGGTTTCAATGGTGAGATTTGCCTCGTGGGGCCGAGCATTATCATGCTGTAGGCAAACAGCTTTGCTCAGCAAACCACGCCTTTTGGAACAAATTTTTGGCTTTAATTTTTTTCAATGAGCTCAAAATAAACTATGCTATTAAATGTTTGGCCTTTAGGAAGATAATCTTATAAGATGCATCCTTTACTGTACCAAAAAATAGTCAAGAGTACTTTTCCAGCAGAAGCTGTTATCCTTGGTTTCTTTGGTGTTGGTGAACCCTTGTGGTGCCATTCTGCACTAGAGTCAAGAATGTGATGGTATACCAATGATTCATCTCGTCACTATTCTATCAAGAAAACCTTCACCCTCAATTTCATAACATTCCAAAAGCTCTTTACGAGCGTTAAGACGTTTTTCCTTCATGAGCAGCACAGGCATCCATCTTGTTTCTGTACTTCAAATGTTTTGTAATGATATTTTGAACACTACCATAGCTAAGGTTAAGTTCAGCAGAAATAACTCTAATGCTAATGTGACGATCGTTCTGTATCATCTCGTCAATGGCCCAGGTGGTTGCATCATCACTAACCTTGACCAGGTCACGGTGTGTCATCCAAACTTTCTATGCCACTTTTGAATTTTCTAACCCATTCAAAAATTCAATTTTGAGATTAACATTTATCAATGTAAGCAGCTTTCATTCTGGAGTAAATTCCAAATGGTTTAACTCCTTCATGATAAAGAAAACGTATTACTGCTCGCATTTCATACTTGGTGCAACTGTTTGTTTTAGTCACCATTTTTATTGGCGAAAAAAATTTAGCCAGATGGTTTCTTTTCTTGAGATTTAAAAAAATATATTACAACAGAGTTTAATTTAAATGTGTATAGCTATATACATTTGTTTCCTTCTTTATTTTTTTTCTATTAAACTTTTATCATTTTTTATTCATCCGCCCTTGTAGAATTAGCAGCAATGAGGTCTTAAAGCCGAGGAGAACACCATGAAAGAAGACTTATAAATTTTAGGGAGAGAAGATATCAATATTAGGGGGTTAGCTGAAGGCAAACACCGTCTATTGGAATATACACTCATGGACAAAACTTAAGGAAGTTGTACCTTTTATCAATGTAATATCGGGACAATAACTCTGAAAGATATTTAATATACACAGTTACTTTTATTGATTATACAAGATAACCAAGTGTGAACAAAATTGCCTCTGTCTTCTTAAACAAAAAAATAGACAACCAGCAGACATCAAAGACTTTCCAATTAAGTTTTGTCCACATAAATGTACTATGCATACTACAATGGAAAGTATGAAAAGAGTTGAAAGAATGAAAACCACACACAGATGTTAACATCAGGGAATGGCTGTGAACTTACCAACTTGCACAGATATTTCACATTTTGGCACATAACAGGTAAGAATTCAAGAAATGTGTGTAGTCTAATTAGTAACTCTCCGATATGAGGACACCTCTCCCTTTGAACTGTAACTAGATTTTGTCCTTTAGAGAGAGAGAGAGGTAGTTCTACTGTGTATGTTTTTTTTTTTGCTTATCCCTAGTACACGTGGTACAGGCCATGATAATCATGGTGGGTAGTTAGCGACTGCTTTTTACTGTAAGAGCACCACATGTCTACACATGTGAAATCAGTTCGACTTTGCACTTACAAATGTGCCAGAGCCCCGTTTGGTTACTTGCACTCGCTGGTGGGGTTGGACTTTCGCAAGAATCGGGGGCCATTGGAGCATTTTTTTTTTTTTTTTTAAACAGAAAAAAGTGTCCAATGCGGGGATCGAACCCGGGTCGTAGTGGTCGTAAACCAAACGGTTTAACCAGCCTTCCACCGACCCCCCCCTGTGTATGTGATAGAGTTTAGCTACAAGAAAATAAGACTAACTAAATTAATAGTGTGTGATATTTCGGTAAAAGCGTTGTTACCATCATCAGGCAAAATAATAAAAAATGAATTAAATAAGAGATAAATAAATTAAGAATAAAATAGTAACAACACTGTTACAATATCTTGTTTTAGTGGGACTACAGAAAATACGAATCATTTCAAAATGTGTGAACTATTAAGGTAGAAATTAAAGGAGGAAGTGAGGGCTGTACACATTAACAAGGTGATCTGACCTCTGAACCTTCTCCTCTAGGGTGAGACTGGGGGAGGCCGGGGGCTGACTTGGTGGTGGGGCTTCCTCCTGCTGATGACACACAGCATTGGTTCTGGTCACACCCTCAGTTAGTATAAAGTAGTAATATTAAAATAAAAAAAATGGCATATCCTGACCAGGAGCACATGTGCTTTTCTGAAGGCAGAGCGCCATCTGGTGGAACAGAAATCAACTATTCATTGATTTAGCCTGTTCCCTGATATTTGGCCAACCCAATTTCTTGATAAATCAAGAAAAGCCATCCACGAACGCGTTTTGCGCTTTTGGCGCTCGTCAGGGTGGAGTAGGCTGTACCACTGCGAGTAGTAATATATTGCCTTGGTTCATTCATTGAGGATTTTTGTGGAAAACACGGTGGTTCCCTTTTGCCTTCCTCTCTAAATATTTCTTTAGTTAAAAAAACATTGGGAAATATTTTTTCTTAAAACCTAGTACAGGCCATGATAATTAAGGTGGGTTTCTGACTGCTTGTAACTATGATCATGTGCAGCTCTGTGAATTCACAGATGGACTGGGGGGCCACATTAAAGTAAACTATTTTATACACTTTATTTCCTCAACATATCATCAGGGCAACAGCTAAAAACTTGAATCACCAAACACACTTCTTGATGGTGATAAAGCACAATTTGCATTATAGATTATAAACACAAGGTAATAAGGCCAAATCCAAATAAATAAATAGTGTGTGATGTTTCGGTAACATGGTAAGAATGCTGTTACTGAAACTTCACACACTATTTATTTATTTGGATTTGGTCTTATTACCATGTGTTTACTTCTTGATGGTCTTTACATTTGGGAAATAACTCCGCCATTGTCGGTCCCAAGCCCGGATGTAAAAGGAGGAGGGGGAGCAGTAACAAGCTCGTTAAAAAACCTGGGTTCAGTTGGCCCGACTGATAGCACCCTGTAAGGGCTCCTATTCTTGGGTTACAGGATATTCAGCAGCGTCTGTTCTCCATGTTAGGAGCGGCTGCACAGGGCGTCTGTTCCTCATGTTAGAGGCGGCCATTTAATACCAGGTCAAAGTCCAAGTTACACCTCTCTGTAGGTGACCTCGGGGAAATGTTGGATAAAACCAGCGCTTTAACGTAACTGGCATATAACCTATATGGAGTCGTGCACAACAGAATCTCATACTGCATCGGTTGTCGCGCAGGATCTGAACCGCGTTTTGGATTTAGGTAGAGGATCCAACTCGAAAAATATACTACAGTCTCCACCCAACCACAAATCACACAGTCTTAAAATAATTCAATGTAATCTCAATGGAATCGGAACAAGGGGAAGCAGAATCAAACTTGAAGAGATGTTACACAGAGCAGAGGAAAGGAAGGCGGATGTGATTTGCATCCAAGAGACAAAACTAAGACCAGAAAAGGCACTCAAAGTGAATGGCTATAAGCTTATCAGGAAGGACAGGGCACAGGGTCGAGGAGGCGGAGGACTTCTAACCTTGATAAAGGAACTAAAATTCGAAGAAATAATCATCCCCCCAACAAACCAGACAGAAATACAGGGAATAAAATTATACCAGGAAACAGGAGAACCAATTCTACTTTTTAATATCTACCACCCCCCAGATAAACCAGGACCAGAACAAGGATAAGTAAAAAAAAAAAAAAAAATTTGGGAAATTAAGGAGAAATTCCAGGAGGGGACAGGTTTCAGAGGAGCAGGCATTCCAAACAATTTACATTTCTTATCTGGTTTTTGGTCTATGGTGAAATAGAGATAGTAGCCGAAATAAAAATAAACAAGAACTGGAGGATCCCACCTAAGAGGAGCTCTGAACCTCAGAAATCTCATGGAATGGGGTGAAGGGGTGCAACTTTCGTTGATCATGGCACCATGAACCTCAGAAATAGACAGCATCAAACAACACTAAACAAGATTTAGAACAGGCCATCTCAAGCCATTGAAGATAGAAAATAATAACAAAATCTACCCCACTTGCCCAAAATGTAGCTTGGCACCTGCAGCTCCAGAACACATTTTGGCTTGCATTAGATGCACTAAACAGGACCTTTGGAAGAGGCCGCTGCTCATCATAAAACAGCTCAGGAGCATGAACTTATGGAGAATTATTGTAATCTTTACACAAGGGGATAAGAAACAACATACTTTAGGATTAAGTTTTTGTTTGTTTTCAGACTTCCGATATATGATGCATCAAAAAGGTTTAAGTTTAGTCTTTTGTATGAAATAAGGTTAGTTTATTGTTTAAATAGCTTTTGTGTCTTTCAGCTTCATGGTTTCTATCAGGTTTGTTTGCTTCGATGGGGAAGTATTTTTATTATTATTATTAAGGCACAATTTGGATTATAGATTATAAACACAAAGTAATAAGACCAAATAAATAAATAAATAATGTGTGACATTTCGGTAAAAGCGTTGTTACCATCTTCAGACAAAAGTACTGAAATAGTACTTGATTCAGTACTTTTGTCTGAAGATGGTAACAACACTTTTACCGAAATGTCACACACTATTTTTTTATTTGAATTTGGTCTTATTACCTTGTGTTTTATTATTATTAATATCACATGTTCTTAAAAGTCTGTCTTGGTTTGCCAAACATCACCAACTACTACACCATCTTGTAAAATGTTGAATAAATAGAGCATCTTTCCCGAACAACTCCACAAAATGTTATTTTCTAAGTGAAGACTCACAGTCTGGGAGGTGGAGGGGCCTTCAGCTGGGACCTCCGCAGGGGGCTTGCCACCGTGGTGGGCCTGTCACAGTTACTTCATGTCTATAGGAACATTTTGGTGAAATCACAATGGATTCAGTAGTCAGTCTCCCACATGTGAGAGACCATAGCCTAAAGTCATAGTTAAAACCTGTATTTCTTGGAGGTGTTCTCTTATTAGAGACTGTCAGGCCTAAGTCACTAGGAGTCTTTCAACAGAGAATCTCTGATAAGAGCCCAACTCCATGAGAGAATGGGCATAGTCATGTTGAGTCTCTTATTGGAGATTCTACTATATACTGTTCAGAGAAGGGCATTACATCTAATGAGCACATATTTTCCTTGTCAGAAAGCACAGTGTCTATTTTAATTTTTATTCTGTCAGAAAAAAAAAAAAATTGTAGAGTTTGATTTTTAGAGGATGTCTTATTTTTCATGAATATAATAATTTACATTTATTTTCAACCATCATTTTTAACAACTCAGGATCCTATATAGAGTAATATTTTCTACTTCAATGGGCCCTGATTCTTGCACAAATACAGCCCTACCAGTGACTGCAAGTAACCAAATGGGGTTTTAGCATTTTATAAGCACAAAAGATAGTTGCTAGCTGCCCACTATGATTATCATAGTAACTTGGGATAAGTAAAAGGAAACAAATGAAATTATGTTGTTACGACTTCTGGAATTTATAAATAAGGTCTCACAACATAAAACTAAACAAAAGGTAATCAAAAAGACTAAATACAAATAGTTAGATAGTGTACGATGTTTGGGTAACAGCGTTGTTACACACTTGATAACAGTAGCTATTTAAAACATGCTGTGATATTTTTTATCATTCAGAACTTTTGTCTGAAGATGGTAAGAACACTGTTACCAACACGCCACACACTATATATTTGGATTTAGTCTTATTACCTTGTGTTTGTAATCTATAATCCAAAATGTGCCTTATCAACATAAAACAAAAATAAATCACAACAACAAATTAACGTTGTATTAAATTTTCTTATCTTGGAAAGGAAAAGCGGTGGCTTCCCAGAATGTTGGAGAAATAAAACTGAAGAAAGATGATATATGTGTGTTCAGCTTTGGTTTAAATAAATCCAACCTACAATAATGTTTAGGATGCCTGAATGACCAATTTTTTGGTCGTTGAGGTACAGCTTGCACCACGCTGATGAGGGCCAACAGCCCGAAACGCATCCTTGGTTAGCTTTTCTTGATTAATCAAGAATGGGTATTTGGCCAATTCTGGAATAATTAAAAATCAACGAGAATAGTTGATATTTATTCTGATAGATGGTGCAAGCCAATAGCAACTTTCAGTTACACGATAAGGAGATGCCTTTTTCATAAATAATGTTTAGGTTAAAAAAGGTGTATCTGGATCTATTAAAAAGAAAACAATATTCCTCAAAATATTTCTAGGGATTGCTCCCTCTTTATTAATTTATTGCACAATAAATTTAATTTACAAATTCCTGTAGATCATATGGAAACAACTTTGTCATTGGTCAAAAATAATAAAAATGATAATGCAAATTAAAAATTTTTACAAATTAAAAGGATAAAAAATAAAGAGTATTAAAATTTAGATATGAAACTTAAAGGCTTTTTTGTGGGTAAAAATAGTAAAATGCAGCATGTTTTATAATGTAAAAGAGAGTGAGATAGAGTTAGGGAAGAATAAAAATTATAATAATAAATATCAAAATGTTGACTCAAACTACAATAATGTGTTTGCTTCTATATAAAAAAAAAAATAGAAAAAAAGTCACCACAACTATCAAAGTTACCCCAGTTTGGTCTTAGTCTAATTAGAGCATCCTCAATCTGAAAGGAAGGCAAGCTCAATTGTATGTATAAGCCCTAGAAATACACAGTTATCCAGGTAAATGTATAGGATCTAAGGAGGCTGTTTGTTCCTATAATTTATACAGTCAGACTAAATGTAAACTAGGGGATTCAGTACTGTTTTCTAAAGATAGTAACACAACGCTGTGTTATTATCAACTATAAAGTACTTGTTATCTTGTCTTGAAGATAGAGGTTGCCTGACCAGCATTCATTCTTTTTGAGACACTTTGGCCAGTCAAAATTGGTCTTTATTATTTATGGTCTTGAGGTATTGTTGCCTTGTATCTATAATCCTACCATACAAGTTGGATGAGATGACTGGCTCTTCCAAAACTTACTGGAGGAGTGTAAGACATTCTATACATGTATACACACAGCTATAATACAAAATATAACTAAAAACAAAGAAAGGTCAAATATACGACATAAAAGTGCTGAGAGAAGAATTACAAAAATAATAACAAAGACTCAGAATGAAACACCACAAAGGAATGACAATACATCCAGATGGCACAAGAACCTATAGGATATACGACAACTGTCCTGGTGTGGAACAAACACCTACCCACATAATCTTATGTCCAGCAATGGTCACAGCCTTGCAGAAAATTGACATGGACCCAGAGCAGCAGCTTTACACATCTAGGATAGAGGACATAGTGACTGCTGTGATAAGAGATTCATTGAGACACATCTGAGGCTCTTCATTGGACACGACAACAATACCACAACTATGGGCTTATCACACACATCTACTTTACCTCTAGAATCCTGGCGTAGTTCTCCATAAAATCTTTCTTGTCCAGATTGCCAGGCACCACATCCAAGGGCTTGCCATCGCTGCCAATGAAGTAGGAGCAGGGCACCTGGTTCACTTTATCTGAGGTGGAAGGAAGTCAAGGTCTTATAGTGTTTATCCCCTCTGTCCACACTATTGCCTAATTCTGAAAACAGAGAGTAAAACCTGCGAATGGCGGCTGTCAAAGGCGGTCTTTCAAAACAGTGGTGGTCTCTTTTGGCAGGTTGCTATAATGTGTGGACATTATAAGAGATACAACTATCTAAAAATAAAGAAGGCATATCCTGACCAGGAGCACATGTTCTTTTCAGAAGGCAGAGCGCCATCTGGTGGAACAGAAATCAACTATTCATTGATTTAACCTGTTCCCTGATATTTGGCCAACCCATTTTCTTGATAAATCAAGAAAAGCCATCCACGAACACGTTTCGCACTGTTTGCGCTCGTCAGCGTGGAGCAGGCTGTACCACTACAACCAAAAATATTTTTGGCCCCTGAGGCTTCTTGATAAACCAAGAAATGGGTATTTTTTTATTCTTTTGTCTGATGATGGTAACAATGCTGTTACCAAAACGTCACACACTATTAAATTATTTGGATTAGGTCTTATTTTCATGTATGGGGCATAATATTTAACATAAGCACACAATTTTAAGTATGCAGTTGGCATGGCACAATGATTAGCACATCATATTATGGGATCCCAGGTTTGAATCCTTTCAGGCTCTTTTAAAAATGGTTGCAGGGTTATATCTCCCTTATCACATTTTGATGGCCCATTTTTGTGACATGATATAATGACCCTAGCATTTTTTTCTTGTTAGTCATCACAAGATCATGGTGTACCATACTAAAAAGAACTTGATATAAACTACTGAAAATGTTTCAATTATGACAAAGATCAATCTCTATAGTGATGAAAAGCTTTTGTTGGTTGGAAGTTTCTTGGAGAATGAGACTATGACATTACATCCACCAGTTTACAACCTCCTTATTTATAAGGTGATAACGTGCCATCAATACATAAGAAATGGAGGCATTATAAATCACAAATGTTTCTTTTTTTCAACACAAAGCAAGGAGGGTCGATGGAAGGATGGTCTAAACCGTTGGTTTTCGACCGCTACGACCCGGGTTCGATTCCCGCATTGGGCACCTTTTTCTGATTTAAAAAAAAAAATGCTCCAATGGCCCCCCCGATTCTTGCAAAAGTCCAATCCCACCAGCGAGTGCAAGTAACCAAACGAGGCTCTGGCACATTTGTAAGTGCAAAGTCGAACTGCTTTTCACATACGTAGACATGTGGTGCACTTACAGTAAAAGCAGTCGCCTACTTCTACCCACCATGGTTATCATGGCCTGTATCACGTGTACTAGGAATAAGCAAAAAAAAAAAACACACAAAGCAAACTTCTGCTGTCCTTACTGCGATGAAAAATATGCAGTAAGGACAGCAGAAGTTTGTTTTGTGTTGAAAAAAAAAAAAAAACATTCGTGGTTTATAAAACCTCCTCATTGTTGTCTGGGCATTTTGGCAACTCTCTAATCACCTTCCTCAGGGGAATGTTTTGGAATTCTAGGGCTGGAACATCAGGACAACAATAAAGAGGTTGGGAATTGGTCGGTATATATGTATATAGTCTTAAATTCCTATAGATTTAAATTGTAACAAGACCAAATCCAAATATATAGATTGTGTGTGACATTTTGGTAACAGCGTTGTTACCTACCTCCGACAAAAAACTAAAATCTCTTTTGTTTGAGGATGCTAACAATGATGTTACTGATGTGCACACACCATTTATTTGGTCTTATTATCTTGTATTTATAATCTATAATCCAAATTAACAGATTTAAAGTGTGTTACTGCAGGTAGATTCAGAACAAATAAAGGATACAAATCTGTCCAAACTGCCGGAACTGCTCGCTACAACAACAACCCAGTGTAGTCAGCCAGGAGAACTATCGAAGGGAACAGAGACTTACCTGTCTGCTAGTAACTTTATGGCCAGGCAGTTTTGGGCTAGAGTGCTCTCCACTTCCTGATCGCCATAGGTTTCCAGCATCTTCTGGGACTCTTCATTCTGACCTGCACAGGCCACACTCACTCAACTGCCATAGGTCATTTATGGTTAGCTTGAACAAGTTGTAAATGTTACATTTTCAATGGATATCTTGAACATGTGTTTTCCCCCTTTATTTTACATGTGGGTTTTTTAAAAAAGATGGTGATATGGTGTACACTCATGGACAAAACTTATGGAAGTGGAAAGTCTTTGAGGTCGTCAGTCATCTATTTTTTTTTTTGAAGGAGACAGAGGCAATTTTGTTCACACTTGGGTATCTCATGTTGTCTTCAATAAAGGTCATTGTGTATAAAATATCTTTCAGAGTTATTGTTTGAATCTCTATATACATGCTAAAAGGTATAACTTCCTTAATTTTTGTCATCCATGAATGTATATACAGTTAAACCTGTCTATAGCGCCCCCTCTTGGGATTCACCATAATAGGGTGCTATAGAGAGGGGGTGCTATAGACAGGTCACTTTTAATGTAAATCGCATCGTACTATGTATTTAAAATCGGGCACTATAGACAGGTTTAACTGTATATTTATTTTGATGTTCATAAAATATTTCATTTTATAAGCAGTTACAATTTATATGTCAAATCAGTCCCAGCCTAGCTGTAAGATAAGCAGTTGGGGTGGTGAAGAAGTACAAAGAAGGTAGAACTGGCAAGGTGTAGCTGAGGGAGAGCTAAATACAGGTCTGGTAAACAGGTGAAAGCAGTGAATATTACTTGACTCAATTTGAGGGTTGGTTTTGTTGTATGGCAGGCAGGCAATGGACACAAGTCAGGTTTTTGTCCTTCAGCAAGAGGAGATAAATGTTGCATCAGCCAGAGTTTCTCACTTTTATACCTCACACATTGCTGCTTCATTGGAATGTCACTGTCATTAATGGCCTCACATTTATCCTTATATTCAGCGGCGAAGTACGCAATCTACGTATTCTTCGTAGATCGCGAAATGCGTGGTGTCGCTGGAGACCCGCTGACGATTCTCCACCAAACTCTGCAGCGCTGGCAGAGGTGCCATATTCATTGTACACAGTGTATATAATGCATATTATCTTTTTTTTTAAATAGTGCAGACTGTGCATGTATTGACAAGATGTCAATAAAATTATTTTAATTGTCTATCCTTATATTATTACTAGCAAGAAACATGAGGTAATAACACCAAATCCATAATAAATAAATTGTGTATGGCGTTCCGGGAACAGCGTTTTTTTTTTTTTTTACCATCATCAGACTAATATACTGAACAAAAAAAGTACATTCAGTACTTTTGTTTGATGATGGTAACAATGCTGTGACCCAAATCTCACAGGCTATTTATTTATTTGGTCTTATTGCCTTATGTATAATCTCTTAACTCGAGGAGCATGAACTCATGGAAATCGTGTAATCTTTACACAAGGAGATAAGAAACAACAACATAATCTCCAAATTGTTATCATTATTTGCAAGAAGAAACAAATTAAGAGGCACAGTCAGTAGCTGGGGGAAGGAAGTTCAACTCTAATTAGAGCCTAGTTTCCTCAGCCTTCAAATCTATACTACAAGTTTTTTTATTGGCACAGAGAGTATATAAAACTGTTCTCATTACTGACCATACAGCCGAACCTTGTTTTAACATCCTAATATCCCAAGTCTTAATT
The DNA here is from genome assembly GCA_030710605.1 of Cordylochernes scorpioides. NCBI lineage: Eukaryota > Metazoa > Arthropoda > Arachnida > Pseudoscorpiones > Chernetidae > Cordylochernes > Cordylochernes scorpioides. The sequence continues at coordinate 20,023,544 of CP092882.1, read as the reverse complement.
GTTTTTTACCCTGGTTACACTAAATCTTGGTAAAATGTGAGGTTCAACTGTATAGCAACAAGGACAATCATTATTTTTAAGAGAGTATTTTAATAAGTGACTCCAATCAAGTGACAAAGGCTTTGGTGAAACAGAGAATCTCTGACACAATAAATACATTCATTGACAAAATTTAAGGCAGAAGGTCTTTCATGTCGCCAGTTGTCTTTCTTTTTTTTTTTTTAAGGAGACAGGTTATCATGAGTCTTCAATGAAGGTCACTGTGTATGAATCCTGATATACATGCTAAAAGGTACAACCTCTTTAGGTTTTGTCAATGAGTGTAAAGGCATAAAAGATTTCAGCCTTGCATAATAGGTTTCCACCAGAGACTGGACCAGTATTTTCTCTGGATATATTAATAAAAATACTAGAATACTAGCCTGTTCAACAAACAGATGTTGAAGGTTTTCAAGTTGTCAAAACTTAACCACACTATAAGAACAGAAACAACTTTTTACTATATTGTAACATTATTTCATGTACAGAATGTTAATTCTGGTATTTTGTTGCTTAGCCAATTTATTTTCTGCTCTCTCTTTGATTTCATGTAAATAATTTGTTACTATTTTCACTTCTTTCAACATAGTTTCTGCTTCGTCCACTCGCTCAGAATCTCCTTTTATGGATGATTCTTTATCAACTGAAAGTATAACTTCTTAGGTCCATTGAAGTCTATCAAAAATGATAAGGCACAATTTGGATTATAGATTATAATAAAAGAAAATAAGACCAGATAAGACCATTTATTCTTTTGTCTGATGATGGGGACAATGTTGTTGCCGAAACGTCACACACTAATAAATTATTTGGATTAGGTCTTATTTTCTTTTAATATAATCAACTGAAAGTGTTGTTCAAGATTCTGATGCTGATATTATAGTTCCCACAAGCTACCGAAATTTACAAATTTGAAGAGTCTAGCTCATCTTGAACAGCAAGACGTTTTCATATTTTCACAAATTTTACACAAATTTCACCCATATTGAAGAACTTTCTAGGATGCAGAGTTAACTAATTGGGACCATTATGCCAGAAGGACATGGAATGCCACAGGAACTGAAAAAAAAAAAACTTTTGGTGGGGTAAACTCTTGTCTTCAGAAAGAAAAACGTATTTGCGCGCTGTTTAAAAGACAAATGTATGGTCCATCTTGCCTCTTCATTTCACACAGCTTCAACACAGCTAAGTCACCAGGAAAACTAGACGTGGTTCAGGAGAAATTCAGAAGCCAACTGCCATTCTAGACAGAACTTTGAATATGGGAGGTGTAGATGTTGCTGGCCACTATTGCACAACATACAACTTTCTGAATAAAAACTGTAAAATGGTGGAGAAAAATATTTTTCTGGGGCCTCATATACACCTAGAACATGAAAAATAAAATGGGCTAAGGCCAAACAGACATGAAATATATCGTGAACATTTGGTGGAAGAGCTTGTAGAACCATGGCAGAATGAATGTCCAAAACATATGAAAGCTTCAACTTCAACAAGCTTGGAAAGGATGGAAAATCGGTTCCATCTAGACTGTCAAAGAGTTCAAGGTCTGTTCTTCCCAAATCCAAGCCCTCCCAATATATATTTTTCATCACGGTAAGGGCAGTAGAAGTTTCAATCCACACCTGTTTAATAGAAAATAACAGGTTTTAACATCAAGGTAATAAGACCAAATCCAAATAAATAAATAGTCTGTGACCTTGTGTTTATAATCTATAATCCAAATTGTGCCTCATCAGGTTGTAACCTGTAGTGACAAACCAGCTCTTCATTTGGGGATTGTTTCTGGAAATACCTTACTTTATTGAATTATAAAATACCTATTATTTTCTATTATTGCATGCCCTAATAAATATATTTCCACTTGTCTTTTTCTTATCTCCACTCAATCATATTAGGGTGTCAAGCTTGAGATCATGACTGGGTGAAGTAGATTTCCACTTGTAAAACATGTTTTCCATTATCTCTATATCTCTATATATATATAAAAGTCAATTTCTGTCTGTCTGTCTGTTTCGCGATAAACTCAAAAACTACTGAACCAATTGGTACCAAATTTTGCATGTCGCTTTTTATAAACCCGAGGAAAATTTTCGGCTGCATTTTGATTAGTATTTTTGGCTATTTCTTTTTTTCATTTGAAGAACTTTTTTTTACGCGGACTAATCCGGAATGGAATGAATACCTAAATATGGCCATTTTTTTAAGCATCGGTGGTTCAGTGGTAGAATGCTCGCCTGCCACGCGGGTGGCCCGGGTTCGATTCCTGGCCGATGCATTTTTTTTTTACAATTTTTAAAACTCATTTATATTATATATAATATAAATATATATTATTATATCAACTATATTAATCAAATCAATTATTAAAACTATATATTTTTAGTCAGAAAATGATGATGACGATATTGCTGTATCATGTTTGATTATTAGATACATAATTATATCGGGAAAAATTCCAAAAAGCTGAGACCACGGGTGAAACCAGATCATTATTTTGTACGCAGAAACAAAATTCTAACAGAAAAACATTCATTCGAGCAGAAAACAAAAGCCAGATCATCTTTCTATAAAAATATCGCTTCTCAGACACAAAGTTTGGAGCGGGACGTTTCACAAGAGTGGCATCCACGCCGCCAATTTATAATTGTAACGAATAGTATTTAAATAAAAACATTTAATCGGGTAAAACCCGGGCGTTGCCCGGGTCATTCGGCTAGTATTTGATAATATAGATTTTTAAGGGGAGATGTGTGAGTATTACATGCAGAGTAAATGGCAGCTTCTACACTTACATAAACAAAGGTGCATGCGAACAACGAGAAAGGATTAATTAGACCACAAACCTATTTTACTTTATACATATAAAATGAAAGGATTTAAAAGCACGAATGTTTATTTTATACATAACACAAACTTCTACTGCCCTTACTGCGATGAAAAATACATTGGGAGGGCTTGGCTCATCAGTGGTGAACCCTCCCAGCAGCCCCACCAGACCGCCCCTCAGAGCTCTAATACTGTATTGGAGGACCTAGATTATATACGCATCACTGAAGGGTGGAATTTCAGAATGGTTTTCAAGTAAACTATGGACATAAGCTTATAGGAGTATATAAGCAGGGTCCTCCAATACAGTATTAGAGCTCTGAGGGGCGGTCTGGTGGATTGGATTGGCGGGGCCGCTGGGAGGGTTCACCACTGATGAGCCAAGCCTTCCCAATATATTTTTTATCGCAGTAAGGACAGTAGAAGTTTGTATTATGATAAAAGAAACATTCATGCTTTTAAATCCTTTCATTTTATATGTATAGATGGTGCGTTATTGCTTTGTGTTATTTTACTTTATAATAAGAATAATTTGTTTGAGAGTTCAGTGACGAAAAAATAGAAAGGGGATGAACTGTTTACTAAGCCCTTTAAACATAAAATATGGTGTAAAGACATAGCTTCAAGATTGCTTTGTTTGATGGTGGTGTCTTGTCCATGGGGCAGATCAGATCGGTCCATGCACCCTGATCACAATACCCAAGAAGTCTTCCTCTACTTTGGGGGCGGGAGAAGCAGCACAAGTAAGGGACTACCCTGTAGGGTGAAGTACGGTGTCGTAAGCCCCGAGCCGCTACAGTAACTGTGAACAGGGAACTCTGAAATGTGGCTGACTAACGGGACAATGGAATCCCCGCTTTCCGTGGAGCAACAAAATCAGGACTTTGATAGAATCTCTATTGCGCTAACCTAAACTGACCATGAAATGGAGATGGAAAAAATGCTTGTTCTCTGTAAGATGGAAATTATCATTTATTTAGAATACTATTATCACAACCTAGTTTCTTTCTTTTCAAATACACAAAGACAATTGAAAAAAAAAAACTTAAATAATTGCATTTGTTAAATTTGACAGTATACTTTTATTTTTATAAAAATTACGTTTAAATATTATATAAAGAAGAGCCACAATACGTTTTAAAATAAAATATCCAAGATATATTGCATTGTTGATATTTAATTTCTTTTTATTTTACAAAAGAGAAGAAAAATTGTTATTTATATTTTTCTATGGTTCAACATTTATTACGCGTCATTATGAATTGGGGTTGACTTGTTACATAGATCCATCAAAACTTACCGTCTAAAACAACCAAAAATATCTTCTGCTTGCTTTTAGCTTCAACAATTGCTTGTGGGATCGATCCATTATACCATAACATCTTTAAATATATATATATTATTTATAAATACAAATTCACTTAAAAACAGTAATTTTTAATAATATTTTCTGCCTTAAAAGATATTTGGAAAAATTTTCAAGACTTTTTTCTATTGCACCATCAAAATATAATGCAAGAATACTAAAAGGAAAAGTTTTTCAATGTTATCAAATTTTTATGCCATTTAATAACAGCTGAGTGACCAAATAGATGATTGTGTAATGAATAATGATTAGCATTTTCATAGAACTGCTTTACTCTGTTTCTTATTTCCAATCAGTTTGAATAACTTTTTTTTATGCGTATGCTTTAACTATTAAAGCTTTTATATAATTTGCTTTCTGTCTGTCTGCAATTCTTGAAATGAATTTGTAAATATACTTTTAGACAATGTTATAGTCGAAATATTTGGACACCACTCAATTCTGCTAACAATAAAAGTTTGCAAAATTTCAGATTTCTAGGTAGTCAAGAAGTATGGTAGGTAGTAAGAGATGCAAAAATCTTAAAATTTTAAGGAGTAAACTAAATATAATGATTAATAAATTATTTGTTGTGGAAAGAATGAAAGTATAAGAGCTGTTTTGTTAGAATGCAAGCTAAAGATAATATCAACATATATAGTCACGACCGTCTTTCCTCTTCAATTCCTCATGTCACGGATGCGCGCGCATCATCATTATGATCATTATCATTATCTAATGATAATAATAATAATTATTATTATTATATCTACAGTAGAACTCCTCAAATTCGGAAAGCTTGGGGCGCAAGGTATTCCGAATTTGAGGATTTTCCGAATTTGAGAGAGTTAGATTTGTGAATATTTATGTGGCATAAATAGGCATTTAGATGACTGAGACAAAGATTTTGAAGCATATGAACAATTTTAGGTTGAATATTATATGTACATTACATAATTTTAATTACGATTTTTAATCAAATGTTCCTTGACTTTTATGAGTTTTGAGCATGAAACCGATGAAAAATAGTAAAATATTTTATTATGTATGTAATGCAATTGATGGCCAAGTAAGTTATGGCTTGGCAAAGAAGTTGCTGATTGTTGTCTGTTTCTTTGGCTTGTTTAACAAAGCTTCTTCTTCTCTCATAAGCATAGTTCGAAGACTATTGATGGTGTTGTAGCTTGCAAGCATTTCTGGTTCAGTGCGCTTTTCCAAATATTTTAATGCAACATCCAAACTTTTCAACGCTTCGCATCTGGGAACATCCGCTCCAAACTGTCTTCAGAAGTTGAGGAACTATCATCAGAACTGCTGATTTCCATTTTTTCACTCAAAACAGCTTCAACTATATCATCATTGCTAAGAACATTGTGACCTGGATCATCAAGGTCTATATCGATCCATTCATTAACGGATTTTTTACTTGAGAAAACTTTTTGACATCTTTTTCGGTAGAATCAACAAACTTTGTAAGTTTAAGCTCACACTTTTTTTTATATCATAAACAGTTGTCTTAGAAATTTTATACTTTTGCATTATCGTTGTATAGCTTAATCCTTTTTTAATGTCACTAAGAACATCTAACTTTTCACCAAGCTTAAGAATTCCGTACTTGCCTCGTTTTTGCCGCTCCTCTTTGGATGCCATTTTGTTGAAGAACAAACTTGTAAATGCAAAAAATTGAGAGTTGAATAAAAGAATTTGAAATTTATAATGTCTGAAAATGTTTGATAATTTGAACTTTAGGTGAATCAACTTTGCAATAATACATGCGTGAATGGCTTATGACGTAATAATGCTGCCTTCTTATTGGACAATATCCTAAACTAAGCACAAAGGTCAAATGAAACTGTTGATTTATTTAAGCTTTTAAAAAAGGGGATAAACCCCTAATTAGCGATTATAAATAATCGGTAAAAGTAAATTAATTAAACACTTAAATTAAAAATAAATTACTAATAAAAATTAAATAAAATAAAATAAAAGCAAAGCAAAAGTAAAAGTAAATAAAATAAAATAATGTTGAAATATCAACAAAATAAAAGCATGTGAAAATTGATTTTTTGTATGTAAAAAAAACATTACAATACTTTCCGAATTTGGGAGTTTCCGAATTTCAGAATTTCCGAATTTGAGGAGTTCTACTGTATATATATAAAATTGAATGTCTGTCTGTCTGTTTGTCTGTACTCTATAGATTCAAAAACCATACATCCAATCGCCGTGAAATTTTGGGATATTATTAGGTATATCACCGGGAAGGTTTTTGAAAAATAATTTCCTGAATATCTTGAATATCCTTAGAGTTATTTGCAGATTTGTAGATTTAACTCGCAAGCAGCGCCCCCATTGTGACGATGATAACAAGTTTTCTTATCACTAAGTTTGTCATCTTAAATATTATTTATCAAAAGTAAGATTATCTCAGGATGACACGGCAATGTGACACGGGAAAAAATGTTCACTAGATAAAACTATGATTTTTCTAATGTAGAAAATTAGGAAAGACAAAATTCAGGATGACACGGCACACAGGGACCGGGAAAAAATGTTCACTTTATCGAGAGATTCAAATTTACGAGTTTCTCAAATTATCAAAATATATCTTTTTTTTTAAATAAGTTTTTAGAGAATTGTTTTAACAAATGTTCGCTAGACAAACCTTTACTCGGGTAAAACCCCGGGCGAAGCCGAGTACGTTTTATAAGTTTATAGAGAATTGTTTTAACAAATGTTCGTTAGACAAACATTCACTCGGGTAAAACCCGGGCGAAGCCGGGCACATCCGCTAGTTATTATTATTATTAATCAACATATATAGTCACGACCGTCTTTCCTCCTCAATTCCTCATGTCACGGATGCGCGCGCATCATCATTATGATCATTATCATTATCTAATGATAGTAATAATAATAATAATAATTATTATTATTAATCAACATATATAGTCACGACCGTCTTTCCTCTTCAATTCCTCATGTCACGGATGCGCGCGCATCATCATTATGATCATTATCATTATCTAATGATAATAATAATAATAATAATAATTATTATTATTAATCAACATATATAGTCACGACCGTCTTTCCTCCTCAATTCCTCATGTCACGGATGCGCGCGCATCATTATTATGATCATTATCATTATCTAATGATAATAATAATAATAATAATAAATAATATTATTATATATATATAATTATATACTATATAATTATATACTAATAATTATATTATTATTATTATTATTAATATATAGTCACGACCGTCTTTCCTCAATTCCTCATCGCTGTCACGGATGCGCGCGCATCATCATTATGATCATTATCTTCTATAGAAGCTTCTATCTTTATAATTATGTATATTTACAAAAAGTCAATTCGCTCGCGCCTCTAGCGGTGAAAATGAGGGGTAATGCCAGCTGACCTAATGTACATGTAAAGTTTGGAGCGGGACGTTTCACAAGAGTGACATCCACGGCTCCAATTTATAATTGTAACAAATAGTATTTGAATAAAAACATTCAATCGGGTAAAACACGGGCGTTGCCCGGGTCATTCGTCAACATATATAGTCACGACCGTCTTTCCTCAATTCCTCATCGCTGTCACGGATGCGCGCGCATCATCATTATGATCATTATCTTCTATAGAAGCTTCTATCTTTATAATTATGTATATTTACAAAAAGTCAATTCGCTCGCGCCTCTAGCGGTGAAAATGAGGGGTAATACCAGCTGACCTAATGTACATGTAAAGTTTGGAGCGGGACGTTTCACAAGAGTGACATCCACGGCTCCAATTTATAATTGTAACAAATAGTATTGGAATAAAAACATTCAATCGGGTAAAACACGGGCGTTGCCCGGGTCATTCGTCTAGTATATATATAAAAATGAATGAATGTACGTGTGTGTGTGTGTGTCTGTCTGTCCTTTATGCCTGACCAAACCACTCATTGGAACGCCATAAAACTTTGGGAAGTTATTTAGTATAGTACTGGGAAGGTTTCTAGCAAATAAAATTTTTGAAATAACTTTTAGCTTTAAAATAATCAAGATAGTGTGTGTGTGACAATTGAAAAATATTTATTGTCATCTAGACAATTTTACAATTCAGCGAGAGAGAACAAGAGAAATATATACAGGAGAAAAATAGAATACATAATTTTTACAAAGTGATGATGGAGGACGAAGGAAGGCATCCCCTGCGCACGAGGGTCCTTGTCCAGGCGATGAGCGGGTCCTCCACTCCACCGAGCCCAACCTGGACAAAGTGGCGATAGACGCGCAGCTTTGCCGACGCCAGGATGGTCAGGGCGTCGTCCTCAAAGCCGGACCCGCCGAAGATCCAGGCCTGCAGGTCAGGGGGCCGCCCGATGATGTTGAAGGCCTCTCTGATGAGGGGCCTGATGGAAGAGCAGCTCCAGTAGCGGTGGCCGAGGGAGCGGTCGACGGACCCACAGGCAGGACACGAGGGGACGGCCGAGGCAGGATGGGCCGGATGGGGTAGAGCGTGGAGGGCCAATTTGAAGGCGGCATCGGCCTCATGCCCCGAGAAGGCGCAGCGCCGGAGCGAGGCCCAGTCGATCCTGGATGGTGGGCTGATGGTGGGTGCCCATCTCGCCAGGAATCGGGAGATCGGCGTGGCCGCGAGGCGTGGACGATCCAAGGCCCGTCGGGCCGAGCGCGTCGTGAGGCCGTTGAGGAACGGCGTGGCCGTCCCGCGCAGCACCACAGCCGCAGCTAATGAAGATGAGGAAGAAGATGGAGACTCCCCCCCGAAGTCCACGGCGTTCTCGGAGGTCAGCCTCCGACAGAAGGCGCCCAGGGTCGCGGCGTCAGCCAGGGCCGAGCGCGTAGGGCGGGCGATGAGGTGTTCCTCCTCGATGAGGTCCCGGACTCGGGCTCCGCTCCAGCGGGCGGGGGCCAGGAGGTCGGGAGAGCGGAGGAACCGGCAGCCGCCGATGATGGGGAGGTCCAGCAGCTGAGCAGTGGGGACCGCCCGGTGGTTGAGGCCCAGGATGTTGGAGGCCTCCTCCCAGAGCTTCAGCAGCCGGAGGCGCCGGGGCTGGAGTGTGGTGCCGTCCGGTGGAGGTCTGAGCCAGGCCTCGCTGGTCACCAGCCAGGAGAAGCCGTTCCTGCCCCCGCGTAGCGCGACCTGCACACCCTTGAGGCAGGCGAGCTGGAGTTGGGTTGCCAGGTCGAGGAGGCCGAGGCCTCCGATGGCTACGGGCCTCGCCATGACGGCGGCGGGAAGCCACGCCGTGTGCTCGGGCCCCCAGACGAACCTCGCTAGTCTGGCCTGCAGCTTGGCGATGGTCGGGGGTGATGGCAGGTACCCGTGCAGGTGATGCTGGATGGTGGAGCCCACCAGCGAGTTCGCCGCTCTAGCTCGTCCGACGAGGGATAGGCCGCGGGTGAAGGGCGTCCATCTGCGACAGGCGGACTCCAGGAGGGCGAGAAGATGCTGCTCCTGATGAGCTACGGAGCTTCTGGGGGCGATGTCGAGCCCGAGGACCTTGATGGAGGTGGTCGACCAGGAGGCGCCGAGAGGGGAGTCGCCGCGGTTGTGCCAGGCTCCGCACCAAAGGCCCGCGCTCTTCCCGAGGTTGACGGCGATACCAGAGGCCCGCTTGAAGTCCCCGAGGACGGTCGCCACCCGCTCGAATTCTTCGTCGCGATGGAACAGGAGGACGATGTCGTCGGCGTAGGCGATGACGTTGCCCACGCCGAGGATCGTCTCCAGGCGACGCAGCAGCGGTCCCGTCGCGATGCTGAAGAGCGCCGCGCTCAGAGCGCAGCCCTGTCTCACGCCGTTGAGTAGTTTGAAGGCGACGGTCTGGAAGCCCCCGACCTTTATTGTGGCGTCCGCCCCGGCGTAGAGTAGAAGAGTCCATCCCACGAAGGCCGGTGGGAGGCGCAGGTGGGACACCAGGAGGGACGTTAGATACCCGCGGTCCAGGGAGTCGAAGGCGGACTGCAGATCCACGGAAACCGCGGCCAGCGGCGTGCCTCGGGCAGTAGCCTCCTCGACGGCGTCTGTGACCCGCGCGATGTTCCAGGAGGGGGACCTTCCGGGGACGGCGTACGTCTGGCACTCCGGCACCAGAGTTGACAGGTGGGGCCTGAGGCGGCCGAGCAGGATCGATCCGATTACCCTGTAGTCGGCCGAGGGCAGGGAGATCGGTCTGTAGCTGTCCAGACCGCGACCGCCGCCGCGGGCCTTGGGGACCAGGCAGATCTCGCTCCGGCGCATCGATGGAGGCAGGGCACCTCGGAGCTGAGACTCGGCGAGCACACGTCGCAGGGCGACCGCGAAGAATTCCTCGAAGGTGCTGAGGACCTCGCAGGGCAGACCGTCCCAGCCGGGGGCTCTTCCGCGAGGGAGGCGGTGGATGGCAGCGGCTACCTCAGCCTCGGCGACCTCAGCCCGGTGGAGTGGATCCTCTTCTCCTAGTACGATAGGAGTGGTGGTCGTAGCTCCGATGAAGGCCGCGTACTCCGCCGGGTCGCAGCTCGGGCGGGCGAAGCGAGGCCGGAAGATGTCCAGGGCCTTTCGCCGCAAAACGGGGCCCTCGATGACCTCGCCGTTCTCGTCCCTGATGGTGGTGACAGCTGGGCGGCGGTGGCGCGTGAGGCGCGCGAGGTCCGGGAGAGATGGGTAATCCGCGTTCGTCGACGAGGCCTCAACCTGAACCCTGATGTAGCGTTGGGCCCTGCCGATGTAGCCGTCGTCGCGATCGTGGTGGCGAGGATCGTGGAGCGAGCGGGCCTCCGCGAGGATGCCGGCCTTGATTAGTGTCCAGCGGTCCCACAGTTGAGGCGCATCGAGCAGGGATATTTCCTCCGCGATGTCCACCAGGTAGTTGTTCATGTGCTCCTGGGCCAGCCCGGAGCGGAGCGTAGCAGCCACGCGAGGTTGGGAGGGGGCGGCTGGAGGGCCCACTCGGAGCAGCACCATGCGATGATCGGAGAGGTGGAAAGGAGCAATCGCATATGATGTTGAGACCTCCAGAAAGCGCGCCGGAGCGAGGATTCTGTCGAGGCGACTGCTCTCGATCAGGTCGCCATGTGCAGCGACTCTGGTGGGAAGGTGGGAGGCGTCAAACTCGGGGGCGGCATCCAGGAGCGCGGCGGACTCGCAAAGAGCTCCGAGGGCCGCCATGGAGATAGAGTCGCGGTTCCTGTCGTCCCTGATATTAAAGTCCCCGAGTACCCAGGCTTCCTCCTCTTCTTCAACGGCGGCTGCCTCGATGACTCGGAGTTGCTCGATGCGCTCGCGCTGGTCGTGCGAGAGGTGGACATTTATGACGGTCATCTCCTGGCCGTGGACATTGAAGGTGGCCAAGACGATGTGGCCCGGCCACAGGATGCGGTGTCGCGAGACGGTGACGCCCGGCGCGTAGATGCAGGCGAGGCCCGAACCCGATATTGCGTCGGGTGGGGCAGTAATAGCATCGTAGCCGAGGCAGAGGTCTTGGGCGCCGTCGAGGTGGTGGGTGTTAGTTTCTTGCACAAGCGCAATGTCTACGTGGTGTTGTCTCAGGAGATGGCAAAGGCTTAGGCTCTTGTTCCTAATAGCGAGCCCGCGCGCGTTAATGGAGGCGATGGTGAAGCCTATGATGAAATCCCTTGATGGAGCAGGGGCAGGGCCTGGCGAAGGCGTTTGTAGATGGAGCCGCTGGAGTCGAGCCTCCTACGTAAGAGGGCCTGGACCAGCTCGTACAAGGCAGTCCTCTGGGCGGGTGTAAGGTCAGGGAGTTGCTTTTTGAGGTGCGGTGTGGAGACGAGGAGGCTACAAACCCTCTCCTTTTCGAGACCCGCTTGGTTGGTTTTGTCAAAGATTGTGGAGGGGGCCGGTCGCAGGCAGGCATCTAGCTTTTTCCTGATTTTATTCTTTCCTTCCTGGGTGGAGCCTGTGCCTTCCTCCTCAAGCTGAGCCACCTCCATTGGCTCGGCGGGCACCGGTGGAGGCAGGGCTGGTGTGGTGGGCGGGTCGGAGGCTGAGCAGGTGGAGCTCGGCGCCTCTCCAGGCGGCAGGGGAGGACGCGCAGGATGGAGCGCTGGGGCACCCGGAGCAGCAGCAGCGGGCGTCACTGGGGCATTATTAGGTGCCTCCTCCGATGGAGCTAGGGGCGCTGGTGGAGAGGGAACGGGTGATGGTGGACCAGTTCGCTGAGGCACGGTGGGAGAAGGAGAAGAGGCCTGGATCTGGGCGGGGGAGTCCACGCGCTTTGGGGCGTCGAAGTTCCGCCTGGCGAGCGATGGGCAGCTAGCTCTGCGGTGGCCCTGCCTTCCGCATTTGGAACATTTGATTCCGAAGGAGAGGTAGGCAGATAGGGTGTCTCCCTTGGACTGTATGGTCAGTCGGGTGGGCAGGGTCTCCAGCCTGACTCCCTCGTGGAGCAGGATGAACGCCTCCCGGCGGCCGTCGTTGAAGGCGAACTCCCCCAGCTTGATCAGGATGGGGGCGATGGAGGTGACCTTCCCGTATTGGCCCAGGGCGTTCACGATGGTGAAGTCGTCCACGAAGCCTGGCAGGCCGGCGACGACGATCCGTTCGGCCCTTTTTCGGTAGGGGAAGACCCTAAGGGTCGTTCCCCCGATCTCTAAGTCGCTCTCCACCAGAAGGCGCGCAAGATCTTTGGTTGCCAAGCCCACGAGGAAATGGCCGTTCATTTTGCCGAAATGTGTGATTTTATCCGGCCCCCCCGACCAGCCTGGACATTGCCTTGAGGTAGGTGTAGTCCGGGATCTCTGGGCACCGCTCCACGAAGATGTAGTGCTCGTGGTTGGTTGCGGCCTGCCTCTTCTTGGCGTCAGCGATGTTGGCGCGTGTCGCCTTGATCTCCCTAGGCGGCACTGTTCTCGGCCCTGTCGGCCGCCTCAGCTGCTGGGAGCTGGGCTTCTCAGCAGGCCTGCTAGGCTGCTTGGCGGCGCGCTCCGGCGTTGTTGAAGTGCGGCGCCGCTTCTTGTTCTTCACAACGGTAAAACCCTCGTTGTTGTCCACGTCAACCATCTCGCTGTCGGCCCAGTTGAGCGAGGCCGGGCTGGGTGTTGCAGCGCTGGAAGAGGCAGCAGTCGGCGGCGCGGTGACGTCACGCGCGGCGGCCGGATTTACATGCACGTCGCCTGCCGGCGGATTTGCATGCTTTGTTTTTTCTTGATTTTCTTCAGAATAATTCTTCTGAAAAGCGATTTTCGCTGACATCTCAGCACTGGTTGAAGATTTCGAGCTGAGCCTTTCAGGCTCATGAGCAGCTCGTTCAGGGCTTTCAGCCAATGTCACATTCGACACACCTTTCGGCATTTTTACACCTGCCAAAGGTGAAAAACGGCGGAGCTAAAAATTGCGTGGCCGCTCGATATGTGTGTGTGTCTGTCTGTCCTTTATGCCTGACCAAACCACTCATTGGAACGCCATGAAACTTTGGGAAGTTATTTAGTATAGTACTGGGAAGGTGTCTAGCAAATAAAATTTTTGAAATAACTTTTCGCTTTAAAATAATCAAGATAAATATTCTAATTTATCTGTTATAATTCAACAATCTGCTCTAAATATTATCATGATGATACGATGATTTTGTAATGTAGAAAATTAGGAAAGACAAAATTCAGGATGACACGGCAATTTATTTGAGACAAGAATAATGATACAATTCCAAGGCAAGATACTATTCCTTTAACTTCCAATTACCGAGGGAACCAATTAATATTGATTTTATTCAACTTATCGAGTATTTTTCAAGGGACCGGGAAAAAATGTTCACTTTATCGAGAGATTCGTTAGACAATACTCGGGTAAAACCCGGGCGAAGCCGGGTACGTCAGCTAGTTTATAATAAATTATTTAAGTTAGACCAGCCATTTTTGTTTAATTAAACAATGATACATCTCTTTCATATCAAACAATCTTTCTATTATTTGAAATATGACTTGAATAAAAAAACAAGTGTCAAATTTGCAATTGTAATCGTGAGTAAGTGGAAATAAAATCTGAAATGGTTGGGTTTGTGTATAAACTTTATATATAAACGCTTTTGTAGGACAAAAATATAAAGTGGTGGCGCTCATGATATGTATTGAGAGAATAGGCAATACATTAAGAGGATCTCATAATATATTAGATAGTTATTTAATCATACACATGCTTAATTAAGAGAATAAACTTAAATTAGGCTTAGGATTGTCTGTCGCTCATTTAAGACCAATGTTCTAGTATAAATATAATTTCGTGGTTAGTGCGATTTTCAAAAATGATACGCGCATGCCTATCTTACCTCTGGAGAGATCCAGAAAGATATCCAACAGAAGACAGGACATCATCTTGTACTAAATCGTTCAAATATTCTAGATAAAAATGATTTTTTTTGTATTTTAAAATCTATATGGTTCCCAGGTAGTAAAAAGCGATTTACAAAAATAAATCAAACTACAATAGAACATTCTATTCAAAAAGAAATGTGAAAATTTCGAACTCCATTCATTATATTAACTTTAAATAATTAAAAATTTCAATAATAAATGAAACATATTTAAATGCTAAATGTTTGATTACACAACTAAAGACTATTTTGGATTTTTTTTCCTCAGAAAATTGCTCAAAGCGTTGGAAACCTGATTGCCCCAAAACTTGTGATTTATACAAAAATATAATACAAGCTAAAATTTCATACTCAACAGCCCTACTGCACTCTCATGATGGAATGCAGAGAAGAATTGTTGGGCGGATCCCCTTGTGGTCCAACCTAATTCTCAACAAATGTATAACTGGCTAAATATGGCACTGGGTGAACAAAGCTTTGCTTTTAAATATTTTATATTTTATAAAGCTGCGAGTGATATTCAAAGTAACTTAATGAATTCGGGAGGCCTTTACTGAACAACTGGGTGAATAAATAAATTATTTAACCCCTAAAGCCTTTATATTCCGACTTTAGTCAGCCCTATACTCTTGATTCATCCATTTGAAAACTATGA